>OZ038484.1:13000214-13005214 GCA_964036315.1 Acanthosepion esculentum
TATTTGTGTATATATATATATATATATATATATATATATATATATATATATATATATATATATATATATAAAGATAATATTATTGGCAATTATATATATATAGTTGTATATTTAGGTAGCAATCCTTCGTTTATTCATGTTTCATTAAAAACGACAGACAAGGTACTGCGCTTAAGCTTTTTATTTAATTTTTCTTGTGTTCGAACTTACTTACTTTCGGCTCCCCTAACCACCTTATAGACCACCAAATTAGACTATTTCTTCCCAAAGTAAGTAATAACGATAGTGGACACACAGTAAAAAGTCACATACACATTAATTCCAAATACCAAATGCATATGAATTACAAACAAGACGAATCTTCATTAAAACATATTATAAAGAAATAGACTACCCAAATTGACCCAAATAAAAAAATCAAATTCTTTATCTATTATAAAAAATTCAAGACAGCTAACCTTATCCTCAAAAATAACAACAAACCAGCTAAGTCAAAATTACAAAGAACGAACATTATCTATGAGTTCAAATGTCCCTTAAAGAACTGTGTTCCTGATCAAACCGGATTCATAAATAATTACATCGGTTACACAACTACATGCTTATCCAGACATCTTACATTACACCTATCTGACCACAGCTCCATTAGAACCCATTTAAACACACACACAAACTTACCAGCCTCCATTAGAAACATATTAGTAGAAAACACAAATATATTAATTGCACCCACCTGTAAAAAAAGATTCAAAATAATGGAAGCTTTAATAATAAAAGAAAAAGCCAACTCTTAACAATATTAACTACGAACAAAGCCACAATGTGCTAACCGTATTCGGAAATTAAAAACATCCCTACCACACACTAAGACATACACATAACGCACACACTCAATTAAGCTCAAAAATCGAATCATCCTTGATAATATCTAAAGGTATAACCGAAAGCGCTCAGAAATATAAAACATTTGGGCAGTTCTTACACACCCTTTGTTCAGAAAACTCAAGAAAAATTAAATAAAAAGCTTAACCGTAGTACCTCGTCTGTCGTTTTTTAATGGAACATGCATATATATATTTCTATGACACGGGACTCTACAGGGACGACGGTCTCATAATCTTAAGAAACTGCAACAAACAAAACACAGATAAAACTAGAAAAGCAATAATTAAAATTTTCAAAAATAACGAATTCGAGATAGATATAAAAACTAACCTAAACGAAGTAGATTTTCTAGATGTTACTTTCAACCTAAGAAAAGGCACACACAAACCATACAGAAAACCCAATGATAAAACACAGTACATACACACATCCTCCAACCACCCGCCTTCTATAATCAAACAGATACCAAAATCGATTAACCGCAGGCTTTCCGACAATTCCTCCAATGAATTTATATTTAACAAAGCTAAGAAAGACTACGAAACAGCCCTAAAAGATAGCGGATTCCCAGCAACACTCACATACTCACCACAGAACACAAAAAAGGCCAACAGGAAAAGAAATATCATATGGTTCAACCCACCGTACAGCAAAAACGTAAAAACAAACATAGGAAAAATATTCTTCAAACTTTTACACAAACACTTCCCGGAATCAAGCACCCTACACAAAATAGTCAACAAAAACACAGTAAAAATCAGCTAGAGTTTCACCGAGAACATGGCACAACAGGAAAATTATTAACAAACCACACGAACAAATTAAACCCACATGTAACTGCAGAATAAAAAACGAATGTCCCTTAAACGGTAATTGTTTACAAAACAACGTAATCCACCAAGCCACGATAAAATCAGCAGATAATGAAGAAAAAGTATACATAGGAGTAACCGAAGGACCCTGGAAACAAAGAAATTATGTACACAAAACATCTTTCACAAATAGTAAATATGCGAACAGCACAATGCTTTCTAAGTATATCTGGGAAATAAAAAACAAAACGCACACCACACTAAAATATCTTGGAAAATAAGGAAAAAATCCTCAGCCTACAACAACCTATCAAAAACTTGCCAACTTTGCTTGGAGGAAAAAATAGCTATCATTACCTTCCCAGACCAAAATAAATTATTAAATAAAAAATCCGAGCTAATCTCAAAATGCAGACATGAAAACAAATTTTTACTATGTAACTTAAAATCGAAAAATAAATAAATATATAAACAAACAAAATGACAATAAAATAAGCAAAATAAATTAATCCAAACAAATGGCCAAACCACACCTGTTAGAATAGGCGAAAAAGAATAATAAAATAAGGAAAAAAATCAATAAAGTAAATAATAAACAAATTATCAAACTATTATGAACAAAAAATTAAACTATAAAAATCAAAACAAAAAATCGGACGGAAAATAGTTATAACTGTTATATAACGATAAAAAAAATAATAAAAAATAATATACTGCGTTACTTAAAAATCAAAGAGAAAATATACAGTGTAACAAATAAATAACAACAAGTATAATAAATTGATCTAAATACATCCAAATATATAAATAAACTAACAACCGATACAGATAAACTAGCCGTTTAGAACAAACAAATGAAGATAATCAACCCAAATAAATAAATTAAAAACTGTTCCCACCAAAATAATAGTAAGAACAAACCACAACATTCAACCCCAAAATTCAACAAATAGCTTTAATCAATGACAAATAAACAAATATATAAGATAAAAAATAAAAATGAAAATAAATAAAAACAAGCAAAACAATTTGACATAAATAAATAAATAAACAAATAAGCGACTTCCGGTAACCGCCAAAATAGACTACCCACAATGCACCACTGACCCTTATATATAAATAGCCGAGAAAAATAACAGCACTAGTTGCCTGACAATTGCATTAGCATGAAACAGACTGTCGCCTCTAAGTGTTGACTTCTATGTTCACTTTTATATATATATATATATATATATATATATATATATATATATATATATATGTATATGTGTGTGTGTGTGTGTGTGTGTGTGTGTGTGTGTGTGTGTGTGTGTGTGTGTGTATTAATAAATATTCAGGTGCCGAGTGTACACTGAGCTTTATTTATATAGTGATATAATCTTTATAAAAACTTAACCAAAAATATTTTAAAGAAATCAATTCTAAATTCTCCTGACATTAAATCTAGCAATATGTTACCATATGAACATAAAAGTTAAGTAATTATTAATATAATTCTTGAGTAGTGAGTTATCAACGATAAATTATTAATATGGGAAGGGAGCTAAATTAATTTAATATAAAATAGTAGATTTTAAGAGAGAAAAAATATATGTAATTATTTAATATAAGAAAATAAATAAAATAATAAAAATAAACAAAATAATAAAATCAAATAAAAAATATAAATAAAATATATGATAAAAATCTGTATTAAAACCAATAAGTAATAACCAATGACACGTAATAAATATTAAATAAGTAAATAAGCAAATAGCTAAATAAAAATAGCCTAGACTGTAAAATAAAGCGTGATGATATAGGAAAATTAATCTGGGTCTACGTACTTAAGTAGATATTTAATTTTAGGCCTACATGTGACCATCGGTTCTTTTCTCTTATTCAGTAAGCCCGCATTATTTTTGTAAGATAATTATTTTTCAACTAAACACAGGATGCATTTATCCCCCTTGCCATTAAACAACTTAGCGCTTGCCATTATATTCCATTTAACCGAAGGTGAATTACCGGAGTGCTGTTTCTGTAATTGATGTTAGTTATAGTCATAAGGTGATGGTAAACGCGAAGCTTCCAAGAATTCTCAGAATGAAGATTGCGTTTGGCATGAAACTCTGATTAGTGCAAACGGTATGGAATATATAAATTCATTAGTTTATATATATATATATATATATATATATATATATATATATATATATATATATGCGTGTGTGTGTGTATATATATATATATATATATATATGTGTGTGTGTGTGTGTGTGTGTGTGTGTGTGTAATTCCATAATATTTTAAAGTTTTTTCTTTTTGCAGAAGAAAGGAAATATAGAAAGTTTCGATAAATTTCATTATCCCAAGTTTTTCATTTTTTTATCGGAATAGGCGGATGTTAGTTGTTTCCTGTATATTCTGACTGACTATATCTGTGTTTAAGTTTTTGTTTCCTTTGTCGACAAACTTTCTTAGGGCAACCATGATAGTTTTCCTATTGTGATTTTTATTTATAAATATTGTCTTTTCTTTTCAGGTTAACTCTGACAAATTTTCACATATATATATATACGTATATATATATATATATATATATATATATGTATATATATATATATATATATATATATATATATATATATATATGCATACACACACACACACACACACACACACACACACACACATATATATATATATATATATATATATATATATATATATATATATATATATATATATATATATATGAAACAATCATTTTCTGATATTTATGGATTCAAATGTGCATCCCAAATTAGTGGGATATATCAAATATTAAGGCACTGTAGAGACAAAATGATAGGCCTGATTTACATCACACGTACAATTCGATTCATTATGGTCAAAGTTGTAATGAATATTTTACTAACAAATAATGTATTAACGAATTTTGAAGGCGAATTCTTAATTGTTAAGCAGTTCAATTTGCTATCCCCACAGATTAGCATCTTGAAGACATGTATAGAACAATAGTTACAAGGATTCTACATTACCATTCAGAATCGGCCGCAAGTAAGTGTCAACCATAATGTAGGAATCTTCACTTTGTTTATATACAATCCTTTCCAGCCTGTAGATCATCTTTCCTTCATTTTGTCTTTGTTTTATTTGACTGGTATTTACAGCCATTTTTTTTTCTCATGAAATGGGTGTGGGTTGATCGGCCCGGCAGAATCATTAGTCGACAAACGGACAAAGAAGTGGAAAAATCCAGGAAGGAAGCCAAAAAAAAAAAGTCTTCACCAAACAGTACTTGATTAACCCTAATTATTA
>OZ038484.1:13012714-13085214 GCA_964036315.1 Acanthosepion esculentum
TTGGAATTTTGGTTGTAACCGCTTATATACCTATAGGAAGGAAATTTAGTAAGTACACGCAGCTAAAAGGGGGTGCAAGACATTTATCTTCTCAGGGAACATATTCAATCGAGAGAGGGATAGAAAGACGCATTCTAAATATGGGCGGGGCATTGCGAGACAGGATGATTTCTTTAGTAACAATGAAAAGAGTACATAGCTGCTCTGTGACATCTGTCCTCCTTTACGGCAGCGAATTTTGAACGGTCTCAAAGACGAAGAAGAGACTCGAGGCAATGGAGATATGGTTCTACAGAAAGATGCTGAGGATAACCTGGACCGAGCGTGTGAGCAACGACGAGGTTTTGGAGAGGATGCAAACAAGGAGGAAGCTTATACTTAACACCAGGAAGAAGCAGCTGAAATTTCTGGGACACGTGATGAGAAAGGAGAGTCTGGAGAATCTGATACTCACGGGTCGAATAAAGGTAAATAAAGATATAGGAAAGCAACGCATGACATACCTAGCGGGCTTGAGTAAGCGGATGGCAGAACGTGGTCTGGGGGAAGTGGCAGAGGGACGAAACTTACTAAGAGCTACAAGTGATAGGAGGACGTGGAGAGCCATGATGGCTTCCGTCCTGAATGGACACAGCATATAAAAATAAAAAAGTAAACGGGGTTTATTATTGAAGGCCATAACGTTAACAACATCATAAGATATGCAGCTGAAACTGTTGATAGCAGACACAGAATGAAAACAGTAGGATCTACTACAAACGGTTGTATAGGAAGGAGTGAATAAAAGACTAAATAGCATTGTTACCAGCAGGACGAATAGCCCAAAATGTGAAATAAGAATCAGAGATATGACAATAAAAGAAGTACGAAAATGTAAGTATTTGGATGTATTTTGAATAAAGGAGAGACAGCATGACACCAAACTAAGAAGGCTTATTAGGAACAGCAAAAGATGCCTTCGATAATCTAAGCAAAGTATAAAGGAACGAATAAATTTCATTAGAAACAAAACAAAGCGTGCTGAAATGTTATGAAATTTCGGGCCTTATATATAGCAATTAATGCTAGACAATATGTTTACATTTGAAGAAAAGACGATAAAACAGAAATGTCGTTCTACAAAGGAATGCTGAGTATACCATAGACTGAATATATAAATAGCGACATAGGAAAATGGAAACAAATAGTACACTTATATTTAAAATAGAAAAAAAACAGAAACAGGTGATATTCCTAGAAGGCATGATGAGGAAAGAGTGCTTGTAGAATTTACCATCCACTGGGCATATTAAAATCTATAGGGACAGAAGAATACTCCGAGTAACCTACCTAACGTGCGAGTGTAAATGGTTGATAGAGGAAGGACTATGAGTGAAGGTGAAAAAAACAAACCTTACTAAGATCTACAAGAGATGTTAAGTGTTGGAGAGCCATGAACACTCACGTCCAGAAGGGGCATGGAACGTATAGGAAACAGCAGAATGGGTTATACAATGGATCTATTTTTATCAGCCTATAATGAATAACGTTTTTTACATTTGGTTAACAGCGGATTTTATGATGGACATTATTGGGTTTAAAAAGTAACTAAAAGTTGCCTGACGCAGCCCAACAAAAAGTATCCATTCGACATTATATCTGAGAATAAAGAGGACGGTGAATAGCATTGAACAACGACCACCACCCCTACCACCACCAATTACTACTACTACTACTACTAATAATAATAATACTGCTACTACGGCTATTACTGTTACTACTAATAATACTAATATTAATAATACAGACGAATCAAGGATCATGTTTAGGTGTGTACATGAAATACACAGCAAATATATAAATACATTTTATAAACACAGGTTTATGATAATATGAAGGAAACACAGCTAATGAAAGAAATCATTGTATACAATAGAATAAAATGCTACAAAAATGAAATAAATGAATCTCGAAATAAATGAATATAAAGGAAAGATGAAAAAGAAAGAAACAACATATAATAATAATAATAATAATAATAATAATAATAATAATAATAATAATAATAATAATAATAATAATTGTTCTCACGAGTACAGTCCACAAATTACGGAGAGGTTTATTCATGTAAAATATGTTTGTTTGTTTCTTTATTCAATTGGTCAGTTGAAAATGTCATGATGCCATTTCTAAGCTTAGATCGCTAATTGGGATCCCGAAAGAAATGAGTACACACCAGAAATCAAAGGAAATAATACAAATAATAATAATAATAATAATAATAATAATAATAATAAGGATTTTATGAACGGTTCACAGATAACTAAAAAGAGAAAATTAAAATAAAGAATATAGAGAAAACATATTTCTACAGTGAAGAAAAAGAAAGCTAACTTTAAATAAAATGCCGATGAATATGCAGCAGATGACAGAGAAGAAAATATGAAGAAATCTGGTCCACATATAAAATGACAATGACTTCAACAAATGAAGAATCATAAAAAAAAAATGTGCTGATGGACAACACAAAAGCAATGAACAATCAGAAATAATTTCATGTTTAAAACTCTGATACACGCTTCTCTGAGCGCATGTCGCATAAAGAGAACAGATACCAGGAGGGCGATTCAGTGCACCTTCCATTCTTGCAGGCTAATATTGTCAGGTTTATGCTTGTTTTAACAAACCCAAAAAGTAACTCACGTCATCTCAGCGTTTCACCTGTCCGGGAATTCCAACCGCATTTTTAACATCACTTGAGATTTAGTCGGCAAATATTAATTGGAAAGGTTTTTCAGTAAGCCAGCAGTTTCCCTTGGAATCCTCGTGGAAATTATTATCTTCTTTATCCATTTTTGATTAGACTAACAACAAAATAGACAACTCTTCTTTGACTTTGAAGAAATGGCATGTTTCATGCAATGAGGAAAGAAGGGTAGGAAGACTGACAAGTAATGTCATTTTTGACATCTTTGGACTTAGGAAAAGATACATGCAACGGCTTTAAACTATAAAGTAATATGTAAATATAAGTAAACTTGTGACAAGTTATAGTAAGTGATATATTTTGATCAATCCTTTAAGAATGAAGATCCAAATTATTATCTTATTACAGTATTAAATTCCGAACTAAGAGGACCTTCCTGATTTAAAGAATTGGTTACAAAGTCCGGATAGGAGGGGTTATATTTGGATTAAAGTAAAAGAACTGGTATTAGGTTTAACATTAATTTTCAATGTTTCATAGTAAACAAAAATTGCTAATGGTGAGTGAAATATAAGGGAATTGATTTTAAGGAAAAAGAAATAAATTATGTAATGTTAATGAAAATTCATTAAATTAAGTATGCCACGTATGCAAAACAAATAATGTAACGAGGAGTTTTTAATCGCTGTTGCATGATGATTCTTTCTCTTCTAATGTCATTCTCAACTTTTTCCGCATTTCGTTTTGCTTTTGTTCTTGAAATTTTTTAAAGGAAAGGCAATTTTTAACTTTGCGTGCGTTATTGCAATCGTCATAACTGAATGCTGACTTTCTATCCATAAAACTGACAACCTTTTCAATAGTTTTTTTCAATTTCAGTTCAGATTTCATCACAATCATGCATCTCGTTGCTATCTTGATGCAGATGTGTCTCGCTGTCATCCTTTCCTCTTGGTCCCATCATCTTTTGCACCAATAAAAGCCATTAGGGTGAAATAAGTATAAGCAATTATCCAAAGTAAATTTCCTGAAAAACAGAAATTTCAAACAGTTGCATATCACCCAAATATTTCAAATATACACATCAAAATCATGTCCGGTTATGCGGGATCTGGACATGAGGCACTCCGGATATGAGGGATTCTACAGTATTATTATTACAGGCTTGAAATTTACAGGATACTATTAGATACATAATCATCATTGCTTATGACGGAATGACAATAGGTTTTTTCTTTCAATTTGAAGCACCTTATTCAGAATCATCATAAAATCCTAGCAATTGTCTCTCAGCAATTTATCGGATAACTATTTTTTTCAGTCTCTACTCAAATACGTCCTGGGTAAGACGATAAACTACATCCGCTTCCTGGGTAATACGGTAAACTACGTTCAACAGCAAGGCCTCTGATCAGGAGGTTTTAAGGAGCGTGGAACCACCTCTTAATTGCTGGTGTTCCCAGCTCCACCCTGACCCGGGGTGGTAGCACCTATTAGGTTCCAAGCTATGGGAAAATAGTTAAACCCCAAACTGGAGTCAAAACACTATGAAAGTGTAAAAATAAGTTAAATTACCAGTAATACCTTTTTGAAAAACAAAGATTACCAGTAATACATTTTTGAAAAACAAAAATTACCAGTAGTACATTTTTGAAAAACAAAAATTAGCAGTAATACGTTTTTGAAAAACAAAAATTACCAGTAATACCTTTTTGAAAAACAAAAATTACCAGGTGTAAATTTTTAAAAAACAAAAATTACCAGTAATACATTTTTGAAAAACAAAAATTACCAGTAATACATTTTTTAAAAACAAAAATTACCAGTAGTACATTTTTGAAAAACAAAAATTACCAGTAATACATTTTTGAAAAACAAAAATTACCAGTAACACATTTTTGAAAAACAAAAATTACCAGTAATACATTTTTGAAAAATAAAAATTACCAGTAATACATTTTTGAAAAACAAAAATTACCAGTAATACATTTTTGAAAAACAAAAATTACCAGTAATACATTTTTGAAAAACAAAAATTACCAGTAGTACATTTTTGAAAAACAAAAATTACCAGTAATACATTTTTGAAAAACAAAAATTACCAGTAGTACATTTTTGAAAAACAAAAATTACCAGTAATACATTTTTGAAAAATAAAAATTACCAGTAATACATTTTTGAAAAACAAAAATTACCAGTAATACATTTTTGAAAAACAAAAATTACCAGTAGTACATTTTTGAAAAACAAAAATTACCAGTAGTACATTTTTGAAAAACAAAAATTACCAGTAGTACATTTTTGAAAAAAAAACATTAACAGGTGTAAATTTTTAAAAAACAAAAATTACCAGTAATACATTTTTGAAAAACAAAAATTACCGTAATACATTTTTGAAAAACAAAAAATTACCAGTAGTACATTTTTGAAAAACAAAAATTACCAGTAATACATTTTTGAAGAAACAAAAATTACCGTAATACATTTTTGAAAAACAAAAAATTACCAGTAGTAAATTTTTGAAAAACAAAAATTACCAGTAATATATTTTTGAAGAAACAAAAATTACCAGTAATATATTTTTGGAAAAAAAATATTACCAACAATGAAAATTTTGTCGGCATTAAATAACCCATTGAGGTTGATAGGCCACAAAACAAACAGAATCCAACCAATCTACTCAACAATTTTTCTCAACATTATAGACTTTCACATTGGCTTATTTATTTCCTGATTTATTTTTTCCTTTATACTCATTATAGTCACTTCTTTTTCCTATCAATATTCTTTTGTTCATATTACACACCTTATTCTTTATTTCTAATTTCGATTGGAACATGAGGAAGCATCGACACTTGTGTTTTGTGTTTAATTTATTAAGATGAATCAGCAATATTTTTATCAGTGATGTGGCACATCGGCTTTAGTCACTTTCCCACCACCAAGTTTGCCTCTCTGTGCCTTTTCTATGAATACTTTCATAGTCATTGTTTGGATGAGCTCTTAGTTTAATTCCCCATCCCCTCCCTCGTTAGGTGGTTAGTGATGTCAGTTCGCAGGTGGATGCGGGGTGCCTTTCGTTTCGCGTGAGTGTTTTTCGTATTTGTTGTTGTGTTTAAATGAGTGCGTGTCAGTGTGTATGCTTGGGATGAATGAATGTTCTATACTATTATAGTCCCGCATTGATTTCGGCCAGTGAACTGGTATTTCTACCACATTTAGTGATTGTGTGTGTGTGTGGGGGTTATTACTAATATTATTTTCTTTAGTTTCTTGTAGATATTTTGTATTCATTATATTGCCAGACGCAGCCCAACAAATAAAACATTACTTTAAATGTAATAACAACGATATTCTATGAAAAAAAGAGAGTTAATCCCCTTGATATATAACGAGTTTATATGATTTCTCATTGGAGTTAGTTTCTAAAATTGTTATTTTATTCCCTTCCCCCCACAGACATTGAATTGTAAATATGGGGACGAGTTAGTATTTTCATAGAGACATAGAGGTATTATGGTGGTTGTAGTAAGAACGGTACGTATGAATGTGGTGTTTTGGTGTAAGGAATATTGTTCGGACGATTTGGTCAGTGTTTGCGGCTAGCTAAGTTATATTTAAGACAGAAGAAGACCGTCCTTTTTTCCCCAATCCCCCCTTCGGCCTTGTGCCACATTTATGTAAATTATACATAATAAATATCGCTCTTAGCTATGGTACATAATTTCTTTTTCATATTTTAAGCGAAGTACAATACTGGCATCGAGATTTTAATAATTTACAGCTGAGCTGGATAGGGGTAAGCACTTTTCCCGCACTTTTCGCTTGTGGAACTCCTCTAGACCACTTTAATCTGCAAAAATTTAAATGCAATATCAATCTCTATCTAATGTCCTCCTGATTTCACTTTCCTTTTTCCGATGATAATTAATATTTCTGTTCCTAATTGTTTTTCCTCACTCTGTAACACCTTGTAACTTAGTGGCATTACTGCCTTGCATGGGGTGAAACCATAAAAAATTGAATAAAATAATTTTATAGTCACGTGTGATCTACTGAAAGTCTGACATCGGCAATTTTACTACTCTTCCGTAGATGCAATTTGAATTTCATTCTCTTCTATAGGTCTGTCATGACATCAGAGTCGTTTTTTTGTTTTATAATTTCGAATTTATTTAATATATTTTTGATATTACAAATGAAATAAATAATGTTTCAAATGAACAGAGTTTCTTCTCAAATTCCGGTATCCACTAAAGATAACGTTTGTAGTAATGCATATATATATATATATATATATATATATATATATATATATATATATATATATATATATAAAGTGAACATAGAAGTCAACACTTAGAGGCGAGACTCTCTTTCATGCGAGATGCAATGGTCAGACCACGAGTGCTGTTATTTTTCACGGCTATTTATATATACGGGTCAGTGGTGCATTGTGGGTAGTCTATTTTGGCGGTTATTTTACCGGCCGTTGTTTATTTGTTTATTTATTAATTTGGGTTAAAATATTTTGCTTGTTTTTATTTATTTTTATTTTTTATTTTTATTTTTTATTTTCATTTCTTATCTTATATGTTTATTTATTTTTTATTTTATTTTGATCGGTGTTTTTATTAACGTAGTAAAAATTTGTTTATATAGCTTATTTAATAGTTTTGTTTTTATTTGGGAAGATAATTAAAGCTATTTGTTCAATTTTGTATTATTTTGGCGGGAACAGTTTTTAATTTGTTTATTACTTCATGTATTTATTTGGATTGATTATCTTTATTTGTTTCTTTTCTAATGGCTAGTTTATCGTTATCGGTTGTTAGTTTATTTATATATTTGGATGTATTTAGATCAATTTATTTTAATTGATAGTATTTATTTGTTATACTGTATATTTTCTCTTTTTGGTTTTCGATTTTTAAGTAACGTAGTTTTTTATCGTTATATAACAGCTATATCTATTTTTTGTCCAATTTTTGGTTTGATTTTTATATTAATATTTTGGTCATAATGGTTTGCTAATGTGTTTATTATTTACTTTATTTATTAATTTTGTTTCTTATTTTTTATTCTAACAGAATAACAGGTGTGATTTGGTAATTTGTTTGGATTAATTTATTTTGCTTATTTTATTGTCATTTTGTTTATTTATTTATTTTTTCCGTTTTCGATTTTTAAGTAACGTAGTAAAAATTTGTTTTCATGTCTGCATTTTGAGATGAGCTCGGATCTTTTATTTAATAATTTATTTTGGTCTGCGAAGGTAACGATAGCTATTTTTTCCTCGAAGCAAAGTTTGCAAGTTTTGATTGGTTGTTGTAGGTCGATGATCTTTTCTTTATTTTCCAAGATATTTTTGGTGTGGTCTGCGTTTTGTTTTTAATTTCCCAGATATACTTAGAAAGCATTGTGCTGTTCGCATATTTACTAATTGTGAAAGATGTTTTGTGTACATAATTGTTTTGTTTCTAGGGTCCTTCAATTACTCCTATAATGTTTTTTCTTCATTATCTGGTGATTTTATCGTGGCTTGGTATATTACGTTGTTTTGTAAACAATTACCGTTTAAGGGATTTATCAGTTTGATTATAGAAGGCGGGTGGTTGGAAGATATATATATATATATATATATATATATATGTATATATATATATATATATAAATGTAATATTCCAAATAAATTAGATATATAGTCTTAAACTATATTAACATCTAGAGTACTAAATTTATTTCATAAAACATTACTTTAAATGTAATAACAACGATATTCTATGAAAAAAGAGAGTTAATCCGCTTGATACATAACGTGTTTATATGATTTCAAATTCTTATTTAAATTAATGTTTCATGTTATTTTTTAATTTCTGAACGTAAGAATTAGAATGATATAAATCATAAATAATTAAATCTAATATTATAGGCAAACATAATAATATGAACAAGTCTTAATGAAACTTTAAATCATCACCATGAGAATACGAATTTCATAACACTAACAGTCAGCTGGTATATTGTACCTGAAGATTAAATGATTGCATGAAACTCCGAGTCGTGCTATCGACGTTGGATATTATGTATGTTCACTAATATATATTTAACTGCTGTTATATAACATTGAACACTGTATTTGTAACACCTGAGAAATATATATATATATATATATATATATATATATATATATATATATATATATATATATATATATATATATGTATGTATGTATTTATATATGTGTGTGGGTGTACAAGTATGTGTGCATCAATAATTTTTATCATACCAATATCTATCTATCTATCTCTCTCTCTCTCTCTCTCTCTCTCTATCTATCTATCTATCTATATATATATATATATATATATATATATATATATATATATATATCTGCGATAATCGGCGTTCATATAACTTAATATGAAGCTGACATTCCTTTTCGAATAGTTCACTGTATAATATCCGATTTAATTGATTAATATGTATCGCCAAGTGTATTAACAAGAAAGGAGAATATTTAAACATGATTATATATATATATATATATATATATATATGTATGTGTGTGTGTATATATATATATATATGTGTGTGTGTGTATATATATATATATATATATACATATATATATATATGTATATATACATATATATATATATATATATAGAGAGAGAGAGAGAGAGAGAGAGAGAGAGAGAGAGAGAATTAATATAAGTAAATGGTTTGTCACTTAGCTGATTGATGTTACCTTCAGCACACCGACTCCAGAGTTTCGTTATCTATCTATCTATCTACACACATACACATACACACACACACATACACACACACATACACACACACACACACACACACACACACACACACACATATATATATATATATATATATATATATATATATATATATATATATATATATATATATGAGTGTGTGTTTGTGTGTGTGTGTGTGTATTTAGGTATCATGTATGTATGTACTTATGTACAGATATTTCAGTGACTCTGTGGCTAATGAAATACAAAATAAAAAGGAAAGATTGAAATGGAAGCCATGCATTTATTTATTCAGATATAAAATCTCTTATTCGTTTGAAGATAAACCCGCTAGAAATTAATATTAAAATAATTTGTCACTGATTTAACAGCTGACACAGATTTTTCTATTGCATTGAAGAATATTCTTATCTCCTCAAAGGGGATTTCCATCAACAAAAACAAAGCGGAAGACAGCACGGAATGAAAAAGAAAAAAATGGAGGCTCCATTGATAAGTAGAAAAAAATAAAACGGCGAATGTTCATGTCAAACCTGAAAACATGTGGTTTAAGGGGAACAGAATTCGGAGAGGCAGAAATCAAGCGAGAAAAGAAGTGAATAAATGTAAATGATGGTGATTGGTGATGTCATGATGGTGTTGAAAAGAGATAAGGGATAATAGGGAGAATTAGGGAGAGTGTGAAAAAAGAAAGAGAAAAAGGTTCTAAAGAAAAGAAAGAGAAAAAGGTTTTTTAAAAAAAGAAAGAGAAAAAGGTTTTAAAAAAGAGAAAAAGAAAAAAGGTTTTAAAGAGAGGAAATAGAAAAGACGTAACGAATGGCAACAAACAGTAGAAATGACTCAGTATAAAAAATGATGAGTTGGCACTTTTAAAGAACAAAAACACAGAACAGATAAAGAAAGAAAAAAAATAGCAAATGAAGAAAAATTGAGCGGCCAAAATGAAAAAAAAGAAATGAATATGAGAAAAAAATCCAAAGAAAAATAATTGTCTCTATCTCTGAGATGAGAAATGATTACTTGCATTATTTACATGATTCGGACTGTTATCCTCATCTTCACTGCCATATTCTAAAACGTTTCGAGCGTTGTGTGCTTGGCCTTCTTCAGATGATTGGAAATATCGAACCGAACCCTTTAGACATGGCCCAGTATATAAAGACGTTGGTTAGATCCAGTAACTAGCCCCAAAGAGATGTGATTTCAATACCAAGCCACAGCAGTGTTGAACAAAACAAAAAAATAGAGAGTTGAGTTAAAGGGAAATAACTGAGCATGGCACGTGGAACTAGAACAATCTACTACGGTGGACGAAATAAAGGGTTCATTTCGAAATACTAAATACCTGAAGAAGGTCAGAGCGTAGAACGACCGAAATGTTGTGAATATGGTGATGACGATGAGAATAACAGTCCGAATAATGTAGAAAAATAACTAGAAAAGAAATGATTAACCTAGATAAAGATAGAAACAGGAATCTTGTAACGGTAATGGCAATATAAACCGTTTCCTTATAAGGAAACATTTGGCATTCATTGACCGAGCAGCCATTACTGATTTCGCTTGAAAGTTGTAAACTCTTTCTCTTTAAACAATTTTACAAGTAAATAGGTATCTCAAGTCCAGTCGCTGTTATCGCTCTTTTTACTATTGATGGTGATTTCTTTCTTAACCTTTTATTTGAAGTAGTGAGGAACGTCAATATATTTCAGTATCTGTTTATATTTCTGAGATGAGGTATTATGTACATTATTTGCATCATTCGAACTATTGAGTTTCTGGGTATTATAAACCTACCAAGCATAGAAATGAATACAATATGGGAACCAGTAATATGGAGTGCCAGAGAAAAGCGATAATAACAACATAAATTGCAATATGGTAAAAACATGTAATGATAACAGCAAAAATTGCAATATGAGCACTGGTAAAAATGGTTGCTGAATAAATTAGGTTTATAATAGCCAGAAATACATACACATGGCACAGTGGATAAAGGCGTTAGTTAGATCCAGTGACAGGACCCAAAAGAGTGTGAGTTCAATACCCGGTTAAGGCAGTGGAGAACTTGGAGAGGGGACTTAACAGGAGATAACTGCTAACTGACATGCATTAAAACACGGTACGTGGAACTAAAACAGTCTAGAGAGCGAAATAAAGGGTTCAAACAGACATTCCAACCACCTGAAGAAAAAAAGGGCCGAAACGTTTTAATAAATATGGCGACAATGATGAGGACAATAGTCCGAATAATGTAAATAGTGTCAATATATTTATTCACGGAGAATAAGATTTGAAACTAATACTTCAGAGGAAACCTTGAACTTTTACTTTTTCAAAGTAGGGAAATTGAGTGACCGTTAATGATTGAAAGATGGCAAATATAAGAAAAATATAGTTACAAAAGTATACAAAATGAAGTCATAATATATTACAAGGAGGAAAGAAAACATTAACCAAATATATGAAATAATACATATCAGAAAAGTCAAGATAGAAAATACAATTTGAATCAAACAAAATAAAATTGAAGTATAATATTTCAGGTAACTTGTGTGAAGGATATGCAAGACTCATTTTGAAGAGAAATATGCCTAGAATAATGAAAGAGAATATTTAGAGACTGGTATTTAACCAAATAATGTTGAATTAAAATGAATGCAGAAAAAAGAAGACAAAAACGTGGCCAAAATCTAGAAAAAATATAATTGTGTTTGATGTCGCTCAGCTTGTCGAGATAATTAAGAATTAGATCTTAAACGCTATTAAACACAAGTTCAGTTGTCCGTGAGTGCTCTTATTCTTGTGGCCTTCTAACTGACAGAAATAGTTGCTATATTATATATTAGGAAAGAAGATGACAGAGGAAAAAAAAAGAGAAAGTAAATACATTGCTGGATTTGCAAATTTTTGAAAATAAAATAAAAACAGGATGAAATTTCGGGAGATGAAAGAAAATATGATAAATCTATTTAAATATTTTGGAGTAAAGAAGAAGAAGAAGAAAGAGGAGTAGGAGGAGAAGGAGGAGGGGAGTTTGAGAAAACTAAGAGGAGGAGGGGAGTTTGAGAAAACTAAGAGGAGGAGGAAGAGGAGGAAAAGTAGAATGAAAAGAAGAACGGGGAGGAGGAGGCTTAGGAAAAGAAGAGAAGAAGGAGGAGCAGAAGAAGAAGGAAAAGAAAAACAAGAACAAGAAGAACAAGGAGTATAAAGGAGAATGAAGGGGTTGAGAAAAAGAGCAAGGTTGAGAAGAAGAATGAAGAAAGAGGAGGAGGAGAAGAAGAAAAAGAAGTAGAAAAAGGAGGAGAAGGGGAAGTTGAGAAAAAGAAGAAGAAGGTTGCGAAAAAAAGCAGCAGCAGCAGCAGCAGCAGAAGAAGAAGAAGAAGAAGAAGAAGAAGAAGAAGAAGAAGAAGAAGAAAAAGATCGAGGAGGAGAAATTAAATGGGTTAAATAGAAGGTAAGTGAAACAGAAAGAGGAAGAATTATAAAATGAAAGAAACGAGAAAGAATAGGAAAACAATTTGAAAGAAAAGGAAAACATTGCGGGGAAACATGTGATAGTAAAGAATGAAGCGAGAAAGAGGATTCAAAATAAAAGAAAAAGAAAATAAGTAAAAAATATGGGTTAGAATTATTAGAATATTTTTCCATAGAAAACATTTTTTTTTAAAGTACGCATAAAATAAAATGTTGCTGAAAAATCATTTCTATATAAAATATCCGAAAGCGAGTTTTAAAAAAAGGCTAATAAGAAGAGGAAGAAATATAAATAATAATAAAAAAGAGAAAAACAGTGAAAAAGAATATTTTTTATAGCGAAGGAAAAAACGCCTCTTGAGATGTTGATACTTAAAAAATTAGACCTAGAAAGAGAAAACTGATGTTAAGATTTCCCATTTCACGCCGCTCTCCATTACACCACCTCAAGGTCGAATTCCAATTGAGTTTGTTGTGTTACCTTATTCAAATACCTTTAAGAAAGGTGCGAATCTATATCGTTCCCCACCAGCTAAGGATTAAATAATAGACCAGATTTGTTTCTGATTTAAAAAAACCGCCCTGTCGAAGCACATACTGTGCATCTTATGAAAGATCATGTTTACAATAACACAATGATCCCGATTGCGTCTCCTTCATCATCATCATCATCATCATCATCATCATCATCATCATTATTATTATTATTATTTCCTCTTCTTCTTCTTCTTCTTCTTCTTCTTCTTCTTCTTCTTCTTCTTCTTCTTCTTCTTCTTCTTCTTTCAGTTGGTAGGTAAACTTCAAAGGAAATAAAGATATATGTTGTTGTATTAAAACCACTGCAGTAATTGTATCTGTTGTTTATCACGAAGGATCGAATTACATACTACGTTCTTTCTGAGTTGGTAGTCATGTCTCTCCACATCATTACTTTAAAACAAATATATTGCTTCTTAGCAAAGAGAATTTCCCACGGTTTAGACCTCGCTGATCCCTGCTCATAGACAGACTGCATCTAAAGGCTCGAGATTTCTGTCGGTCGTGTTATTTAACATATATCTAGGAGCGAAAAGATGGTTTCATGCCTTTCCCAAGAGTATAGTTCGAACAACAGACTTAGTCAGAACTCGTCTGCTTTCCATTTCCACGGCGATAACCATTACGTTTACCCGCATATCCCGAGTTTTAACAAATTTAATATTCCTGAATATTTTCTCGTTATTCTGGATAAATTCCGGATTATTCTGCTCCATTCAACTATTTGCGGTTATCACTGGTGATCGGTCATTTTTCATCGTTTACCTTTGTTGAAGAATACCTAAGGATGATAATGGATATTTCCCCAATCACATAAATACAGTTTTAAATAATCTGTGTTGGTCTACAATTGAACATTCGTCTCCAGCTGTTCTAGTCAAACTCGCTGACTCCGGGCAGAGTGGATCCCCAGACGAGGCTATGTCGAAGTGCAGAGTCTCATCTTCGGGAAACAGCTACACGACCCCGTTTTTTATGGGGTCTACGGGGAATTTTTGGCCGAGCCTACGGGCTTGGGTACCCTAAACTAAATTCGGTCTTGTGCCACATCTGACCGCGTGGGTCGGTTGGTAGATATCCTGCAGGTGGAGATTCATTGTGGAATTCACTTGACTCACTTTTAGAAGTTGACTACTTCTTCCACGCGCCGCTGACGAATCTTATATGTGTTGTTCTTGTCCTAAGTATTATCGTTCATTACCAACCTTCGTGTGATTATTCTATTCCCTAACATTCCCTCGATCACGTTTGAATTTATTTGTGTTGTTGTTATCAATACTTCTTTGATAGATGATACTATATCATTAATTGATATTATTATATATGTTTATGGTTGTTCATAGAGGTAATATCGAGTAACATTCATTAGAAATCGAGTGACATCAAGTCCATCATCTACAATCACATGTTGTTTTCAAAGTTTCATAAAAAGAAAAGAAAATAAAGGAATAAGGTGAAAAGAATGATATTTAAAATTTTTTTTCTTCAAGTGTGAAAACAACAATAAATTAAAAATAGAAACTTTTAAATGTTTGAATTGATCAAAACCTTCTTGCGATTAATCAAAGTGCACCAGTAACGATTGGCACAACCGTCACCATAAGTTTCTACAAATCTCACTTCTCTAACAACCACTAATAAACTTTCAGTCTTTTCTTTTTTCTTAAGTTTTTACTCTATCCCCAGTATCCCTAGCAACATCAACTATCAAACTCATTTCTGTTTTTTAAGATGACTAGATAATATTATCTGACCACCAGTGTTTTCAGTTTCAAAGTCACGGAAAAATGATTTTTATTGTCAATTGGACAAATTCAACTTGGATAACATACCGTTGATTTGCAATTTGAACCGTAAGTTGTTTGAGAAGATCCAGTGAATTAATTTTCTTACCCAGTTATATATATATATATATATATATATATATATATATATATATATATATATATATATATATATATTTATTTATTTTACGAAAAACTAGGTAATCCGTATGGGTAGACCCAAGGAGGATAAAATCCAGAGAGCTCAATTTAAATCAGAGCTAATAATTTAACTAAAAATAAAAACAGACCACCTTACGGTTCCATGTAATAAATTATTTCACCACAGCCCTTTTAAAGGACCGCGGATCATCAGACTTTACTTCCAAATGTTGAAACGAAAAATGAAAAGAAATTTACACATTCTTGACGGTCAGTAGTAAGCATATGTAAATTAACGAAGCGAGGAAGTGAGGTGGGGAGAGAGACATGATTGAGTTAGAGTAATTTTAAATTTCTATACTTTCAAATTTAATATTGTTTGAGGAAGTCCAGACATTGAAACATTTAATCGGTTAACTTAACGGAAATTATATATTGATATAGAAGGGGGAGAGGAGAAAAAAGACATAAAGGGAAAAAGAGAGAAGGAAGTCATGAGAGAAAGTGTGACTAACTTTCTTTGGGATGAAAGGCCCGAAATAGACGCTATTGTTTTGCTTTACTTTGAGAGTTCATAAATATTATAATGTTTGACATAAATTTGAATGTTTAAACAGTCGAGAAGGAATCTAATTTGATGTTTG
Source organism: Acanthosepion esculentum (assembly GCA_964036315.1). Taxonomy (NCBI): domain Eukaryota; kingdom Metazoa; phylum Mollusca; class Cephalopoda; order Sepiida; family Sepiidae; genus Acanthosepion; species Acanthosepion esculentum. The sequence goes on from OZ038484.1 coordinate 13,028,763, forward strand.
TTAGCGATTTAAGTTTTTTTTTAAACTTTATTAAAAAAAGTTTGGGGATTTAATATGAAATAGTCGATTAGAAAAATATTCATAGAATTTACATTAAAACCTGTTGGTATAATATCATTAGCTCTACATGGACAAAATACTTCTTGGTGTATGCGTTGTACTTATCAAGACACTTTTTTGTATTTCTCTCAAGCCGGGATGTCCAGAGATTTTTTCATTGTGTTTTTGTGTTCCTTTTATATCATTCCAAGCGCACCTAATATGACTGGTACTATTGTTTTCAAATTTCACATATTTTCTATTTCGATTTCCAGGTTTTATACTTCGAAATTTTTTCAAATTCCTTGACTCCTATGTTACAGTCTGCTGTATCAGTTAATAGTTAAATTTTTTTTCTTTTCGGTTTTTGACAATTTTGTCAGGCCTATTTGCTTCAATCTTCCTGTCTGTAAAGCTGGTGTAATCCCATAGACTTGTGATATCTATTCTATTTCTGTAACCAGTGCTGGGTGATGTTCATGCCAGTGTTTATTAACTTCATATCCAAAGTGCTTGCACATTGTCCACTGTAATTATTGCCCCACTCTATCGTGACGATTTTTATATTCATTTGGCGCAAGTACATAACATCATGAGATTAGTGGTCTATGCTTTCGTGACATTTGTCACGGAACATGCTTTTTATATCCACATTATTATGGATGATATTTGCCTGAAATGTCATAGCGAACAAATCTGCTCTTGCGCTGCAAGAATAGAGGGCCCCTCCGTTTCAGTTTTTAATCCAGATGCTCGTAACCATCAATGAGTGTTAACTTTATCAATATTATCACCATTATTTTTTTTTCTTGATTTCTGGCGTTTACACATTTCTTTCCGGGTCCCACCCAGAGACCTAAGGTTAGAAATGGCATCATGACACTTTCCACTGCAAAAAAAAAAAAAAAATTCCATAGATAAAGCCCATCGTAAAGTGTGGGCTGTATTTGTCAGAACAATTTTTGGTATCTCTTTGAGGCATGGACTTCCAGTGATCCCTTCAATTAGTCTACTGGAATCTTTTCCAACCAGTCCAAGGGCTCCAACTACAACAGGGATTGTTGATGTTCCCATCCCTGTTGTAGTTGGAGACGTTGTACTTCTTCTTCTTCTTCTTCTTCTTCTTCTTCTTCTTCTTATTATTATTATTATTATTATTATTATTATTATTATTATTATTAATTTCATCTGCTTTCTATTGAGTAAAATCACTTACTGAGCCAGTCCAGGGCAGTAATATTATAATTATATTCTGTTTGTACAAGTTCCGACCTTACATGATAAATAGTATGTTCAATTTTATTTACATTCATAATACTCTCCTAAATTGATTAAGCAGTTTCAATTTTTAAATCTCTTTCAAATAGGAACTCCCGTCTATTTTTTTTCTGTTTTTGTCTGTACCCTTTTTGATAGGATACAATAATCTAAAGTTTAACAATAGTTTTTTTTTTTAATGTAACACATTTTTTATTCAATTTTAATTTCCAGATTCTTACATTTACTTGTTTTATTAACATGTACCTCTGATGATACTGTCATATCTATTGGAAAGTAGTTTTTATTTGCTGTTGTCTTAAATTACAATTCTTGGTTTCTTCTTCCTCTTCTTCTTCTTCTTCTTCTTCTTCTTCTTCTTCTTCTTCTTCTTCTTATTATTATTATTATTATTATTATTATTATTATTATTATTATTATTATTATTATTTGTAGTAGTATTAGTAGCAGTAGTAGTAGTAGTAGTAGTAGTAGTAGTAGTAGTAGTAGTAGTATTCAAAGTAGTTGCATTTGTCCCTATAAATATGGTATTGTCTGTAATGAGAGAAATGGAATTAGCAGTAAAATCAACATCGGAAGGTTCCCAAGTACAGAATTTATCTCGGGTGATTTCGGCTGACTAAGCAAAAGGCACGCGTCAAATAGTGCGCGTTCTAAAATCGCTGATATTTTTGAAATGCTGTGCTATTGATGTTAATGGCACGGTTGTTTGAGAGACTTCGCCTTTAGCACTGGATTCGAAGGGAAAGGGATGATGCTAGACATTGTGGCGGATGTGATCTTAAAACAGACATGCCAGTGGCGGCGGCGGCGGCGATGATTTTTCTTTCTTTTTAGTGGTGTATAAATGATTAAAGAGCAATGGTATGGATGATGGTATGTCGAGAATGCTAATAAGAGCACTATCATGAAAGCTATATTAATTAAAACAAAAATAACGCAGACAGCCTTCGAATAAGGGTGAAGACGGTGGTTAAAAATTCACTATTGATGAGTATAATTATAATAGTGGTAGAAGTCGTTTTGGTATTAACAATGGTAGCTGTGGCGGCGATCTATGTTAATTTGATGGATTTATCGTCTCCACCTATTTTGACTGTATGATTTTAAGGATTTAGTTATAAAGGTCTTATTAATTAACCCATAACATGGGGATGTCGTGGATTCATGCCTTTCCCAAGAGTATTTGCACGTAACTGAATATAATGTTTAGAGTATTGCTGACATATATGGTCCGGTGCAGCGGCTATATATCAAGAGCTGCTTGATAAAATCCAAAAAAGTATCAGCAATATTACTGGCCCTGATATGGCGGCTGGGTTGCAGTCACTTTCCCACCGCCGTAAGGTTGAATCTCTCTGTACTTTCATGGTATTTGTTTAGATGGGCTCTTCGCTATGGCACCTAGCGTTTTAGTTTTTGAAATTTAAACGCAGTACTAGACTGGCGTCGAGATCCCATTAGTTGAGATGTAACCTTAAATTCTATTCTAACAGTTACTTTTCTCGGATTTCTCTCTTGTGAAATTCTCTTCCGGCTGCAAGATTTCTAGCCAACTTTAATCTGTAAAAATTTAAATGCAATGTCAATATTATTTGCTGTCCTCCTTATTATTCTTTACTCTTCCCAACTGTTCTTAATTCATCTACACTCTGTAAGCCGTTGTGTTTTAGTAACGTTACTGTTTTTCTATGGAGTGATACATTTTGTGTATAGCATCATTGAAATAATTATTTAAATACACGGTTTTCCTCCTGTTTTCATTATCTCTTTTCGTGATTAAGAAAATATTATTTTGAGTATTCTTTTAATACATACATACATACATATATATATATATATATATATATATATATATATATATATATATATATATATATATATATATATATATATATATATATATTTAAAGACATTTATGATATGTTTAACGATCTTTTTATAGATACAAGTATTTAAGCAAATATCTATAAAAAGAACGTTAAACATATCATAAATGTCTTTAAATAAATTGTCGGACTTTGTCCAATTCAAATATATATATATATATACACATATATATATATATATATATATATATATATATATATATATATATATCCTCTGGCTCAGCTCCGAACGTGAACCCTATATTATCTTGTGAATATAAGTCTCTTTTCCTTTGAGGCTGGATATATCTAGCTTTGATATAGTGTTTCACAGGTTCAGTTGGGTTTACCCTATGTATACGTGTCAGAAACATCCACTGACATGCTGTAAAACGCATGAGGGTGGGAAGTTATTTTTCAGGTTACCTCAGCAATACTTCTCATGATGTTATACCTAGTGAAAATCCGTTTCTACATCATCTGGGATGAGTCACATACGACACATTTTTGATGGATCAAAATTAGTTTCACTAAATATATAAGTTAGATTCTACTGGAGTCGCGTTCAATCAACTTGCTTGTTCCATTCAACTTTCCACTTTTATTCAAAAATTGACACTATACCTCTGTTTTTTATTAGCATATTGATTCCGGATTACGACCGCATCACGTGGAAATATTAGTTCTCGTACGATCACCGTAGTTAAGCAATCGCCAACCTGGTCGGTACCTAGATGAGTGAACACTTGCGAATACCAGGTGCGATAAGGTTGGAATACGATCTGTGTAATGGATATCTGCTCTGAATTGGAAATTGGACAGACAAAGTTTGATTCAAGCCGGAATCGTTATATTCGATTTAGCGCAAATACCTTTATGAATCAACCAATTCTCCTCTCAGCTATAGATTAACTTTTAGGACTTGTATCATTAAACCATTATCTCCAAATCTGTCTTACAATCTAAAAAATATGTTCTGGGTTTAAATAACCTACAAATGTTTGATAGGCCGTAAAAACAAATCAATCAATAGAATATTGATTCGATTATTCTAGATATCGCGTTATAAGATGTGATGTGGTGTTTGCATGTGATCGAGGTCAAATGATTTTCTCTAGGTTGCTTCTTTTTATTTAAACTGCTTACTACATCAAAATGTGATATTAAATATTCGATCCATAACTCCTTCATTAAATTTACAACTGTGTAAGTAGTTTACGCAGCTTTGCTGACGGTTTAAGAACCGTAAATCCTTAGATTTTTTTTCCATCTACGACTTATAGAAAACACGACTTACTGATCCCTTATATTTTTTAGGCTTCCTCTCCGCTTTCGTTTCTGCTGATCCTAACGTATTTGAAACAGATGCTTGTTCTTGAAAATAACTGGTCACGTTGCGTGTTGATGGCTTAAGAATGTTTATTAAACATAAATGAGACTACCAGATCGCTACTTTTAAACGAGAACATAGGAAGACTGGAAATCTCTACAGTTTTTTAGAGTTTGCTTTGTTAACGCGCTGATATTCAATGTCAGAGATGCCGGAAGAATTCATTTTTATGCTCAACACAAAATTATATATATATATATATATATATATATATATATATATATATATATATATATATATATATATATATATATATATATATATATATATATATTATTTTGATCACATATTGCGTTAAATTGATTTTACAAATTCAATCCGTCATGGGTATGACGGTAAACTACATCCGCATCCTGGATATGACGATAAACTACATCCGCGTCCTGGGTAAGACGATAAACTACGTCCAGCAGCAAGTCCTCTGATCAGGAGGTTTTGAGGACTGTGTAACCACCTCTTAATTGCAGATGTTCCCACGTCCACCCTGACCCGGGGTGGTAGCACTTGTTAGGGTCCCAGCTATGGGCAAATAGTTAACACACAAACTTGTGTACAAATAGGTTTTAATACCAGAAATACTATGTAAGAAAGAAAATTATTACCAGCAATAATTTTTGAAGGAAAAATTATTATCAGCAATACTTTAAAAAAATACCAGCAATACAAACAGTTATACATTCTTTGGAAAAAATTTGACCAGCTATAGATTCCTTCAAGGAAAAATATTCCGAGAAATAGATTTTTGAAGAAAAACATTACCAGAAATAAAAAATTTTGTCAGCATTAAATAACCCATTGAGGTTGATATGCCGCAAAACAAAACAAAACAAACAATACAACTTCAATTTCAGTCTCGAGTAAACCAAAAATCAACCTTCATAACAAATAATCTTTCCGGTTGTTAGATATGATCTACGTTTACCAAAATGGCATTATTCTCTCAAAAGACAAATCACTATTCTGCTATAAGACAAATTTTGAAACAAATATTTTTTTAAACTCGTCTTCTTCATATATTCTCTGTAGTTTCAAATATTCTGAAACTGTTGGGAATAAAATATTTTTGTGGTTGATTTTGTAGCTATTTATCGAGCACTGTCTTCAACAAGTTATTTCAAAAGATCATTTGTACCTGCAAAAAGACAGCGTCTACTTTTTGACTTCTCAATCCTACTTTCCTATTTAGGTTCTTCAGAAACCAAGTTTGCCTAATGTTCCAAGAAATTTGAAAGGCATTGCAATTTGAAAATCATTTAAATATAATGCGTGAACTTTCAATTTTCATTTTAGTTTAGATGCTGTCAATTATTATCTACGAAAGAAAAGCGTCACAGGAGCTAATCTTATAAAATATTCATGTAGGAGAGAAATTCTGTGTATGTATAAATTTGCTAGGAAAGCAAGAAATTATCTTAGTCTTGATATAGCTTGACAACCAACATGATCTTAGAGCATAAGGGGTTTGCTTTATTTGTTTGTTTAACGGCATAGCAACACCCCGAAATTTTATTTTCTCGTGATCTCTGGTAATTTTCTTTCCACAGACGAATTTTTTTAAATTTTTTTTACTATGATAATGTATTGCTGGTAATTTTTTGTAATATATTTTTATATTTTTTATGTTTTGACCTAAGTTTCGTAGTTCACTATTTGGCCATAGCGAGGAATCTAACAGGTGCTATTACGCTGAGTCTAGATGTTCCTAAGAACAACAGCAATTAAGAGGTAATTCCACGCTCCTCAAAACCTCACGATCAGAGGCCTTGCTGTCAGATATAGTTTATCATCATACTCAGGACAACATAGTAAGTGAACTCAGCTGATGAATCAAGAGAACTGAATGCCTACTTGATTTAAAAATAAATGTTTTGATTGAGGAGAATTTGTAATAATATCTTCGAAATGAAACTATTTGTAATAATATCTTCGAAATGAAACTATTTGTAATAATATCTTCGAAATGAAACTATTTGTAATAATATCTTCGAAATGAAACTATTTGTAATAATATCTTCGAAATGAAACTATTTGTAATAATATCTTCGAAATGAAACTATTTGTAATAATATCTTCGAAATGAAACTATTTGTAATAATATCTTCGAAATGAAACTATTTGTAATAATATCTTCGAAATGAAACTATTTGTAATAATATCTTCGAAATGTTATTATTTGTAATATTATCTTCGAAATGAAACTATTTGTAATAATATCTTCGAAATGAAACTATTTGTAATAATATCTTCGAAATGAAATTATTTGTAATATCTTCGAAATGAAACGATTTGTAATAATATCTTCGAAATGAAACTATTTGTAATAATATCTTCGAAATGAAATTATTTGTAATAATATCTTCGAAATGAATCTATTTGTAATAATATCTTCGAAATGAAATTATTTGGAATAATATCTTCGAAATGAAACTATTTGTAATAATATCTTCGAAATGAAACTATTTGTAATAATATCTTCGAAACGAAATTATTTGTAATATCTTCGAAATGAAACTATTTGTAATAATATCTTCGAAATGAAATTATTTGTAAAAATATCTTCGAAATGAAATTATTTGTAATAATATCTTCGAAATGAAACTATTTGCAATAATATCTTCGAAATGAAATTATTTGTAAACATATCTTCGAAATGAAAGTATTTGTAATAATATCTTCGAAATGAAATTATTTGTAATAATATCTTCGAAATGAAACTATTTGCAATAATATCTCCGAAATGAAATTATTTGTAATAATATCTTCGAAATGAAACTATTTGTAATAATATCTTCGAAATGAAACTATTTGTAATAATATCTTCGAAATGAAACTATTTGTAATAATATCTTCGAAGGTGACAAATGTAGTCAAGTATTAAAAATGGCTTAAATCAAGTTAACCCTGAAAGACAACCTTTCATCGGTTACGCTTTTGTTTTGTTCTTGTTTTTGCATTGTTTTCTCAATGAATGAGGAATTATTTATTATAAACAAACATCTAATCTCACTGTTGTCATAACGATTTGGCAGCTACATAAAAAAAATATATATGTTAACATCGTGGAATGTATGTTGCCACAGCCTCACTACACTCTTGTCTTCCTGAGATTTCTGTTGCAAATAAATCTTGACTTGGTGCAGTGAAAGGCCAAATGGTTTTGAATTTAACGTCGGCTTTCTCCTAGACGGGTTGACAACCAAATATAGTCTAGTCTTCCCTGTCGTGGAGAGAACAGAGGGATTTATACATTTCTGGCGTTATTTATCTGAAAGCATTTATATGAAATCAAACGAAATGGCCTCATCTGGAAAAATTACTCGACACGTCAAACCCACTATGAGGTAAAAAGAAAAAGGACTGTAAAAAAATTTGGAAAAGACGTTTTATATTTACGCATTTGCAACTTAAATATTAAGTATGGCGGAAGTGAAGAAAATTAATTATATTTGAGGTAAGGTGAAAATTAACTGCAGATGACACGCCGCCCAAATTCTTACATTGTACGGAGGTTTGGTTATTTCTGCTTAGCAGCATATAAAATTCAATGAACACTGGGCGACAATATTAATCGTTTTCTACGGAATTTTCACTTATATTTATCTGAGCATATCATATTAAGTTAATAAATCTCTTTTACAGTAATACAGAAACACAGATAAAAGAGCAGATACCATGCACTCCGAGATCAAGGAATATATATGTGTGTGTGTGTGTGTGCGCGCGCGCGCGCGTGTGCGCGCTCGTGTGTGTGTGTATGTCTAAAATGGCGCTAAAATCTGCGTTGCTTTGTGATTTAAAAACGAAACTCCTTCCAGTCAATTTAAATTAGTTTTGAAAGAATTTGGCTTATTGGAAAAATCTAAATACAAATTAGAAAAGTGTCATAATAAATTAGGTTAGTGTTTTGTTTTTGTAGCAATTTACGATGACTGGTGGAACTACATATATGTTCATTTTTATTTTGACCTTTACTAACCTGATTCCTACGTCGAGGTATTTGATGTGTTTAGTATTTACTAATACCACATCGTGGATTTTTATAATGCGTTAAATGTAAGCGTCATCACGAATTTCATTTCAATTCCAGATCATAGATTCTCTTTAGGATAACTTTATCTTTTTTGTAGTATTTTTTGTAATACTTGGTTACATGTGTTGTATATCAAAAACATCACTTCTTTCCCCAGTGGATAAAAGCTTGTGATCCAAAAAGTGACTTGACCCAAAGCGTTGTGAGTTCAATACCTGATCACAGCAGAGAGAACAATAGCTTGGAGAGTTGAGCTACTAAACGGAATTAATTGAAACTGATATAAAAGGCATGACACTCTAGCCCGGTGGACAAAATAAAGGGTTCGATTCAAAGTTCCAGCGTATATCACCCGAAGAAGGCCGGAGCTTACAACAGCCGAAATGGTCGTGGATATGGCAATAAAGATGAGGACAACTGTCCGAACGATATAAATAGTGTAAATTGTAAACTAATCTTTTAGAATCTTCACTTCATAATAAATTATAAAAGGCAGTATGCCCGAAATGAGATTATTTTATAAATTACCATAGACACTGACAGCTGATAATTAGTCTATAAGGGCATTTTGACCTTAGATAATGGACATTCGATTCACAGTAATGCGTACATTAAAATAATGAAAAGGAAGTAATCCTTTGAATCAATAAGTCTCTGGAATTCCCTGGGTATCAGCTGGGTTGGGAAATGTTGGTGAATAGGTTTGAACTATGTAAAGGATAGGGAGATACTAGATTAGGTGCAGTGACAAAGAAAAAAGCATCGGTTGAAGCAGAATTACTTGAGAAAAGTAAATATTTTTATCATAATTACTGATATAATTTCTTATAAGGAACCTAAACTATGTTACAGATGCAAATATCAAAATATATACAGGGTGTCCATAAAGTTCGTGTACACTTTAAAAAAAAATATAACTAAATATTTACGATAGAAATAATTTGTAAAAAGGATTAGAAAGAAGTAAATCTATATTTCTTAAGGTTTTATTGAAATTTTATTTAAGTTTCCTCATGTCCCCCATCATTAGCAATACAAAGGGTAATACGATTTTGCAGTTGACGGAAAACATTTGCCAACTGATTTACAATAATGCCTGAAATCACATTAGTTATTTTTGCTATACATAAAACTAGGCACATTAAACTTTATAACATTTTTTACAGATTATTTCTATCGCAAATACAAATAAAGTTATAATTTTTTTAAAGTGAACACGAACTTTATGGACACCCTGTATATATATATATATATATATATATATATATATATATATATATATATATATATATATATATATATATATATATATATATATATATATATATATATGCATATATATATATATATATATATCCTACAAAAAGGATCGTTCATAACCATTTTCGACCCTCACCCGTAGATGTGCAGTTAAAATGCACTGAAACCAAGTTGCATCTTTGTTGTGAGTAAAATGGTTTTGTCTATATGATAAAATTATAATAAATAAATAATACACACACACACACACACATATATATATATACATATATATATATATATATATATATATATATATATATATATATATAGTTACAATAAACTTTATAACGTTTTTTACAGATTATTTCTATCCTAAACACAAATAAAGTTATAATTTTTTAAAAGTGAACTTTATGGACACCCTGTATATATATATATATATATATATATATATATATATATATATATATATATATATATATATATATATATATATATATATATATATATATATATATAGTTACATTAAACTTTATAACATTTTTTACAGATTATTTCCATCGCAAATACAAATAAAGTTATAATTTTTTTTTAAATGAACACGAACTTTATGGACACCCTGTATTTTTATTTTAACTAACATAACGAGTTGGGATAGAAGAAAAAGAAAGAAAGAACGAAAGAAAGAAATGAAGAAGATATTATTTTAATAATAAAAAGAAAGGAAAGAAAGCAAATATAAATTGAAGAAAGAAAAATGCAAACGAAAGAAAGAAAAAGAAAGAAGAAAACATAAAACTTTTTAAAAATCAGTTCGCCCCAAGCAAGCCAATAATGCCACTAAGACGCAAGGGGCTACTGAGAGTGAAAGAGAATTAAAAAATAACATTATGAAGGACCCGGAAGTACGATCCACAGCAAGGAACAAGAAATAAACCTCTAATCATTTTCAAAAGAACGAGAAGGTGTGTGAACAAGACGATAGGCTACACTATCTACTCCAATGTAGAGTGAAAACAAAAAGAATAAATAAAACAGTCCTGGGTATGACGACAAACTACAGACGCGTTCTGGGTAAGACGGTAAACTAGATCCATCAGCAAGGCCTCTGCACAAGCGGTTTTGATTAGCGTGGAACCACCTCTTAATTGCTGGTGTTCCCTGGTTCACCCTGAACTGCGATTGTAGCACCTGTCAAGGTCCCAGCTATAGGAAAATAGTTAACCCCTGTTATATAGGAATAAAGTGTCGCTGCCGACAGTTGAGTTTGACCATAGATCGCCACTGAGCAAACACAGGCGATCCCATTATTGAATTAAGTAGAGTACATTACCATAGAGGAAACGCATATATGCTAAATCGCGTGACGTTTTGAGGAACGTCATTCTAGTCTATCCTCTCTACTATACGGATCTACATTTATAGTCTATCGTTTATTACTATTCAGATCGTTATTTCTCGCCTATCCTCTATTACTATTCGGGCCGCGATTCTCTACTCTATTCACTATACTATTTCTCTATTTTCGATAACTATACGGATTACTGTTCGGGCGAGTATTATGCAATTCCAATTAGTGTGAGGTTATTTGAAAGTGTCTGACACCAGTATTGTTCGACGGCGTACTATAGTCGTATCTGGGATTACAAAGTCAAAAGAGACAACAAGTAATCGTTGACATCACAAAAGTGGCCATGAGTGTTCGCTGATATCACAACCCTCCCACCAAAAAGGGTCAAAACACTATAAAAGTATAAAAATAGGTTTTAATACCAGCAATACTTTTTTGAAAAATATTTCCAGCAATATATTTTTGGAAAGCAAAATATATTTCCAGCAATAAAAATCTTGTCTACATTAAATAACCCATTGAGACTGATATGCAATAAAACAAAATAAAATAAATTAAATTTCAGCGATCAGCCGGAGATTTTCGACGATGGAGTAGCCTTTAAAAAGCAATGGAAACACGACATAAAAAAGGAAACAAGGGACAACCTTTTACTCCTGTTCCAAAAATTTCGGCGGGAGTCGGATTATAGGCGAAATGAAAGCTGGAATAAATGTTGGATAAATACTTTGTCTGTCACAAGAAGATATTAATGGATGAAAATCAAATATAACATCATCAAGCGAGTGACGTTCAATAATATTATTCGTGTACGAAAAAAGAAAAAAAATATTTAAAATAACAAAGAAGTTAAGTAGAATAAAATAAAAATAGAATTAAACTTGATGGAATAAAAAAGAAAGACAAAATGAAGAATGGTGTATTAAAAGAATAAATATAATTAAAATATTAAAGAATAGGAAAATGAAAAATGACTGACATTAAAATGGAGAGGTGAAGGAGTGGAAGTGAGATTTTAATTTAAAGAAAAGAAAAGAATTCATGAGAAGCGGTCGAAGGAAGTACAAGAAATGAGGTTCAAATATAAAGAATCAAAGAAAGATATTAAAAGTAAACGAGGAAAAAATAATTAAAACTTACAAAACTAAGAAAAATTAAAGCAGAAATGATGGAAATAAAAAGAGAGGGAAATATGTGAAGATAGTAAATTAACTAAAATAAAATATAGGGGTACACAGTAAAACTGAGAAGAAAGGAAATAAAAGAAAGAAGGGAAGAAAAGAGAAAGAAAGCAAGAGAGAATGGAAAGAAGATCAGAAAACGAATAAAATGTATTGAACATAACGAAAAACAAAACATTAGGAATTATAAAATAAGTTCGGTTATTAAATGTAAGGGATGAAAAAGAAAGAGAAATGAAGAAAGAAAGGGAAATGAAACCGAAAGAGAAGCAAATGAGGTAGAAATAAGGATAATGGAAGGAATGAAGAAAGAAAGAGAAATAAAGATAATGTAAGGAAAGAGCAATAAGGATAAGGTAATGAATGAAGAAAGAAAGAGAAATGAAGAAAGAGAAACAAATAAGAAAGAAATAAGGATAATGTAAGGAATGAAGAACGAAAGAGAAATGAAGAAGAAAGAGAAGCAAATTAGATAGAAATAAGGATAATGTAAAGAGTGAAGAAAGAAAGATTAATAAGGATAATGTAAGAAAGAGAAATAAGGATAATGTTAGGAAAGAAGAACGAAAGAGAAATAAAGAAGAAAGAGAAGCAAATGAGATATAAATAAGGATAACGAATAGAAAGAAGAAAGAACGAGAAATAAGGATAGTGTAAGGAATGAAGAAAGAAAGAGAAATGAAGAAGAAAGAGAAGCAAATGAGGAAGAAATATGGAAAATGTAATGATTAAAGAAAGAAAGAAAGAAAGAGAAAGAAGGATAATGTAAGAAATGAAAACTGAAAGAGAAATGAAAAAAAGGAGCAAATGAAAAAGAAATAAGGAAAGTGTAAGGAATGATGAAAGAAAGAGAAATAAGGATAATGTAAGGAAAAAGAAGGAAAGAAAAATGAAGGAGATAGAGAAGCAAATTAGAAAGAAATTAGGTTAGAGTAAGGGATGAAGAAAGAATGAGAAATAAGGATAATGTAAGGGAAGAGAAATAAGGATAATGTAAGGAATGAAGAAAGAAAGAGAAATGAAGAAGAAAGAGAAGCAAATGAGGAAGAAATATGGAAAATGTAATGATTAAAGAAAGAAAGAAAGAAAGAGAAATAAGGATAATGTAAGAAATGAAGACTGAAAGAGAAATGAAAAAAAGGAGCAAATGAAAAAGAAATAAGGAAAGTGTAAGGAATGATGAAAGAAAGAGAAATAAGGATAATGTAAGGAAAAAGAAGGAAAGAAAAATGAAGGAGATAGAGAATCAAATTAGAAAGAAATTAGGTTAGAGTAAGGGATGAAGAAAGAATGAGAAATAAGGATAATGTAAGGAAAGATAAATAAGGATGATGTAAGGAATGAAGAAAGAAATAGAAATAAAGAATGAAGAGAAAGAAATGCGGATAACGTAAGGAATGAAGAAAGAAAGTGAAGTAAGGAAAGACAAATAAGGATAATGTAAGGAATGAAGAACAAAAGAGAAATTTATTTTAAAGAGAAGCAAATGAAAAAGCAATAAGTATGATGTGATAAATGAAGAAAGAAAGAAAGATAAATAAGGATAATGTAAGGAAAGAGAAATAAGGATAATGTAAGGAACGAAGAATGAAAGAGAAGTAAGGATAAGGTATGGAAAGCGAAATAAGGATAATGTAAGAAATGAAGACTGAGCAGAAATGAAGAAGAAAGAAAATAAAATAAAAAAGAAATACGGATAACGTAAGGAATGAAGGAAGAAAGAGGAATAAGGATTATCAAATAAAAAGTAAATAAGGATAATGTGAGGATTGAAGAAAGAGAAATGAAGAAGAAAATAAAGTAAATGAGAAATAAATTAGGACAATGTAAGGAATGAACGAAGAAAGAAATATACGGATAAAGTAAAGAAAGAGAAATAAGGTAAGGAATAAAAGAGAAAAGAAGAATAAAAGAGAAGCAAATGAGAAAAAAAATAAGGATAATGTGAGGAATCAACGAAGAAGGAAATATGCTGATAATGTAAGGAAAGAAAAAGAAGGATAATGTAATGAATGAAAAAAGAAAGAGAACTGAAGAAGGAAGAGAAGCAAATGAGATAGAAATAAGGATAATGTGAGGAATGAAGATAGAACGAGAAAGAAGGATAATGTAAGAAAAGAGAAATAAGGATAATGGAAGGAATTAAGAAAGAATGAGAAACGAAGAAGAAAGAAAATCAAATGGGAATGAAATAAGAATAATATAAGGAATGAAGAAAGGAAGACAAATATCGGTGATGTAAGGAAAGATAAATAAAGATAATGTAAAGAATGAAGAAAGAAAGAAAAATGAATTAGAAAGAGAAGCAAATGAGAACGAATTATGTATAATGCAAAGAATGAAGGAAGAACAAGGAATAAGTATAATGTAAGGAAAGAGAAATAAGAATAATTTAAAGAATGAAGAAAGAAGGAGAAATGGAGAAAGAGAAGCAAATGAGAAAGAAATAATTATAATGCAAGGAATGAAGAAAAAAGAGTAATAAGAATAATGTAAGGAAAGAGAAATAAGGATAATGTTATGAATGAAGAACGAAAGAGAAATGAAGAAGAAGGAGAAGAAAATAAGAAAGAAATTAGCATAATGTAAGGAATGAAGAAAGAAAAAGACATAACGATAATGTAAGGCATGAAGAAAGAAAGAAAAATCAAGAAGAAAGAGAAGCAAATGAAGTAAGAAAGAGCTATAAGTATAATGTAAGTTAAGACAAATTAGGATAATGTAAGTGTTGTGGTAGGATCCACCTAATCTGCATAGGTGACTACCGACTATATAAATAATGGTTGGTACCGGAAGACAAGGGAGCGAATACAGAGATCCAGCTAGAGACTCTGCCCGACTGCGACTTAGTCAACACATTCTCCAGGAACGTCTTCCCAGAAATATACAGAAATACTATATGTAAATATTGTGTACATTTTCTTGTTATAATACATTCTTGTTCTAAGTACATTTTGTGTTGCATTATTATTCCATGCATTAGTCGAGATTCAACAATGAGTCAAGACTCAACAGTAAGGAATGAAGAACGAAAGAGAAATGAATTTTAAAGAGAAGCAAATGAGAAAGAAAAAAGTATAATGTGATGAATGAAGAAAGAACGACAAATAAGTATAATATAAGGAAAGAGAAATAAGGATAATGTAAGGAATGAAGAAAGAAATTGAAATGAAGAAAGAGAAGGAAATGAGAAAATATATGGATAACGTAAGGCATGAAGAAAGAAAGTGAAATAAGGATAATGTAAGGAATGAAGGTGAAGAAGAATAACATGAGAAAGAAATATGGATAATGTAAGGAATGAAGAAAGAAAGCGAAATAAGGATAATATAATGAAAGAGAAATGGGGATAATGTAAGGAATGAAGAAAGAAAGAAAATTCAAGAAGAAAGAGAAGCAAATGAGGAGAAATAAGGATGATGTGAGGAATGAAGAAAGAAAGAGTAATAAGAATAAGGTAAGGAAAGAGAAATAAGGATAATGTAAGGAATTAAGAAAGAAACAGAAATGAAGAAGTAATAGAAGCATGTGAGAAAGATTAAGGATAATGTAAGGAATGAAGAAAAAGGAGAAATAAGGATAAGGCATGGAAAGAGAAATAAATATAATGTAATGAATGAATAATGAAAGAGAAATGAAGAAGAAAGTGAAGCAAATGAGAAAGAAATCAGGATAACGTAAGGAATGACGAAATAAAGACAAATAAGGATAATGTAAGGTAATATTATAATAAGGAATGAAGTAAGAAAAAGAAGTGAATAAGTAAGATTAGCAAATGAGGAAGAAATGAGGATAATATGAGGAATGAAGAAAGAAAGAGAAAAAAGTATAATATCCGGAAAGAGAAATACGAATAATGCAAGGAATGAAGGAAGAAAGAGCAATGAAGAAAAAAGAGGAGAAAATGTGAAAGAAACAAGGATAATGTAAGGAATGAAGAATGAAAAAGAAATAATGATAATATAAGGAAAGAGAAATAGGAATGAAGAAGAATGTGAAGCATATGAGAAAGAAATAAGGATATAAGGAATGACGAAAAAAAGGGAAATTTGTATAATGCAAAGAAAAATATAAAATGATAATCTAAGGAAAGAGATATAAGGATAATTTTAGGAATGAAGAAAGAAACATACATGAATAAGAAAGAGAAGCAAATGAGAAAGAAATAAGGATAATGTAAGGAATGAAGAAAAAAAAGAAATTATAATGTAAGGAAAGAGAAATACGGATAATATAAGGAACGAAGAAAGAAAGAGAAATGAAGAAGAAAAAAAGTAGAAAATGAGAAATAAATTAGGATAATGTAAGTAATGAAGTAGGAAAGAGAAAGGAAGAAAAATGTGATGCAAATGAGAAAGAATTATTGACAATATAAGGAATGAAGAAAGAAAGAGAAATAAGAATAATGTAAGGAAAGAGAAATAAGTAAAATGTAAGGTATGAAGAAAGAAAGAGAAATGAAGAATAAGAAAGAGAATCAAACGAGAAAGAAATAACGATAATGTAAAAAATGAAGAAAGAAAGATAAATAAGGATAATGTAAGGAAAGTCAAATAAGGATAATATACGGAATGAAGAAAACAGAGAAATGAAGAAGAAAGAAAAGGAAATGAGAAAGTAATAAGGATAATGTAAGGAATGAAGAAAGAAAGAGAAATGAAGAAAGAAAGGGAGATGAAGCAGAAAGAGAAGCAAAGGAAGAAGAAATAAGGATAATGGAAGCAATGAACAAAGAAAGAGAAATAAGTATAATGTAAGGAAAGACAAATAAGGTTAATTTAAGGAATGAAGAATGAAAGAGAAATGAAGTAAAAAGAGAAGCAAATGAGGAAAAATGAGAATGAAGAAAGAAAAACAAATAAGAATAAAATAAGAAAAGAGAAATAAGGATAATGTAAGGAGTGATGAAAGAACGAGAAATGAAGAAGAAAGAGAAGCAAATGATAAAGAAATAAGGATAATGTAAGGAATAATGAAACAAAGAGGAATAATGATAATGTAAGGAAAGAAAAATAAGTATAATGTAAGAAATGAAGAAAAGAAGAGAAATAAGGATAATGTAAGGAAAGAGAAATAAGGATAATATAATTAATGAAGAAACCAAGAGAAATATGTATAATATAAGGAAAGTTAAATAAGGATAATGTAAGGAATGAAGAAAGAACAAGAAATAAGGATAATGTAAGGAAAGAGAAGTAAGGATAATGGAAGGAATGAAGAAGGAATGAGAAACAATAGTATTGTAAGAAAGAGAAATAAGGATAATGTAAGGAAAGAGAAATAAGGGTAATGTAAGGAATGAAGAAAAATGAGAAAAGAAGAAGAAAGAAAAGCAAATGAGAAATTAATAGGGATAATGTCATGAATGAAAAAAGAAAGAGAAATAATGATAATGTAAGGGAAGAGAATTGAGGATTATATAAGAAATAAAGAACGAAAGGGAAAAGAAAGAGAATCAAATGAGAAATAAATAAGTATAACTTAAAGAAATGACGAAAGAAAGATAAATAAGGATAATGTAAGGAAAGAAAGATAATGATAATGCAAGGAGTGAAGAAGGAAAGAGAAATGAAGAAGGAAGAGAAGTAACTGAGAATAAATGAATATTAAGAAAGAAAAAGAAATAAAGATAATGTAAGGAAAGAGAAATAAAGATAATGTAAGGAATGAAGAAAGAAACACAAATGAAGAAGAAAAAGAAGCAAACGACAAAGAAATATGTTAATGTAAGGAATGAAAAAGAAAGGAACATGAAGAAGAAAGAGAAGCAAATGAGAAAGAAATAAGGCGACCGACTGAAATATTTGTAAAAGTAAAATATGAAGAAGACTGAATAACTTTTGAAAGAACGAAAAAATCAAAAGTGCAATTTATAAAATGAAATCGAGACTCTGTAATATAACAATGTTGAGAACTGGGGCGAGAACGTATCTTGACTAATCTAATATGGAAATACTTTATGAGACGTTATTATCTATAAAACAAATATTGCATACATAGCGGAAAGAGAAAGACAAGTGAAAAGCAAATTGCAGTAGGTGAAACTTGTTTTAATAACTGAAAGATGATCAAATGGGAATCAGCGAAAATGTAAAGTATGGAAATATAGAATGGAACAGTATAGAAAAATGTTTGGGTTTGCGAATAATCGCGAATTGTCTTATCCGATATCATCCCACAGATTATGTTTCAGATAAACATTTTATCTTTAAGGATAGGAAAAAAGAAAATAGTCTAACATCAGCATCAATCTTATTTTATTTTAATAGATCTATCTATGTATCTATCTCAGTCTGAAATATATCTATCTATCTATCTATCCTATAAGAAACAACACGAGGTTTCCTTGACATGGCAATCTCCAGGCATAAAATTTCAATATTATGCAGAAACATGAAAGATTCTGTAGTATCAATGTAGTTAATTGTAATATATATATATATATATATATATATATATATATATATATATATATATATATATATATATATGTATATATATATATGTATGTATGTATATATATACATACATACTTATATATATATATATATATATATATATATATATATATATATATATATATAGCGTAGTTACGAAGTGTTCTGGGTATTCGGTTTTTCCCCAATTTTTACATTAATGGCAATATATATTCTTTTTCTCTTTCTTTCTGCTTTCTTAATCCAGTTTCCGAATTTGGAGAATTATCTATCATCCTTGGGAGTAATCACAAGGATGACTCCACCATTAACACCAAGCGTCTTCGCTTCACTTCTCGCATCATCACTCCTTACAGGCGCAGCTAAATTCTGCCCTTTCCTCCTTCCTTCTCGGTATTCTAAATCCGCCAACTTCTCATAACTGATTTGTGAGAAATCTATTTTTAATGTGCGTAGCTGAAAATGTTTCGTGTATTCTCCTCATTATGTTAAATCCTCTGACACTTTTCTACTTCATTATTATTACTGCTCCCCAACGAGAATACAAACCAGATCACTGTTTATTATTTTAATCTTTCGAGAGATAGATAAAAAATTATTTCCCTATTTTTTTTTTTGTCAATGAAAATATATATTTTTTATCTAAAGTCTCAACAAAGCGATAACTATTTTCCATCCATGGACCGATCACCTTCTTAGCGAAAATTTAAAGCAGACCACCCGACTCTTACTACAGGATCGATTTTCATAATTCTAACCCTCCAAACGGATTAATTCTCTGTTTTCATCACTCAAATCTTTTTCGCGAACGAAAATATAATTCTAGTCCCTCTTCTTGCCAATGACATGTACTTTTCTAATTCCCCAAGAAACCCTTCCACTTCGTAGGGGGTGAGAGACAATGCAGATAGCCCTGACTTTTTACTTCCACATTACCAGGGAAAATGTCTTCCATTCTCTCGCTATATCTCTCTCTGTCTTCCAATTTATATTTCTTTTTGGACCTAACCGTTTTTCTGCTTAGAATTAACATTTAAACACCTCACAGCTTCAGTGTCACACACACACACATACACGCACACACACACACACACACACACACACACACACACACACACACACACACACATATATATATATATATATATATATATATATATATATATATATATATTGAGTATATCGTCTAGACAATTTATTTATTTTTGTTTATATTTTATTGTTGTTATAAAGTATCGCGAATTATAATAATAAAAGGTCTAACCATAAACGTTTATTGCAAGAAACTGGATGCAAATTTACTGTGCATACTCTCGAGATGAAACCACTTTCAATACATGTTCGCCCTAGGAAAATGCTTTCCATTTTCATTAAAGTAGCATTTTTTAAAATCGAAATAATGGTCAGAATCATTACGGTGAGCATCTAATGCATTGATAATTGTTTAACTTTGAAATTATTTTTCCTCAAATGTTTCTGGTACATCAAATTTTCTATATAATTTCCCCTCATTTATATAAGTGAGGCTCGGTGGAGTAATGGAAATCGGCTTGGATTGAGGAATCGGAGAGCCGAGTTACAGTCGAATCCATTACATTCCCTTACGTGCTAATACCCTTGGGAAAAGTATGCAGGTCAGACTGGGTTCTATACACTTGGATGCCAACTGGTTTAGGAGAAGGACAACTTTGAATTCAAAACCTGTGCAGGGCCGTTTGGGGACCTTGTGGCACGTAGTGCACCAGGTATTCGGCTCCTCACCACTATAATTAAATCTCCTGTGCTGGTGTTGGCTGTCGGTGCCTAGGAAATGATCCTCTTGACGAGAGAGTCGAATATATATATATATATATATATATATATATATATATATATATATATATATATATATATATATATATATATATATATATATGGTGCTGCGAAAAAGTAACTGTGAATCTAAGATAATAAAAAATATATATTCTTCCAGATAATCAAACAATCTTAATTAAACATTGATGAGGAAAAAATTTCTTCGGTCACTCAGGATATACATACATATATTAAGATAGTTTATTGTTATACGTTACTTATATATATATATATTTATATAGACACATATATTTAAGTAGATGCTCTGTTTTTATCATAAACAGTATTAACAACATTTATCAGTCTGAACGTCCGAGAAATTTTCATAGAAAATATGTCCTGCGTCAGGAATCGAACTTCTATCCTACACGGAACCGTCATATAGCCTGTTGTATTATACCAGCTTAGCTACAGAGGAGCGTCTGGTTATCAAAATCGATTTTACTGCTTTTAAACTACAATTTACTATGATTTCTCTCGAACGATCATATCTGCTCGAAGCGTATCTAAACGTAAACAAACTACTAAATTTCAAATATCTTGTATATATATATATATATATATATATATATATATATATATATATATATATACATTTTTAAAACATTATTGTTTATTTTTCATGCATAGATTTATAGAACTTCTAGCGATTGAAGTTCGTTACATTCTATTGGAAGATGTACAAACGTTAGAATCAGTCGTATGAGTAATCTTTTCTTTATGTTGCCCTCTCCCTATACTAATTATTATTTAATTAATATTTGGAGACATTTCTTTTATCCTAGCTATAGAAAATTATAAAAGAAAAATAGAAAAGAGAAAACAATGATTTGACAGCCAGTTTAGAAATCAGATACGAAGTTTTATGCATATCTTATGAATAGATATTTTTCATTTGATGCAAAAACAGAATGATATTGCCTATCTCAGCTTCGATGTTTTTTTACAATTTTGCATACATATGTTTTGGCAGAACATGTGATGGTAATCGGAAGTTATAAATCTTTGTTATATGATGACTGATGTAGTAATCCCCAAACATGATACTAGACCAGCAATATTAGGTTGCGCATGACATTAAAGTATTTTACTCCTTTAGTATATATATATATATATATATATATATATATATATATATATATATATATATATATATACACTCCTGATTAAAAATTTGAGACGACTTGAAGTTTTTTTTCATGGAAAAATTTTAAACATTTATTACTTAATGTTACTGATTTTATAATCTAAAAGTTTATGTAGACAAAAAGTTATAATCCGAACATTTTATTGAGAAATTGACATTTTTATAAAATGAGGCGTTTTACACTTGATCAAAATTATAATATTATATTATAAAAATTCTACGAAATTGTACGAAAAGTGTACGAAAACATTCAACAACCAAATTTAATAATGAGTTCTACCTCCACTGGTTTTGATGACTTCAAAAATTCTTTGAGGCATGCTAGACTTAGTGTTTCGATTAAGCTGCGAGGAATATTGCTCCAGCTTCTGAAGATAGCTTCACGAAGTTCATTTTTTGTTGAATATTGTTTGCCATTTCGATAAACATCTCTTGACATCCATCCCCAAACATTTTCAATTGGATTCAAGTCCGGTGAGCATGCAGGATGTTTCAAGACATGAACCTCATTTTCTTGTAGAAATGTCAAGGTCCGGCATGCAGCGTGGATTGCAGCATTATCCTGTTGGAATAACCATCCATCCCCACACAAACGATGGCCCTCCGTCACTAACGATGCATTCTGTAGCATACTAACATAACCAGCCGCTGTCTGTCGACCCTGCACAACCTGGAACTCCATCGTCCTTCTGTAAGAAAAGGCATCCCATACAATTAGGGACCCTTCACCACTATGACGCGTGGAGAAAATTTCAGGAGGCATGTTTTTGTTATGCCAATATCTTTAGAATCAATCAGGACTATCTAGATTGAATTTTTTCTCATCAGAAAACAGGACTTTCTTCCACTTTTCAATGTCCCATGTTTGGTATTCACGACCAAACCTTAAACAGTTCACTTTGTGACGTGGAAGCAGCCGAGTAATTTGTTTGTGCTTTTTATTTACCATGGCTTTTTGTTGTAAGTGTCGTCTGATGGTTCCTGGACTGTAATCAGCATCTGTGGCTGCCTTAATTTGACTAGAAGAAAGTCCACTGGCTTTCACAGCAACCCGTCTACTCAAAGCCGGAGAAATGTTTTGGGGCCTACCAGAAGACTTTGCGTTTCCATAATTCGCACTGTCCTTTTGAAAGTTGCAAATCACAGTTTTACTGCGATTTACCTTAGCTGCGATCGCCCGCTGTGACAAACCTTGATTATGGAAATCTAGAATTCGAGCACGCTCAACTTCGATAAGTTTGCTTGCTTTAGGCACGGTGACACCTTTACGCAGTGATTGCTAATCTCTAACTGAACTAAAAACATTGGAATTACCCTAGATCTAACAATTTATACCCGCTGGTCTTATAATTTTGATCAAGTGTAAAACGCCTCATTTTATAAAAATGTCCATTTATGAATAAACTGATCGGATTATAACTTTTTGTCTTCATAGCCTTTTAGATTATAGAATTAGTAACCTTAAGTAAGAAAAAAGATTTTAATGTATCGATTACAAACAGTCTCTTATAAAAGATTTTTCAAGTGGTCTTAAATTTTTGATCAGGAGTGTATATATATATATATATATATATATATATATATATATATATATATATATATATATATATATAAGTGGACATGGAAGTAAGCACTTAGAGGCGACAGTCTGTTTCATGCTAGTGCAATCGTCAGGCAACGATTGCACTAGCATGAAACAGACTGTCGCCTCTAAGTGCTGACTTCCATATCCACTTTTATATTTACACACGCTCTATCTCTGATATTGAGCACTTTATCCCATAAATATAGCACAATTTAAGACTATATTTCTTCATATATATATATAGATATATATATATGTTTCATGAAATAGTTTAGAGAACTTTTGTCTACTTATTTTCATTTGAATCCTTCATATTCTCGGACAAGATTTTGGTGTCATTATTAGAGAAAGAGTGAGAAAATTGTCGTGTTGATACATATTATTTCAACATTAAAACAATGTCATCATCAGGTTATTGTATTTTCAAGACAAATATTGTAGTGTCCATCACTTTTAAAGGTGACAACCTAATACATTTTAATGATAAACAAGGCAAACATATTCTAAAACAAATAATAAATGCTAACATATCCACTAGAGATCCTAGTAAAAAAATGAATCAATTATATATTCCACTAAATCCAGTATATCCAATTTAATTATTCGTAATGACTCTTCCCCAGCAACTAACGTATTGCAGAAAACCAACATTATATATAAATTCAAACGTCCTCTGGGAGATTGTATATCCAAAGGAAAAAATATTCATGTTGTTTAGGCAGCTGCCTTTTCATTTGAATTATGCGTCCAATATTTCTAAACTTTTACAACATTATACCTGCCAACATTCGCGATTCAGAAATGTTCTTATTGAAAATACATCTATACTTTTTCATGAAAATAATAAACATAAACAGAAAATTCTTGAAGCTCTCTATATTAAAAAAGTGAGACCAAACCTTAATAAAATTAATAATGAGTACTGCACACATGTTTTAAAAGGTTTACAGTAGATAGTTTAAAATATCTAGGTTTGTAGTAATAGATTTTAATTCGTATTTAATTAAAAAACTATCGGGAGCATAATAACTTAGTTACCTCCCCTGAAGCGTTACTCGAGCTAAACTCAGCGTTCTTCACTTCACAATTAAAAAGATTTTAACTTTCAGATGAACACAGCAAATTTGTTTTTGAAAATGATGAACACTACGATAATTGTCTTGAAATAAACAACACCCTGATGATAACAGTGTGCTATGTCGAAAGTTCTCAGAATGTGTATCAAGACGGCGATTTTCTCTGTTCCTTTAATAATAACACTAAAAGCTTCTCAGTGAATATGAAAAGATCCAGTTGAAAAGTAGACAAATTTTTTCTAAATTATTCAATGAAATATATTCAAGAAAATCGCTATTGGCTTCAATCTGAAGACGAATTCGGAATCTCCTGCCTTTCTTCTGGGCGGTTTTCTTATTTAATGTGATGAATGCTGGCATAATCCTGCATTCAGTTCATCATTTGTTGGTCTCTCGCTTAACTACGTCCCACATATAATAATCAAGTTGGTTGCAGTCTGTGGTTTTATGTGGCCAAATATATGGGATTATGTGGTCGCAGAAATTGTCTAACATCTATGACTGGGTTCTCCTGTTTGTGTAGCATGGTTCAGAGTAGTGTTGCCAGATATACGATTCTTCCAGCATCCACCCTTTTGATCCAGAACAGCACTAACTTCTCACGTCACTTGAGGTAGTTCTCCGTGTTGAGTCTGAGGTCCTGTAGGAAAATTACTGGTGGCATAATGTCACTATCACTAGTGATCACACTCCAAAGACGTTCGTAATGACCATTAAACTCATCAAACACTTTCTAAATCATCTGCATTGTCCACAGAGAAACTAATGTTTCCGTATTAGAGTTTTCGGCGTGAATGCCAAGCAGTACGGCATGTTGTTAACAAATTTCTGGTGGTATAAATTGTATTGTGGCCGTGTGTGTGTGTGTGTATGTATGTATGTATTTTGTTGCACTTCTGTTGGTTGATCTATCTACTCATGAATTAAATTATCCAATATTTCTTGTATTAGGGGCGAATTATAAAAAAAGACTCTGCCCAAAATCAACAACTAAAGAACCTAATTCTTATCAATTTATTTTACTTTGAATTATCTATTTCACTCTTTATCGATTTTTGTTATATATATATATATATATATATATATATATATATATATATATATATATATATATATATATATATATATATATAATCAGAGTAAAGTATCAAAAAATATGTGATTTTCATTATATATATACACGAATTTTATTATACATATATATATATATATGTATATATATATAATCAGAATAAAGTATAATGATCGATAAATATGTTATTTTCATTATATATATATATATATATATATATATATATATATATATATATATATATATATATATATAATCAGAATAAAGCATAATGATGAATAGATAAGTGACATGACATGGAAAATATATAATGTCAAATTTTGTTCTATGACGAATCATTGATGAAGTAAGACTTAGAAAATAAAATTGTACAAATTATAAAATATGGCAAAACTTTTGTGTGAGAAATGAATTTCATCTCGCTTTAATTTATGTTGAAACATCAAAAATACTGAGACGATTAATATTTAAGATTATATTTCAATATCCGATTTAATTATAACTTTTCTTGAACTTATCTCATTGTAATTATGGTCATTATCAACTGTAAACCGCATGCAAACTATTTCATTCAGCTTTTTATCGTATTTTTTCATTCTAACTTTGTGCCTCGCGTCGTTGAAAAGTGCCAACCTGTCTCTTACATTACATTTTTTTTTGTTTGATCTTACCATGCAAATGAAAAATAAAAGCTAATTCTAGAGGAAGAGATTTTTTACTATATATTTCCTGAAATAAGAAAAACGTACATACTGATGAAATAGGGACAAAACATTACCTTTCCTTTCTATCATGTTAAACCATACATATAATGACCTAAAGCGAGACGTTTATCGACACACCACCAATTAATAGTGTTTACATAAACCTCTATTCATACAATAATCACGCAAATTCGGAATTACTATCGGTGTCTCCGAAAGGGTACTTGTATCAACTGAATATTTATATAAAGAGAGGCATATCTAAAGAACATATAATCTCTTCTACTATCCACACTTATATGACAGTCAACTTGCTAAACGAGTATGGACATTGCTGACAGATATTCCATCGAACCGGATATGGAAATTCAGAATTTTCCTTTTCCTAGACTGAGTGTCAGCCAAGGCTGATGAGCCCAGTCTATTGTAGGATTTAACCTATATGTGACGCGAAAAATATAGGAAAGATTTGGATTCACATCTTTCTCATGTGTTTTCTGAGCGAAAGGCAATGTGACAAATGACTGGATACACTGATTACTCTTTCCTAGCTGTTAATCACATGTACATCACACACACACACAAATATATATATATATATATATATATATATATATATATATATATATATATATATATATATATATATATATATTCGAGGATAACTGACTTCGATATCGGCTAGCTCGTTCAGGCATATTTATGTTTGCTCAACACCAAAAAGAAAAACGCCTGTGGTTTATACTGCATCTATGCTGAGCAAACCGTAGTTAAAGTTTCTGGGAGAGAGCGTGTTATCTAGCGTGATCAAGAATTTGAACAATACCAGCATATTCAATACATATATATATATATATATATATATATATATATATATATATATGCACAGACACTTATATATATATATATATATCTATGTATATAATTATATATATATATATATATATATATATATATATATATATATATATATATATATATATAGGTATGTGTATGCATATATATATATATATATATATATATATATATAAACGTATTATATTAGGCAGCATATATTTTATATTATAAAGAGATAATCATACATTGAATCAATTATCAATATTAATGCAATTAATGGCGAAATCCCTTCGCTAATAGACATAATAAAAGCATTAAACGACTAAAAATCCACTGAATGATTCGAACCTTATGTATTCATTTGTTGTCAGAGGGATCTGGTGTATGTTTTAAATCAGCAAGTACTTTCAAGCACTTCATGTCTCCATCGTCAGGCTGTAATTTTTTCCTTTAAAATCAAAACTCCAAGACGAAATAAATGTGTTGTAGACCGAAGGTGTTTTTTTTAAGAATGAGTTATTTATTAACGATTATATAATATTGGAACGTGCAAATCGCAAGTCTAACGTTCAAATATTTCAAGTGAGAATTTTTAATGAATTTTGTAATTTTGTTAGTTTTGATTTTAAAGGAAACATTAAAGCCTGACGTTGGGGACATGAAGTCCTTGAAAGTACTTGGTGATTTAAAAAAATACACTAGATCCATCTGACAACAATTTTATACATAAGGATCTCATCATTCAGTGGATTGTTAGTAGTTTAATGCTTATATTATGTCTATTAGCGAAGAGATTTCGCCATTAATTGCATTAATATTGCTAATTGATTCAATGTATGATTATCTCTGTATTTTATTTATATATATATATATATATATATATATATATATATATATATATATATATATATATATAATGCACAAAAAGACCACTGTATTTAGGGAATTAAGAAATAAAAGATATTATTTGATATTACTATATAACAAATCCAAAAACACCATTTTTTATTCATTGTTTCCCCAAGCATGCCATAAACCCACGAAGACGCAATTCGTTCCTGAGACAGAATGAAGTGGCGAAAGATTTATAAAAAAACAGAAAATTAATATTGACTCTACATTTAGACTTGTGAAGGTCCTTCTTGATCGGAAGTCTAGAATCCGGAAGATATTTGCACAAGGGAAAAGTGTAAGAAAAGGAACTATTATAATAGAACTCTGTCGGGCCTACTGGAAGTTCCATCTCAACAGATTGTAGATCTAGATTGTAGATTTGACAATGAATTCAAGATATGTACTTACCCCAATTCCAGTGGCCTTATTAGACATAACTCACTGTATGTCCTGTCTATGTTTTTTGTTAAACAAGCATCAACGTATATCCTTGTACTTTCCTTTTTATTAAACACATCTCAATGTGTCTCTTTGTAGATTTCCTTTTTCAGGGGTTTATTTAAACAAACCTGAATGTGTTTATTTCAATTTTCAATTTCAAAATGTTTTTATTAAACGCACCTAAATGTATGTTATCTTTTCTCTTTGAAATGTGTATATGTGAACTTACTTTTTTTTGTGAGCCAGCACTTTCTTAAAGAAAGCTATAAATACAGATCATAAAGCCAACAAGACCAGTTGGCAAGTTGATTACGCGTAGTCAACTCAACCGATTTATTAATCCACTGAAACATTTCACGCTTCTCTGATGTAGATTCTACAATGAATCCAAGTTATGAACTTTCCTTATTTCCCGGGGCCTTATTAAACATACCCAATTTATGCCTTGTCTATGAAGTTTCCCCCATTTGAAGGGGTTTTTTTTAAACACCCCTCAACGTGTGTCTTTGGACTTTTCCAATTTCATGGTTTTATTAAGCACACCTCAATGTGCGTTTTTGTAGATTTCCATTTTCAGGGGTTTATTTAAACACACCTAAATGTTTCTATGTAACTTTTCCCTTTTAAAGGGTTTTTATTAAACGCATCTAAATGTGTGTATATTATCTTTTCCCTTTTGAATGTGTATATATAAAGTTAATCTTCTGTTCAAGCACCTGATTATATTCACCACACGATGTATAAAATATCTTAATAAATTGTTATTCGTTGAACAACTCTTTATCTTCTTGCAAGTTGGGTTAAGTTTGCTTTATTTTGGATAATAATCGGTGCCACTGTCATGTACGAGTTAGCCCCAAACACATTCTACGTCCCATGAATTAACTAGTCCCATAAACCGCACATTAGAATGACTGCACCCCAACAAATTACGCATCCATTTAGTAATTTCAACAGTAAATTAATGAAACCTGGCTATGAATCTTGTATTATAATCTTGTAAAATTCGGCCAGAGAGAAAAATAAAAAAGCAAATAATTTTTGGTTCGTCAAAAGTTACAAACTGTTTACCATAGAGAGAACATATTAGCAAAGAGTAATTTCTGAGGAGACGAGGATCCAGACTGAAATGCATAATTGCAGTTAGATAGATACAACTGGATCTTAAGGGGCACAGAATTAGGAAGGGTTGCCGAGAGAATTTCACACACACAAGACTTTCTGAAGGCAAGAGGCGCGACAGGACCAACGAATAACCTACGCAATATCTTTGAGTGAATGGATAATAAAACAAAGAAAAAGCCGGATTGTAAATGGTCAAAAGCTACTCAGAGTTACAACAGATAGGAAGTTGTGGAGAGCTATGATCTCCCAACCTTCGTGAAATGGGATGTCACACAAAAGAATAATACTTCACTAGTCAGAAAATCAGTGAGAATTAATACAATGAAGAATTTATTCTGATTTTGAAAAGGAATTATTTTGAAAGTGTTATGATCCTATACGATTTTACAAGTAAATGATATTGCTAATATTTGGTTACTTAAATGGCATTGATTTTACAAGTACAAGATTTGCAATATAGTTATAGGGCTTTTATTGTTTCATGACTATTTAAAATAAATCCTACTCTAGCAATTTATGTCCTTGGCCCGGTTGTATGTGCTCGGGTTCCCCACGTTAAAGCAGACTTTGTGTAACATCCCGTCTCTGTGGTGAGACAAGAAGGTAAATACCAACTGTAGAATATAAGCGTAGTGTAGAGGCTATTGCCGTAACGTGTAAAAATTCAATTCGAGATCACTGCGTTTACTTTCACACAAATATACTTGAGAAAGTTTCAAATCCATCTTTTCTTCCCAGGACTTAAAAGCAGAGCATACTTTTATTTTATTTTCTTAGTTTTTTTTTTCTAGATTTAGTGGCAAATTACTTCGGCACGGAGGTAGCAGCTACACAGCGTTATAAACAAACTATTCACTACGTGTGGGAATTACCCCGACGTTGGCTGCCTAGACGCCCGATCAGTGGCACTGTTCAGAATTATTAAATGAAGCGACAGTAAATACTCTTCCATTCATTTTGCTCCAGGATGTGGTAGCGATAACAGGAAACTCTTCCACCCCAGCAGACCGACTAGGTAATATCAAACAAACTCCGTAGGCATCACGCACCCCGCAAATACAGGCACATACGCACACATGCTAGTGCGAAGTACATACATTTTTTATACACCTAAACATAATACCTTTCTCTTTTTGTTGTGAGATATTTTTTTTATATGAATGCATATATAAAATTCCTCTTTGTATTGAATCAATGTTTTGAACGTGGTGAAAACAAGGCGAATACAAACAGAGGCCAAGAAGGCGGGCAAAGGTGTCGATCGACTGGAGGACGCTGAACAGGCGTTAACAAAAGTTCGTTATTGGAATCGCCTCAGGCAATTTAATCTTTTTCAAAATAAATATTTACTTTTTACCCTTGGATAAATTTATATTTATTATTTAAAACAATAAAGTATGTATATGATTCATTTATTTATTTTTACTCGTACGAAATTGACAAAAGTGTTTTATCAAATTAAAAAAAATTGCTACAAGTCAATATTCTTCTGTGATATTGATTTTCATGACAGTATATACATTAATTACAAACATTTAAAATTTTAATAAAACTGTGTGTTTTTCTTTCTAAGGCATTAAAAAAAGTTATGTTGAAATTTAATTCTATCGTCTTTCGTAAACCGAAGATAACAAAAAACAAAATTTGCGAAATTAAAAAAAAAATGTTACTTATTCAGAGTGTTATCACATAAAGTTAATGCCATAATTATATTCAGTAAATTTATTATTTACATTATGGATAACGGCAGAGATTGAGGAATTCGGAGAGCCGAGTTCGAATTCCAGTCGAATCTATTAATTTCACTTACGTGAAAGGTATGAATCCTCTTCTTCTTCTCTCCCACCTATGGGTAAATAGCAGACCGCGTTCTATATCCTTGGATAGCAACTATTATACAACAGAAAGATATGGCAACCTACCTGATCGTCAGTCATGTATCTTTCGATACATTGTCGCCTAAGCGTGTATCACGCATGGTACATAAGTAATTGACTTGTAGATTATCGTCTTCAATTTCATTGTTGTTATCACACAGTTTCGGCAATTGTACCCTCCAGCCTTTATTAGGTGCATGTCGATCAGTGTAACCTATAGAAAATTTTGAACGCAAACCTTTATTTAATCTACACCGATAGATTTTTCTCATTCCACTCCTCATGTCTAGGGATAATTCGTCTAAATGGTGATTGAAAAGTAATTCCTTATTTTATGGATTCTCCCGTCTTGTAAAAAAAATATAGTTAGACAGGAACGTTCATCACGCATAAAATAGGAAGTTACATTTCAATCACCCTGTCCAGTGAGATATATATCCCATGCGTGATACACGCTTAGGCGATCATGTATCTTTCGATACATGGCTGACGTGACAGATCTTTTTCCCGGCAGTAGATTGCCATTTCTTTCTGTGGTAGACCAGTTGACATCCAAGGCGAAAGAACCCGGTCTGTGCTGCTAGTTACCCATAGCTGGGGCGGGTGGAAACATTTCATACATTTCCAAGAGTATTAGCACGTCAGTGATTGAATTCGACTGGAATTAGAACTCGGCACTCCGATTCCTCAATCCGAGCTGCTATCTATTACTCCAGGGTGACACTGTAGTTTTGAGTAATGTTGGTTAGTTATTGCGAGCTCCGTTTCGACTGAGTCTATTTCCTGGCCCAGGGACTGAACACCTGCAGCTCTTAATAGAATACAAGGTTTGTGAATCTTAGGGCGACTATATATAAGTGGCAGCTTGGTGTAACTTTGTGGCGAAAGGAAAGTTCATCACGCATAAAATAGGAAATTACTTTTCAATCACCCTGTCCGTCAGCTATATGTTCCATGCGTGATCAACGCTTAGGCGATCATATATCTTTCGATACATGGCTGACGTGACAGATTTCCTCCCGCAGTAGGTTGCCATATCTTTCTGCTGTAGACCAGTTGCCATTCAAGGCTATAGAACTCAGTGTGCCCTGCTATTTACCCATAGCTGGGAGAAGAGGTTTCATGCCTTTCCAAGGATATTAGCACGTAAATGATTGGATTCGTCTGGAATTCGAACTCTGCTCTCCGATTCTTCAATCCGAGCTGCTATCCATTGCTCCACGGTGACCCTGTAGTTTTGATTAATTTTGGTTAGTTATTACGACCCCCTTTACAAATGAGTCTATTTCTCGGCATAGGGACTGAACCCATGCAGCTCACTATAAGTCTTAATAGAATGCAAGGTTTGTGAATGTTAGGGCGACTATACATAAGTAGCAGCTTGGTGTAACTTTGAGTCGAATATCCACAATTATTCAGTGTAGACCTTGTTCTCATTTAGGAGACGTGACTGTTTCATCTCAGTTTTCAGCGCCGGATCCTTGTTATTCTTGATGCCTACCCAACTAGACTAGGAACTGTTTGGGGACATTTCAACTTTTCCATTAACACCATAATAATAGTATCGTATTTCTTCAAGAAATTTTCCGTTTCATATGGACATAAATTAAGAATTTATATATTTTTTTTCAAGCTTATCACCCCAAGCAAGGCTGGAAGCCACTAGCACGCAAGGGGTTACAGAAGGTTTGGAGGAAGAGCAGATAGGAGTGGTAAAGGAGAGGATGTGGAGAAAGATAGTGGATCGATCAAGGCAAGGTGGTTACAGAAGATTTGGAGCGAGAGCAGATAGGAATGAAAGGTGAAAGGATGTGGAGAAGGGAAGTGGATAGATCAAGGCAACTGGAGATGTCGATTGACGTTACACTTAAATAGTTGGAGATTGTATTTGTCAGGGAAACAGGAATAAGGAAGGGAGTTCCACAGGCGAGATGTGCGAGACATGAAGCTATTGGAGTAGAAGAGACGTCTACATCTAACAGTTTCAACGGTGAAGGGGTGGGAGCGGGATGCCAGCCTCGTAGGACGTTTAAATTCATGAGGCCTCGGAACCAGCGAAAGCAGCTCCTCGGAGCAATTACCGTGAAAGTATAGTTTGCATTATGCTTTAAACATTTACAATATTTAAATACATTTACTTCAAAATCTCGACATGTTCACACGCACACAGAAAAGAATCTAGCGTGGATCAGAGGTTTCTGTTATATGTACATTGTTATTCGAAACCTGTCAGAGCATCACTGATTCCATCGAGGCAAATTTATTCAGGAAATGCTACACATCACGAACGCACTTGACGGCAGTGAAGATGACAACCATTTTGAGAAAGACGATGGCATTGGAGATGACGGTGACATTTACTACGCGGACACCATGGATGAAACTGTCACGACGGATACATTTGACAAAAATGGTAGTGACACTGATTAAAATATGTTTAATATCTATGTTAATATTTGAAAAAGTAAACAAACAAACGCAGTGTTTAGTTAATGATATAAACTACATTTTACTCATTAGTTACATCGTTAGTCACAGAGATGTAACTCTTACTAATATTGGACCAAATATTGCGAAGCACGTGGGCGAAAAAATCAGTGTTTA
Source organism: Acanthosepion esculentum (assembly GCA_964036315.1). Taxonomy (NCBI): domain Eukaryota; kingdom Metazoa; phylum Mollusca; class Cephalopoda; order Sepiida; family Sepiidae; genus Acanthosepion; species Acanthosepion esculentum. The sequence continues at coordinate 13,062,795 of OZ038484.1, forward strand.
ATTACCGAATATAAAACGCAACCTTATTATCCTTAGGCTTCGAAATATGTAAGAAAAAAAACGTATTATGCAGAAATAATTACTAATCTTGCTGGAGATTACGGATAGTTAAGCATTAATCTATTATTCACGTGGCTTTTTAATCCGACATTATTATTTATTACGATAAGCCTAATTATTTGTTGTGTACAGGCATTTGAATTCGTATCACAGCTAAAGAAAATTAAAAAAAAACATGAATAGTAACTTAAATGCGTGTATCGAGTAAAAAATGCTTATATATATATATATATATATATATATATATATATATATATATATATATATATATATATATATATATATATAAATAAATATATATATGTGTGTGTGTCTCTGTGTGTGTGTATGTGTGCAAATATATAGAAAAATAGGAAAGGATATGTTAGATAAATAATCCGAAGTTCTTTACTATTTTTTTTATTTAAAAAAAAAACAGTGCTCAATACATAGAGAGAGTAGAGCCTAAATTATTTTATATATATATATATATATATATATATATATATATCACCAATACAACTTATATATATATATATATATATATATATATATATATATATATATATATATATATATATATATATATATATATATATATATATATATATATATATATATATATATATATATATATATATATATATATATATATCAAAACTCACACAAGGAGAGAGAGAGAGAGAGCTATGTAGATAAATAGATACAGACAGATTGAAAGGGATAAGCAGGCAGAAAGGCAAGCACCAGTGGTTAGAACGTTCGCTTTCTGACCATGGGACTCGGGTTCGAATCTCACGGTGACTTCCTGGCGTTATCGGTCTGATGTGGGGAGGCCGATAACATCGTTCGTGTTTGGAAAATGCATGCAAACCATTCCACCGCTTAAAGCAGACCATGTCAGTGAAATTGGGTAGACAGGACAAGACATCTTGACCGAGGGATTGAGTCTGCTTGCCTTGGTCAGACTGTTGATCACGTTAGATAACAAATTCTATCCCGGAAACTGAGCAGGCGACTGCGATGGGGGCTAGTTATCCGCCCTATGCGTATATATATATATATATATATATATATATATATATATATATATATATATATATATTGTGTGTGTGTCTGCGTTTAGGCAGCATTGATTCATGTTTCATTAAATAATATAGACAAGTTTTGTCTGTTTATTTTATGGAAATTATTTTTATATCGTCTGATAAGCTTAATAACATTATCATTAAAAGACGAAAGAAGATCACCATATTGATACATATTTTTTAATCCTATCTAATATTTCGGCTTACATATTACATATAACAACGACACCAAAAAGCTTATCCGGGAATATAAAAAGATCAATCTGAAAATAAGTAGAACATCTCAAAATGTTTCAACGAAACCTGTCTCAGTGAAAACATACTGCCAAAATATGCGTATATATATATATATATATATATATATATATATATATATATATATATAGAGAGAGAGAGAGAGATGTCATTCACAGACAGTACTGTTTCGCTGTATCACAGCTCCTCGGTGCGACTAGACTTCCGAATGCCTCAAGCTAGGATTGAAACAACTAATTTTGTGTCAGCCAGAGCTATCTTCACTCGGTAGAGTTACACAACTAAATCTAGCGTATTGTTTTATCAAATGTAAACAAATGCCAAGTGCTCCATTCATTTTACTGAAGAGCTTTGCATTAGTGCAGGTGGCTGTTGTTTATAGATTTAGCTTATCACTCAACAGTGCTCAATTGAAATGTATTTTCAAGTACATCTGAATTAGTTGTTTTTATATAATAGATAAATTTACCAAAATTCATTTTTATTTTAAATTTATCATATTTTTCCGCGAGTAAATTCTAAAGATAATGTTTGCGTATATTTACTTAACTGTTCTAGGTTTATTGCGACGTCCTTCGTTTCGTGGCAAATATATCATCATCATCATCATTCCTTCCCCCAAATGATTTAATCGTCGGGGCGACATGAGGGCAGAAGAAACAGACAACCTCTACACGGTTTATCTGCTGGCGGTAATTCTCAGAGATTCCGGTATTTTCATGTCCGTTCAATCTTTGATGTTGTCTGACCTGGTCGTTTGTGTGTCGTCCTCGCCTGTGTCTGCCTTCAACCGTGCCTGGCAGAAGCCATAATGTCGTTTGATGTGACCAAATCATTCCATTTTCGACGCTTATTAGTGGCGAGCAAAGATTCCTGTCGGCTCACAAGACGTTCGACCTTATTTCGTACATAGCCGTTTGGTTTTTATTCTCCCAGTAGATGCGGATGAGCTTTCTCACCCTTTAATTCTCGAAAACCTGGATTCTTTTCCTTGTTCCAACCAGGAGTATCCACGTTTCAATAATAGAAAGCCTAAACGACTTGGATGGGCAGCACTTCCATGTGGAATCGACTGAGGATGTGCTAGCGGCTAACATGCCATACACGATCAAATACTTTCTTAAAATCAATGAACAGGTCTATCTGGAAATGTTTCTCGATGAGGGCCCTACAGTTGAAAATCTTTCCCTGAGCTCTGTTCAGCGCTAAAACCTGTCTGCTCTTCTGACCGTAGTTCCTCAGCCTTTGATTTCAGACGGTTGAAGATAATAAGGAGCATGACTTTGTGTTGTGGATTCCGGGAATGGAATCCTGCACAAATAAATAAACAACGCCAGTAATTGAAATAGGAAAATAAGTGTATTAAACGTAAGAATACAGACTTGAAGTTAAGATTAGTAGTCCAGGAATGCGGGTTAGTAGAAAGTATATGTACAAGTCTCTGTAAGTGAAGCCGGAATTATCTCTCTCGCTGGACACTTGTATAACTCTCTGTGAACACCCTGTGTACTGTCTCCGTATCTCTCACCCTGACTCAACGTATCTCCACCTGCAGGTATTCTCTCTGTCAGTATAATTATACTTTGGACGAGTCCATCTCGTGTAAAAGGGGTCTGCCCCACAACACCTTGCTAGGGCGGCTGATCAGGCTTATTGTTCTATAATTTTCCTTTGGTTGGGTTATTAACCACGACTGAGTCAATTCATTTGGTCATTACTTCTGATCCCAAATCGTTGGTATAGAGCTGTTAGGGTCTTGATGGTTTTTAATCTCCATTTGTCACCACTTCAGGCGCTACATTATCCTCTCTAGGTGACTGTGCCAGGTTCCATACTACTGCTTCTACATCCCGTTTCATTATTGGCACACTGTTCTTGTCTTTTGTGGGGAACTGATCGGCTTGCAGTATAGAGGTATCTGGATGGAGGCATATTTGTACAATCCGACGCAGTATTCGAGCCCCATCCTTAAATGATTCTCTCTGACAGTGGCTTGCCATCTATATCATCTATCACAGCTGCTCTTCGGTGGCTGGCTTATCTTGATGAGGCAGTCCGTATGACTTCGAACATCCCAAAGTTGCCTCAGTGATAGCGTCTGAGTTATTGAATTCTTGAATTCCACGGGTATACCGGGTGTGAAGCGGGTGTTTGTCGTTGCATTCGTCCACTTGCAACGGCCATCTTGGAATTAGTCAATAGGACGTGCTGCCATTGTAGATCCAGACTTCGACCGATCCGGGATTGGTGTTATTTTGAGGAGTCATTCAGATAGTTTGCTAGCGCACATCTACTATTCAAGTACACAAAATACAACCCCCAAAATTATGTAGCAATACGAAAGTACCCGAGAAAAATGAAATAAATTAAAAGTAAATATGAACTTTGGTAAAAAATATCATTCGAAATTTTAAAAAGTAATAAAAAAGTAGCTAGACAAAACTTACTGATATTATTCATTCGAACCTAATTTTTGCTGCCGAAAGCACCTCATATATATATATATATATATATATATATATATATATATATATATATATATATATATATATATATATATATATATATATATATATATATATGTATTATAAGATTTTTTTCAAAATATGATTCCTCATTCAACTAAATTTCAATAATCATATTGAGGGTCTTGGCTCTCGCTTTTGAAACATGAGAACTCTTATTTAGCGAAGGAATCATATTTCTAAAAAATATTATAATATAAGCTCTACTTCTGTATGGAGCACTGTCTTTTTAAAAATGAAAACAAAAATAATAAAGAACTAAGGATTATTTACCTAACGTGTTCTTTCCTATTTTTCTGCAAACCGAACATATATATATATATATATATATATATATATATATATATATATATATATATATATATATATATATATATATAGATGTATTTTTACAAATTTGATGGTTGGTCCTGCCCACCAAAATAAGGACATAAATCTATATAAACATATATTTGTTTTACAGTTATTAAGTTTAAATTATACGGTAGATGCTGTTTAATCTACTTCCTCGAAGCATAGTTTATGGTGCCACAGATCTTGTCTCAGCAACGCGACGATAAACAGCAAGAAATGGTAAATGACTATCCTACCTTCTGTTTGGAAACGCACTCTGAGACAGCCGTACAGCTTCGCGTCGATTACCATTCACTTGGTCGTATGTAAAATGATATCTGCCGACACATGATATGAATATTCTACCATTGGAAAACGGAGTACATCTCAGCTAACTCAATACTACACACGTTAAACGTTGAAGATAGCCTAGCCACAAATGTACACGAATAACAAATGTATCATGATCTACGTAGCACCACAGGGCCATCTACCAGAGACTTACTTTAAATTTAATAACTCAGAAACGAATTATTTCCTGATATATATTTATAAGGACTTTTGTCCTTTTTTATTGAGAAGTGACCCGCCCCTATAATTTGTAAAAATATTTCTGATACACGATATATATATATATATATATATATATATATATATATATAATGCAATTAGAACGAAAATAATTCTAACGTTCACAGCATTAATTCAGTAGAGGGCTCGATACAGATAGTAGAGCAATGATTATTTATAATTTTTTCATATAGACAAAAACAGTTTACTCACTACAAAGATGCAACGAAGTGCAATTGAAATACACAGAAAGGAAGTTGCATCTTTGTAATGAGTAAACTCTTTTTATCTATATGAAAAAAATAAAATAATTATATATATATATATATATATATATATATATATATATATATATATATTAAATAAAAACAGTCCACGTTAAGGTTCTTTTAAAGGATTGCGGATCATCAGACTTTACTTCCAATTGTTGAAACGAAAAATGAAAAGAAATTTACACACTTTTGACGGGCAGTTTTAAGCATATGTAAATTATCGAAGTGAGTGTGGAGAGACATGATTGAGTTAGATGCAATTTAATATTTCTTAATATTACTTGAGGAGGTCTAGACATTGACACATTTAATCGGTTAACTTAACGGAAGTTATATATTGATACAGAAGGGGGAGAAGAGAAAAAAAACTAAAAAGAAAAAGAGAGAATGAAGTCATGAGAGAAGGTGTCACTGACTTTTTGGAATGAACGAAATAGACGCTGTCGTTGTGCTTTACTTTGAGAGTGTTATTTTGGAGGTTCATAAATATTATAATGTTTGATATAAGTTTGAATGTTTAAACAGTCTACAGGGAATTTAATTTGATGTTTGTTAGAGATTTAAGTTTTTTTTTTAAACTTTATTACAAAATTTTTTTTGTGGGGGGTGTAATATGAAATCGTCGATTAGAAAAAATATTCTTAGAAGGACTAATGCGAGGAAAACACATTCAAATGGTTTATTCGGATCGTCCTCCAATCCTTTGCAAGGTCAAAAAGTGGTTTAGCAAATTTTGTCAGGGTGATTTTTAACCTAAACGATCTGCTTGCTATCGTGGAGAATAAACCGAATATTTCGACGGAATTGAATAATCGTCGTCGGCATCCGTCCGTCTCGGGAGACGATGGAGTAGCGCGTGCGCTACGGGCCTGGACGGGATATATGGAGAACTAGGGCTACCCAGACGCCTCGGCCTTGCTAACAGAGTCCAAAGAAGAGGATAAACCAATATAGTTTGGTTCCAGAGCGGCTGCAGGAGTTGCCGGAAGATAGCACAAATGCCGCCCATCCGCCTTCGGGGCTCCACTCCGGGATTGAATTTAGAGTTGTCCTTCTCCTATAGAACCCAGACTGTTCTGCTATTTACCCATAGCTGGAGTGAGGAGAAGAGAATTCACAACTTTCCCAAGGGTATTAGCACGTAAGTGAATGTAATGGATTCGACTGGAATTCGAACTCGGCTCTCCGATTCCTCAATCGGAGCCGCTATCCATTACTCCACCGTGACAGAAACGGAATAATAAGAGCCTCCTCAGGAATTGAATAATAATAGTTTGAAAATCGATACTTGAACTACCTTTCGCCATTTTAGAGACTTCCAAACACGACACTTGCGCGCCACATTCTCTGAACAAACTTGATTGTGTTTTGCGTCGTTTTATCTGCTGTTACGCCACGAAAGGAAGCCGTTCTTGAACAGAATTTTCACAGTCGATGGAAATTGAACCGTTTATGATAAACGACGAAGCAACCAGAGCTGAAAACAAGCATGCGAATGTGCAGAATCGCTGGCTAAATCGAGCGTGCAGGTGTTACTGGATCGCGGATAATTCAATCAGCGGGCGAAAAGATAACTGCAAGAAAGTATTGCGATCTACTCACCAATCTCAATGCGGCTATTCCAGAAAAATGGCCGATTTTTGTGAATCTAAAATGTATCATTTTCCACCAAGACAATGCACGACCGGTTGTTGCAGAAGTTTAATAGTTGAAATGGGAAACGCTCTAGCACCCATCGTGTTGTCTTGACGTGTTTCCTTCGGATTTTCCCGTCCTGGGTATAACGAAAAAGTGCATCCACGTCCTGGGTATGATGATAAATACCTCCGGCAGAAAGGCCTCTGATCGGTAAGTTTTGAGGAGAGTAGAACCAGAACTTATGGTGTCCCCAGTTCCGCCCTGACCCGGAGTGGTAGCACCTATTAAGGTCCCAGCTATGGGCAAATAGTTAACTCTCAAACTGGGGACAAAAAATAAACTATGAAAGTGTAAAAATAGGTTTTAATACGCGCAATATATTTTTGGAAAAAAAATATACCAGCAATACATTTTTGGAATATAAAAGATCATTACCAAAAATACATTATTACCAGCAGTACATTTCTGAAAAAGGAAAATATTACCAGCAATACATTTTTTGAGAAAAATGCCAGCAATACATTTTTGAAAAAAAAAAATAAATAAATAAATAAATAAAAAATAAAACATTACCAGCGACAAAAATCTTGTCGGCATTAAATAACCCCTTGAGGTTGATATGCCGTAGAACAAATCAAGCTAAATCTACGGATTTTCATTTATTCCGGTCTGCACAGAATATTTTAAATTAAATCCAAATTTACTCTGTTTAGTGAGACGAAAACTATATCACAAACCTCTTCCAGCAAAAAATAAGACGTTTCTACGAACAGAGCATCAACAATCTTGTATTTCAATTAATCATCGCAAGGCCGTTAAATCCCAATGCTTTACAAGAGTCTTGTGCTGCTTATCGGCCCTTGCATTGGAATCACTACGGTAGAGTCTCTTGTCTGAAACCTTCGTGATGACAATTCTGGGATCTTGGTAGAAACCCATGAAAGATTCTACAGAACTAGTAAGAGTTGGTGTATAAACGCAAAAGACCGTCATATAACGGTGGCATGATAGAAATATTCAAAGGTACATGATTCTATTACAGTAAGGTTCACACTGTACAAGGCCATGGATGTCAATTATCAGTTATCTCCTGTTAATTTTTCCATCTCCACTGCCTTAACTGGGTATTGAACACACACTCTTTGGGTCCTGTCACTGGATCTAACCAACGCCTTTATACACTGTGCCATGTGTCCTCAAGGAGATAACTGATAACTGACATACATTAAACATAGCACGTGGAACTAGAACAGTCTGCCCCAGTGAGCGAAATAAAGGATTCAGTTCGACATTCCAACCACCTGAAGAAGACCGGAGCGTAAAACGGCCGAAACGTTGTAATAAATATGGCGACAAAGATGAGGACAATAGTCCGATTAATGTAAATAATCTTCTCTCATTCTGTATTTTTGGTTTAAGTATCTCTTATTTTTACCCCAACGATTGTGAACGGCCGCGAGCCACGTGCTGCCGACAAGCTTTGTTTAGGTCTCCTAGACCCTTCCCATCTTACTCCAAAAAAGAATACCCAGGCGTTCAAGACTCCGCCAAAGCATGTTACCGTTGAGTACAGTGATGTTAGGATAAGTCTCAACCCGCCCACGTATTGATTCGTGATTGCATACTTCCAGCTGGTTAGATCTGTAGACAACGCCACTTCTTCATCACCATGGGACTTGTGAAGAAATGGCTGCACATGTACATATACTATACCCCTAAAACTATATGTCCAGTGATAAGCAATAGTAAGAACAGTTACGACTATTATATTTCTGGCAGGAACACACCATAGCGCTGACCACTGAAGACAGGTTAACTGTCTAGAGTTTTAGGTTACTTTTGCTTAGGTCCTGAAAGAAAATACAGGTCCACACCGCATATATATATATATATATATATATATATATATATATATATATATATATATATATATATATATATATTATATCAGATGTTAATGTTTCGTAGAAATATTGTTATTTTAGCCAAAACGTAGAATAGATAATGTCAAAATTACATTTGAAAAACATTTGTCCTTAAATTAACCTATCAACTGAGTCAAAACACAAACTCCTATTCTTAGACGTTCTATTAGAATACTTTAATAACACTTTCACCATCTCATTATATAAAAGAAAACCACTAGCAGAAACACTTTCCACCTTAATTTTAAGAAAGAATGCCTATTTAGATCTAAAATAGCAGTTAAAAAAATCTACAGAGCATACGATAATTCATTTTCTCGGCTACTTTTCCTTAAAGAACTTAATAATGCAAAACAGACACCAGTTTACAATGGCTTTCCTAACAACCTCAACGATCACAAGATTAGACTATTACTTTGCAAAGTAACTAATAACGATATTGAACATACCACCAAAACAATAACATCTTCCTCAAAAGCCAAATACACGTCAAGTATAAGCAAGATGAATTTTCACTTAGAAATATCATAAAGAAATATGTAACCCCAGTCGGTCCGAAGAAGAAGATTAAGTTGTCTATTACAAAAAATTTAAAATCTTAACCTTATCATAAAAATAGCAACATACCTCCAACTCAAATCCACAAAGAACCAACATTATTTACGATTTCAAATGCACATTAATGAATTTTGTTCCTGATCAAACGAAATTCATAAATAATTATATCGGTGACACTACTACATGCCTATCCAGACAAATTTCTTTACACCTATCTGACTATAGCTCTATTAGGATTCATTTAAATAAGCACCAAAATTTACCAGACTCCATCCGCAACATATTAGTAGAAAATACAAGCGCATAATAACCTCATCCACATGTAAAAACATTCAAAATATTGGAAGCCCTAATAATGAAAAAGAAAAAGCCAACACTCAACAACCATGAACAAGGTATAATGTGCTGACGGTGTTTGGAAAAACATTCCTATAACTTTAGATACATGAATAACACAATCCATACAGTCAGTTAAAGGTAAAAATAAAACCATCCTTGATAATGGATAAAACTATAGCCGAAAGCGCCCGGACATTCAGAAATTTTTGACAATTTTTACACACTTTGTGTTCAGAAAAGAAAACGCTTGAAAGGAACGCAAGAAAATATAGTGTCTATAGTAATATATATATATATATATATATATATATATATATATATATATATATATATATATATATATATATACGAGGGTCATTCAATAAATAACGTGAATTTTTCGGTATAAGGACGTCTAATACAGATAGAAGCTTAATTTGTTTCTTTTTTTTTTCAACGTAGTCTCCCAGCATTGTCACACACTTTTCCCATCTGTGCACAAGCTTCCGTATTACCTCAGCGTAAAAATCTTTGGACTGATGTCTCAGCCAGTCGCTCACAACACTTTTGACTTCATCGTCATTTTTAAACTTCGTGCCTCTCGTGAACGCTTTCAAGGGACCAAACAGGTGAAAGTCTGAAGGGGCAAGGTCTGTTCTGTAAGGGGGATGAGGGAGCAGTTCCCAGGCCAGCTCGTTGATGGACTGCACCGTTTGGGCTGCTGTGTGAGGCCTTGCGTTGTCATGATGCAAGATGACTCCTTCTGACTGATGACCCCTGCGTTTGTCCCAACAGATAAGCTCAAAGTCCTTGCAATGTCATCCACTGTTACCCTTCTGTCAGACTGAATGAGGTCATTGACTGATTCGATCACCTCAGGAGACCTCACTTCTGTAGGCCTCCCCGGTCTGTTTTCATCCTCAACACTGCTCCGTCCTTCTTTAAACAATTTAGCCCACTTGTAGACATTTTTTTGGCTGAAACATGTGGCACCGTACACAGTTGACATTCTCCTATGAATGTCAACTGGTTTGCACCCTTCAGCAACCAAAAACTTGATAACTGACCACTGTTCAATCCTGGAGCATTCTTCTTGGTCGGCCATTTTTGTTAATCGCCAAAACTCTTCTAGGTCGGCCATCTTTGTTAATCGCCAAAAAAGTTTTTTTTTTAATCTGCAAAAGAAATTAAATCCATGTGAAAAAGAAGTACAGCAAAAAAAATAAATAAGAGTAATCTTCTATCTGTATTAGAAGTCCTTATACCGAAAAATTCCCCTTATTTATTGAATGACCCTCGTATATATATATATATATATATATATATATATATATCTGCTCTCTACTGAAGAGTCCCTACCTCAACCGAGCGGGTTCTATTTGTACTCGCGCGGACATCACATCTGCTCCCTCCTTTGTATTCAGATTGTTTCCCTCTTCTTCCGAACTGCTGCCTGCATACGTTCGGGGTTTTCTTATATGGCGTTTTGTTCGTCTTAGGGTTATAGGGATATCTGCTTCTTCCTTCTCCTCCTCCTCGCTTTCTCTCTCATGTTCTATATTTCTCTGTCCCCAAGGTCGTCGCTGAAAAGGAAGTCGTCATCCCTTGTTTGTTGGCAAGTCCTGTCTTCGGAGATTCTTTTCATTTGTGATGTGTGTCGTAAAATAAGTTTGTCACCTCGCGTTATAATTGCAGATTCACCTCTACGTTCTTTTACCCTCCATGGTGTTGGGTGGTAAACTGGTGTTAGCTTGTTGTGTTTACTTTGTTTAAGTAGTATGACATCTTTGGGTTCTATGTTAGTTTGTTTAGCTTTATTTTTATGATCTGTGAGATCTTTCAATCTGTCTTTTCCTTTTTTGTCTTTTTGCCGTGCTGTTCTCCAAGCTTGGTTTTCAGGCCTCTTTTGTAATCCTGGTATGGTGATGTTTACTTCCCTACCCATGAGTAGCTTAGCTGGAGTTTCTCCCGTCATGGCATGTGGACTATTTCGGTAATAAATTAGGAATTTTCCTAAATGTCTTCTCCAGTCCTTTCCTTCTGTGTTCATCGCCCGAATGTCTTTCAACATGGTTGCGAAGAACCGCTCGATCTCTCCATTAGCTTGGGGATGATAAGGGGTTAACTTTCAGTGCTGGATACACCATTCTTTGCAGAAGCGCTTAAACTCTGAGGATATGAACTAGGGTACATTATCTGAAACGATAATCGCTGGAATGCCATGTGTATAGAAACACCTTTGGATTGTCGATATGATTGTATCAGCCCAGGTGGATTTGGTAACAAATGCCTCAGGCCATCTTGATCCCACATCGATTATTCCGATTACATAATCCCCGCTAGGGAAAGGCCCACAGATGTCTACGTGGAATATTTCCCAGGGGCCTTTCATTTCAGCCATATGCACCGGAGGGTGGTTTCCCTTCGGGTCTAATGTTGTGCACGGGATACATCGGCTTATGGCAGCCTCTATGTCTTTGTCTATATTGGGCCACCATACCTTAGTTCTAAGCAGGGCTTTTGTTCTCATTATCCCCATATGTGTCTCATACGCCAATGTCAGGATTCGTTTCTGTAGGTTTTGGAGTATGATGATTCTGGCTCCGCGTATAACTACGCCTCGTTTTGTTGTCAGTTCATTCCTCACGTGTTTAAAGGGTTCCGTTAACTTATTGGTCTAGTTGTTTTGTTGTACTGCCTTTTTCACTGCTGTGACGGTTAGATCCCGCTGAGATTCCTCCATTATTTCCGATAAGGTGATTGATTTTGGAATGTTGTTAGCTACAACCGTGTTGATAAAGAGAGAGTATGTCCGCCGGGTTATCTTTACAGTTAATGTGTTTTATTGTATAATCATGTTGCAGATGTAAAATCCATCGCAAAATTCACGCGGAGGGGTTACCTTTAGGATTGAAGATAGTTGTTAATGCTTGATTGTCGGTCATTATAAGAAAGTTCTTTCCTTAAAAGTAAAGGTGGAATTCTTCGCAAGCCCATACAATTGCTAGGCCTTCTTTTTCTAATTGACAGTGCCGGCGTTCGCCTTCGGTTAAAGTTCTGGATGCATAGCTGATGGGGATGAGTATCCCTTGTTTGTTTTGGCAAAGTATTGCTCCTAGTCCCACAGGACTGGCATCTAATATAAAAGATGTTTGCAGTTTTGGATCAATGTGCATGAGTGATTTGCTCTGAATGACTGCATTCTTCAGCATGGGAAAACAAAATTCTTCTTCCTCTGTCCACCGCCCTTCCATATTTGCTCGCGTTAACTATTTTAATGGTTCGCTGAGTGTTGCCAGTCGTGGAATAAACTTTGTGAGGTAATTGATTAGACCTAAGAAACTACGTATATCCTGGACGTTTTCAGGGTTTTTGAAATTTCTGATTGCTTTCATTTTCGAGTCAGTCGGTCTGATCCCTGTATTGGACACTATAAAACCATAGAATTCGATTTCTTCACTGCGGAATATACTTTTGTGCTCTGCAATTGTGAGGTTGTTTTCTTTCAATGTGCCTAATACCATATCTAGGTTTCTGTTATGTTCTCTTGTGTCTTTGCCCCAGATTAGAATGCCGTCTGCCCCATTGCAGCAGTTAAGGATTTTCTGAAGGATTTGTTGAAGCAATCGTTGCCCTTCTTCGGCTGTGGAATGCCCATAACCAGTACCTTATATCGGTAGATTCCGGAGTTGCATGAAAAGGTAGTGATGTCTCTAGATTCAGGATCCAGTTCTATTTGGTGGTAATAAGAGTTTAGGTGGATTTTTGAGAAAATGTTTGCATTGCCAATTTCACTCAGTAACTGTTCAACTGTTGGTATTTGATAGCGGGTGCGTTTCACTGCTTTATTTGCCACGCGTAAATCGGCACATATTCTACTTTCTCCGTTTGGTTTCAGTACTGCTACTAGCGGCGAGACCCACAGAGTGGGTCCTTCCACTATATCGATGATATCATTTTCTAGCATTTCATTGATTTTTCCCACTACTGCTTGTTGGATATGACATAGTGTCCGTCTTGGCGGTTGGGCAACAGGTATAACGTTGTCGTCTATTCTAATTTTAAGTTGGAAATTTTTCATTCTTCCTAATCCTTCCAACGAGGGTAGGTGTCGATCTAGAATTTCTTTTGATTTCGGGATACTTTTTGTTGTAATCGATTTCACCTGTGGGGCGGTGATAAACCCTAATTCAATGCTGGCCCGCTTACTTAATATGTTACCACTTTTATATGCCTTTGTAACGAATACTTTGTGGGCTTTTCTTCTGGGACCATTCGTCAGCGTTGCGAAAAATTCTCCTTTTAGTGGTATTGGAATATTCCCATAGGCTTTTGGTTTACAATTTGTTTCTTTTAATGTTAAGTTTGGCCGTACTTCAAGGATTTCTTTGAATGTTTTGCCGTCGATAAGGTTGATGTCTGCTCCGGAATCTATTAATATTCCGACAGGTACGTCGTCAATGTGGACAATTTTGCTATCTTCTGAATGAATAGGTTTCACCTGAAAAACGAATGCCTGGCTGTCTGAATTATTCGGATTCGTCGATACTGGTTGGACGTAATTGTGGCCGTCTGACATCTTCGTTTTCCCTTAACAACTATTCCTTTTTTTAAGCATGTTTTTTTCGAAGAGATTTTTTACACCACAGTAGTTACATTTCTTCCCAAATGCTGGGCATTTTGTTTGACCATGTGTGTGGTCGGAGCCATCACATCCATAGCATTTTGTAACTGTTTTTAATGGGTTGTTGTCCCTGGATAGTTTCCTATATCCACTGTTATCTCGTTGTTGTTGTTGCTTGTAATTTGTTGTAATTTTGTGGATATCTGAGTGCTCTCTTTCATTCTCTTCTATTTGTTTAGCTTGTGTTTCAGTGGATTCAAATATGAATGCTCTTTGAAGTACTTCCATTACTGTTAAATCAGTTTCTTTCAAATACGCATGGCGTAATTTGCTTGACGACCAGTTTTCTATTAATTGGTCCACTATAGCCTTATTCAGGTTGTATTCGCCAAAGTTGCATTTTACTCCTTGTATGCGTAGACGGGTGACATAATCATGTGTTGACTCCCCGTTTTCTTGACTAAGCATCCTGAATTTATGTCTTTCAAAGACTTTATTTGTTTTCTGGATGAAATATTCGTCCAGTGCTATTTTTGTTGTTTTGTATGTAGGCTCTACTTGGCCTGGTGGTATCTCCGGTGTTAAGATTTTGAGGATATCTTTCAGTTTCTTTCCCCCGTAAAATCGAAAGAGTGATAGTTCTCGTTTATCATCTGTTATATCAAACGCTGTAAATGCGTCTTCGATATGTTCACTCCATCCTCTCCATGCTTGGAGTCTTCCCAGTCTAGGGGCTCTATTGTTGGCATAGAGAGAGCCATTTCTTTCGAAAGAATTTGTTATTTTCGAAGTTTGTTACTCGCGTTGTTGTTGAATTCGAGTACTTTTTTCCTTTGCTGTTAATTCAAAGTTTTACTCGTGTTGTTGTCGAATTCGAGTATTTTTCTTCGCTGTTGAGGGGTAGTGTTTCGTTAATTCGAAGCTTGTCAAATTATCTCATCCTTGTCGCCAGGTTTGCTGTCTACTAAAGAGTTCCTACCTCAACCGAGTGGGTTCTATTTATACTCGATCGGACATCACAATATATATATATATATATATATTCTACTTTCTACTCGATCGGACATCACAATATATATATATATATATATTGTGATGTCCGATCGAGTATAAATAGAACCCACTCGGTTGAGGTAGGAACTCTTTAGTAGACAGCAAACCTGGCGACAAGGATGAGATAATTTGACAAGCTTCGAATTAACGAAACACTACCCCTCAACAGCGAAGAAAAATACTCGAATTCGACAACAACACGAGTAAAACTTTGAATTAACAGCAAAGGAAAAAAGTACTCGAATTCAACAACAACGCGAGTAACAAACTTCGAAAATAACATATATAATAATATATATATATATATATATATATATATATATATATATATATATATATATATATATATATATATATATATATATATATATATATATATATATATATATATATATATATATATATATATATATATATATATATATATGAACATATGAACGTACGTGAAAGATTCATAGAAGATTGAAGTGTAAAGGTAGTAAATTCGACCTTGCTCACCGAACGCTCCTCTGTGGCCCAATCGGTTAAAGGCACGTTAGGCTATATGACGGTTCCGTATAGGATACAGGTTCGATTCCACTCGGAGGACGAATATTTTCTATGAAGATTTCTCGGACATTCAGGCCTGTAAATGTTGTTTAATACTGTTTATTATAAAACAGATCATTTACTTAAATATTTCTATCTGTAGAAAAAAGAATGTATAAACATAAAATTGTCTTAAAATAATTGTCGGATTTTGACCATTTCATGTGTGACGTCATATATATATATATATATATATATATATATATATATATATATATATATATATATATATATATATATATATATATATATATATATATATATATATATATATATATATATATATATGTACTATAGACACCCATGAGTTCACTTTTTGGTGAGAATATATTATCAGAAAACCATTTTTTTTTTACTATAATTGATCATATAATCTTTTAAAAGGTGTATCGGTTCACTAACATGTTCGAATGTAATAACTTTGGTTTAGCCTAAAAGTCAAAATAAAACAGAACTTAAAGCTTATATTTAACATCGCAGATCCTGGCCGTATTGTTGTCTGAACACCCAGTTGGGCTAATAACATAATCTCTTATAAACTATACATAACCTATACAAACATTTTTAATATCTCGGCTGTTTCATTAACATATTGACTAGCAATCGGAAGAGAACATATAGCGCATGCGTGAACATGCCAATCGGAAGAGAACATATAGCGCATGCGTGAATATGCCAATTTCCACTGCGTTTACTCTGTCCTCACTGAGAGACTGACGGTGATTTTGTATGCGGTGTAAATGTTGGATTCCCAGTGTCCGAGTGAGTATGTTCGTCATGTCTAGGGTAGGGATTTTATCAAGATATCGCATCACCTAGGCGTAAGAGCTTCGCATTCTACTTACCGTATTTGAACTTCGTATGACTTCAATTTTTTCCCAAAACTAAAATGGATATTTCATTACCGTGGACGAAATTAAAAAGAACGCGACGAGGCCACAAGGTGACTATCCCATAAGAGCAACTTGTATACGGTTGAGAAAAGAGGAATGAACAATGTGATAGCACAAAGAGACTCCCTTGCAAAGGACTAACTTTCCACTCTCAGAATTAGCGTGTTATTCGTTAATGTTAAATAGGACGATACTTATTCGATAGACCCTCAGTAAAACAAGCAAGAACATTCATGAATTCATAGACTCATTCCGATCTTTCAGCAAATCTTACTAAATATAAAATATATGTCTTTTTATTTAACAAAACAGCAGTTGTGAAGTATCCGTCTTCATTCCCTTATTATTATCGCCCAAGGAATCGTCTGACAGCAAATCTTTTAAAAGATGATGTGTATTTAAGGACTCCAAAAGTACATTGTAAACTTTTTTTTTTTTTTTTTTTTACTATCGAGAGATATTTTTCCACATTTTGTGCTGGTTTGTTTATTTATTTTATTAATATATTTTTCAGTATTTTTTTTTTATTAATCACTTTCGAATAGATTAATCACGGCTCTGTCAGTTTAGAATAGATTAGTCACGACAATGTCATGTTTTAACTTCATCATTGTGACGTTCCAAAAATAAAGAATAAGAAAAAAATAATGTCTTTTCTTTTAGAGGAAAAAGTTTTTAAAAAATTTGGCATTTTTTTTTAACTATGTGAAATCAGAAATCAAGGAAAGAAAAAAAGAATTAGAGTCAACGACGAAATTATTCATACACCCAGTGTGTGTGTGAACTTACATAAGCACATAAATAAATATAATGATAAGAAAACAGAGAGACTGTGTATGAGAGAGAGAGAGAGAGAGAGAGAGAGAGAGAGGAAGAGGCAATGTATAAATAATTTTGTGGATATATACAGTCGACGACTTGTGGAAATTAATAATTCTCTGTCTCAAGTCAACGCTAATCTCCTTTGTCTTCCCCCATCCTGTTGTTAATGTACGATTAAAAATGGTGACACTCTATGCACCACGTGATGTTCTTTGCTGGAATTATTACAAATATTCTACTTAAAAAATAGTCTAGAAGGCTTCACAGATAAAATAATTATGTAAATTACTTATACTTACACGAATCAATCAATTTAAAACGCTATTTTCTACTGTACGAATAAGTTTGTCTTTTCCTATTTTGCATAATTCGCCCGTCAAATTTGTGGTATTTAACCTATTCTTCAGGAAATTGAGTTTTCTATTCCTTTTTGTTGCTTATTAACATAAAAACTTGCATCATACGGACATTAGATTCTGAGAAAGAGATAAAAATATTCAAATTTGATGGGTCTACAAATAATTTCATC
Organism: Acanthosepion esculentum; assembly: GCA_964036315.1. Lineage (NCBI taxonomy): Eukaryota > Metazoa > Mollusca > Cephalopoda > Sepiida > Sepiidae > Acanthosepion > Acanthosepion esculentum. Next base: position 13,080,825 of record OZ038484.1, read on the forward strand.
GTTGACTGTATATGATAAAAATATAATTATATGGTACGCTATATGCCACATCTGAGCTACCCTTGGAAAATCACTATACAGTCAACGACTTGTGGAGTTTAATAATTCTCTGTCTCAAGTCAACAGTAAGTGCCTTTGTCTTCCCAAACGTGTTGTTAACGTAAGAGTAACAATGGCGACACTCTATGCACCACGTGATTTTCTTTGCTAGAATTATCACAAATATTCTACTGAGTAAATAGTATAGAAGGTTTCACGGATAAAATAATTATGTAAATTCGATATACTTACACGAGTCATTCAATTTAAAACGATATTTTCTACTGAACGAATAATACTGTCTTTTTCTATTTTGCATAATTCGCTTGTCAATTTTTTTTGTTTTTAACCTATTGTTCTGAAAATTGAGTTTTATATTCGTTTTTTTTTTTTTGCATATTAACATATAAAAAATCTAGCATTAGATTCGGAGAAATGGATGAAAATATTTAAAATTGATGCGTGTACGAATAATTTCGTCGAAGAATGTATATGTTTCTTTGAATGTGAGTCATTTAGGCTGTATTCCTTTGTATTACGAATTTTTGAAAAACGTTCATTAATTCGGACACTATATTAATGCAAATTCCTCTTGTTCCTATTTACTGTTTAATTTTGTTTCGTATTTCCTAAGTCGTCATTCAATCCCAGGACTGCTGTTTAAGTTTGTCAAGTTATCCCATTATAATCGAATTGATTAGATTTTTATGACTTATCGACCTTTGGCAGATTATTTAAAGTCAGAATATATTTTTAGATTCTAAGAATATTTTGGGGATAATAAAGATTTACCAATACAAGTTATACTAATTAATCCATAGTTAAGCGGGGAAGAGGTAGCTTCATAAATTTCCCATATCTTTTTACACGTTAGTGAATCTAATGAACCCGGCTGGAACTCGAACCCGGCTAACCGATTTCCAATTCCCCGCCGTTATCTATACACCCCCCGCACTTTCAAACTTACAACACCTAGGATTTTCTCAAGCGGTTCCTCATCTAGGTACTGACCAGGATTGACGTTGCTTAAGTTCAGGTGATCGTACGAGTACCAGTGTTTCAACACGATACGGCCGTAACCCCCCTAATGTGAATGAACGACTGGCCGAAGACAAAATTCACATTTCAGTATGGCCTCCTGCTGAAAGAAGCTTAGAAAATATCTTCCTGAACGCCTATGCTTATGCGGAAACCAACAATGTTATTGCAATGATTCAGTTTTATAACGCGTTAAAACAAACTTGGCAAAGAATGAGATTTGGACTTATGTCATTTTCATTAATTCAGCTAAACTATAATTATCAACCATGCTTTTGAAAGCGTAAATGTCAGGGAAATATATTGGAAAATATTCCAAGATTTCATCTTATATTCAGAACGCTAAACAAAATGGTCAAAATATGTAAAAAAAATGGAATGGCTCAATTTATAGTGATGTTAAGGATAGAATGTCATAAATTTACCATCTGTTACAATCTTGTTCTCCATTATATTACTGTTGTATATGTTCTTTATTTTTTGTTTCTCTAGTTTTCGTTTAGTTTTTCTACGAAATGTCTCTTAGCGCATCATTGATGCTTGAAGAGATATAAAATTTAGTCGATATGAAATCGTAAAGCTCTCTACTTCCAAACTAAATACTGAACATATGATTTAGGAAAAGACTCTAAAATGGCGAATATCCGTTTAAGAAACCCACTGTGAGTTCTCGGTGCAAATATCTGGCGCCTGTTTCTTTGCAAGTTGCCGGCGATCCGCATAAATCATGAGACAGAAAAAGAAGTTTCTTTTTCAATGTTTAATTCCTTTTTTTTTAATAGTTTCTTAAATAAATGCTTATAATTTATTGATATAAATGAAGACTTTTATGACATTTTAGCTTTAAGAAATTAACTCCTGCGAGCATTTGCTCAAAGTTCTTGGAAGAAAATGATTGCTTTGAAGTATTTGGAGATTGAGTCCATAAAACATTCACACAAGATCTTGCTCGGTACATTTCCTGTATTACAATCAGAAAATGAGTTTAACAGAGAGAAAACCTCCAAAGGATTTAGATGATAAAATCAGAAGAAATCAGTAACATCCCTCCGCGATGTCCCCTGGGATGCTATATTTAAGCTCCCCACTCATAATTGTGCTTCTGAGTTCTCTTCCTGGATTAAAGCCGGTATCGAAGCTTTCATCCCCTCCAGGAAATACAAGGTCAAACCGCGCTCCTCCCCCTGGTTCACAGCTGCTTGCTCAGCCGCCATTGCCCATAGGAACCACTTCTTCCACCGTTTTCGTAGTGATATGTCCGACTCCAACAGACGTCTATTTACCTCTGCACGCAATGAGTGTAAGCGTACCCTCGACGATGCCAAGTCACTATTTGCCGCTCGGATGAAGGAACGTATTGCATCCCGCAAATTTGGCTCCAAAGACTATTGGCGCCTCTGCAAGAGCGTTCTGAATAATAACAAACCCTCCATTCCTCCCCTGTTCAATCAGTTTGATGTCCTGACCACCTCTGCCGACAAGGCCGAATGCTTCGCTCAGAAGTTTTCTTCCAATTCTACGCTTCACTCTTCAGGGGTACCCTTGCCCGATTTCCCTCCCAGAACTGAGGCCCTCCTGGACGGCTTGCACATAACCCAGTCGTTGGTATTGGGCATTATTTCTAACTTAGATCACCACAAGGCTACCGGTAGTGGCGGAATACCAGCCATTGTCCTGAAGAAATGCGCACCTGAACTGGCGCCTGCCCTCTCTAAATTGTACAACCGCGGCCTCAAGGAGTCCTGTTTTCCTGACTGCTGGAAGTCCTCAACCATTGTTCCTGTCTTTAAGAACTCTGGCGACCCCTCCAACTCTTCCAATTACCGTCCTATCAGTCTCCTACCCCTCTTCGGCAAAGTCTTCGAGGCCATTATCAACGCCGAAGTGATTAATCACCTGATATTCCACGATCTGCTCTCAGACAAGCAGTATGTTTTCCGCTTTGCCCGATCTACGGCCGATGTGCTTACGGCCATCACTGAATTTGTCTACCAAGCTATCCATAATAACGGTGAAGCTCGTGCCGTGGCCCTTGACATCTCCAAAGCATTCGATAGAGTTTGGCATGCCGGCCTCCTTCGCAAGCTCCAGGGTTATGGTATCACAGGTCGATTGTTTGACGTCATACAATCGTTTCTGTCAAACCGGGATTTGAAGGTTGTTCTCAGTGGATTCATCTCCAGCTCCTATCCCACTAACGCAGGTGTTCCTCAAGGCTCCATCCTTGGCCCTACTCTGTTCCTCATATTTATAAACGACCTTCCTGACTCCATAGACTCCCAAGTCGGTATCTACGCTGACGACACCACTATTTACTCCTGCCTCAAACACAAATCTAGTGAGGCGGACAAAATTAACCTGGCAGCTCAAATTGAAAAGGACCTCCAATCGGTTGTGGACTGGGGAGAGAAATGGATGGTCAACTTTAACGCCTCTAAAACAAAACTGCTCTCCATTAACCACCACAAGGATCCATCCCTGCATCCCATTAGAATGTCTGAAGACCAACTTCTCGAGAGCTCCTCTCTGCGGCTGCTCGGTCTCACGCTGTCCGCTGATCTGAGATGGAACAAATACATCGAGTCAGTTGCATCATCCACCGCAAGAAAAGTTGGTTCCCTGTGCCGAGCCAGGAAATTTTTCTCCCCGGAATCGATCCTCCAAGTCTATAAATCGACCATTCGCCCTTGCATGGAGTATTGCTGCCATATATGGCATATATGGCAGTTTGCCTCAGGGTGCTTGATAAGATCCAGAGACGGATATGCAATGTGATTGGCCCTGCTCTGTCATCTCGTCTGCAGTCGCTCTCTCACAGACGCGATGTTGCATCGCTCTGCCTTTTCTACAAATACTATAACGGTAATTGCACCGAGGAGTTGCTTTAGCTTGTCCCTAGGCCTCGTGAATTTAAACGTCCCACGAGGCTGGCATCCCGCTCCCACCCCTTCACCGTTGAAACTGTTAGATGTAGACGTCTCTTCTACTCCAATAGCTTCATGTCTCGCACATTTCGCCTATGGAACTCCCTTCCCTATTACTGTTTCCCTGACAAATACAATCTCCAACGGTTTAAGTGTAGCGTCAATCGACATCTCCAGTTGCCTTGATCTATCCACTTCCCTTCTCCACTTCCTTTCATCTTTCATTCCATTCTGCTCTCGCTCCAAATCTTCTGTAACCCCCTTGCCTTGATCGACCCACCGTCTTTCTCTTTCTCCACATCCTCTCCTTTACCACTCCTATCTGCTCTTCCTCCAACCCTTCTGTAACCCCATGCGGGATAGTGGCCTCCAGCCTTGCTTGGGGTGAT
>OZ038484.1:13090214-13105214 GCA_964036315.1 Acanthosepion esculentum
GCCCTTTCAAATTTCGAATGGTTTCGAAGGACCTCATGATAGGTTGATGAAGCGTTTCTGAATTATTAATGTCTTTTACATAAACCAATTGCTTTAGGTGGCCGTCACAGATAAAAATCCAACGGATTGAGTTCGGGGGGAACGTACCGGCTATTGAACCGGTCCTCCCCTATCTGTCCATATTTCGTGGTAGATGTTAACCAGTGCATCGAGAACTAAAATGTGCTGGAGCTCCATCATACATTAACTACTTCAAAAATTCAAAATATAAGTAAAAAAGATAAAATAACAGTTACTATTATGTTATGACAACGTGTAGTGCTATAGAATTCAGTCATAAAATCTATCTCTCTTATTCGTGTTATAGTCATCCCCCGATGGCATCCGAGGTTTACCATCCTCTATCCTTATTCCATCTCTCCCCTCTGGTAGCGGTGGCGGAATTCCTGAAGACTCGTGAAGCGTTACAGAGATGTGTGGGTGCTGGACGTGCTTGGGCGAGTCGGGCCCTCCTTACAGCACGTCGTATATATTGACGGTTGAACTCGAAAGTCTAGGTCCCATCCCTAGAAATGTCCTGCACCAGTGAGGCCGATTTGCAGCAAAAGTATACCAGGTCTCAGGGTCGATGTTGGCCTGTGTCCCGGATGTCTTCAACTGATCCTTGAAACATCGTCTTGGGTCTCCACTTAGCCTCTTGCCTCTGGCAATTTCTCCAAACGGGATGATACGTGAGACGAATTCTGGACACGTGACCTACCCAGTGGAGGCGATCGTAAAGGATGTTAGCTTCGCTCCTGCACAGAGAAGCCCGAGAGAGAACCTCATTTTTGGTGATGCGGTCCTCTCAACTGATGCGAGGTATACTTCCGAGCTTCGTTTGCTGGAACCGCTCCAGACATTTGATACAAATTCCAGGTCTCGCAAGCGTACAGCGTTTTTTAAAAGTATTGGTTCGTGTTATAAAACAATGAATAATATTAACAGCCCAAAACATGCATTTGTGGATATGCTTTAGGTACATTGGTAATAGGCCCTTTAAATCCGAAGCAGTTTTAATAAAGTATCGACGTTTTAAAATTATTATTTCATATTTTTTCTGTTATATCTCTTGCTGAACCAAATAAAAATTGCACTTATGAAACCTCACATAAATAGGAATCCATCGTTCGACTGGCCACAGACATCCAGCTCAAAATATAAAACATTTATAGTCGTTATTCATTTCTTGCAAATACATTCAAGATAATTTTCTTTCATAAAATTTACCCGGATCGTTTTGCATGAATTCTGTAAGAGAACACGGTGAAAACAATACAAAAGCGAAAACTTCAACAGAAATTTTGAGATCAACCATAGCAGAATAGCCGCTTATATAATTACGTTCTGTATACACTCTCGCTACTACTACAGTCTATGTATCAGTTGAGCTAGTCACGTGAGTTCTGTCCTCACTGGGTGTACACATTTTCGGTCTTGTACCACATCTAAGCTAGGATTGACAATCACCTTAGTATAAGGTTTACCAAGTTTGTTTCACTAGATCTACTACGACCAAGTAGTGATTTCCCTTCTCATTGGTCGCTACAAACTTTCGGCCTTGTGCCGCATGTAAGATACAATTAAAAATTATTTGAGCATTTCACCGTGATGTAATGGTCAGTAAGTTTGCCTCGTTAGATCCATCAGACTGAGTAGTGTGTTCGATCGTCAAATGTTGCTACAAATTATCGGCATTATGCCACAACAAAGCCACACTGAGAAAATCATTTGGCCATTTTATATGTAAGGTAATCATTAGCTAGCTCGTATTGATTATTCACTTCACACCTCTTCAAAATATGTATTAGTGATATATATATATATATATATATATATATATATATATATATATATATATATATATATATATATATATATATATATATATATATATATATATATATTAGTGAGATCGATCCTGACTAGGTCCTCCACACTTTTGGCCTTCTGTAACATCTAATCAACGATTAGAAAATCATTTGGGCACTTCTATGTGGTGTAAAGTTCAGCCACCATGTGTCGCGAGATTAATTATGACTGAGTACTCAGTTCAGTCCTGACTCTGTGCTACATAATTTCGGTTAATTTTAGGCCCCTCGACAGGATGAAATGTTTAGCAAGCTTGTCTCACCAGATCAATTTCGACTGGGTAGCGAGTTCTTTCCTCACTGAGTGTCCCCTTATATTCAGCTTTTTGCCACATCTAAGTTACGCTGAGAAAATCACCTCACAACGACAGACAGACACGCACACAGGAAGAGGCATTTCCAATTTAGATCACCGCGACACACCTACACTCATGGAGAGGCATCACACGTTTAGAACATACATACACAGACGCACACACAGACGTGCGCGCACACACACGCATATAGATAAACAAGCATTAAGCATTTGTGTGTAATAAAACTGAAATTCTTTGCAATATTTACATCGTTCGAACTGTTTTCATCATCTCTGTTGTCATATTCTCGACGTTTCGCCTGTTATACGCTCCAGCATTCTTCAGGTGATTGGAAGCTTGAACCGAACATTTTATTTTGTCCACCGGGCTATATTGTTCTAGTTCCATGTGACATGCCTCTTCTATATATCTCAGTTTAAGTTATTTCCCTTTATTAACGCATCTCTCCAATAAATTATTGCCCATTGGATAAAAGCGTTGGTTGAGAGAACCCAGTGACATGACGGCAAGAGGTTTAAACAAAAACTTGCAGAGTTACTACAGAAACTGAGATATCCGGAAAAAGCATGGCACCAAATAATGGATTCGGTTCGAAATTCCAACGTAAATCACCTGGAGAAGACCGGAACGCACAACGGTCGAAATGCCGTGAATATGACAACAAAGATGGGGACAACAACAGTCCGAACAATGTAAATAGTGTAAATAGTTACAATACCTCATTTCAGTAATAGAGATAGATTTCGAAATTCTTTAAGTGTCTCTCTGCACCTTCTTGGTTTCACGTTTTTCACTGACCTGGGGTGAAACAACTACATTGAAACAATAGCTACATCTGTCGCAAAGAATTTTGGTTCTCTTTGTCGCGCCAGAAGGATTTTCTCGTCCGAGTGAATTCCTTCAAATCTACAAATCTACTATTCCTCCTTGGATTGAATACTCTTGCCATATATGGTCTGGTCCCCTCGCTGTTCATCTCGAGTTTCTCAAAAAATTCCAAAGGCGGATATGCAGTGTGATAGGTCTTGACCTGGCATCTCGACTCCAGTCACTTTCTCACAGACCTGATGTGGCTTCCCTCTGTCTTTTCTACAAATATTTTCCTTGGGAACTGCTCTGACCTGCTATATTCACTGGAGTACCAACTGGATTAATTTAAGCGTGCCACTAGGTTGGCATCTCGGTCCCACTCTTTTCATGTCGAAACATTTAAATGTAACCGCCTTTGCTATTCCAACAGCTTCTTGGCTCGCACTTCCCGACAGTGGATCCACTTACTTGCTCCCCCGATACCTATAAATTTAAATGAAATGTCAATCAACATCTTCTTATGCCTTGATCTTGGTCCTGGTCCTTCTCTTTATCCTTTCCTCAAACACCCCGCCTTACTCTTAATTTCACTCTCTGTAGCCCTTTGCGTGCTAGTGGTACTCCAGCCTTGTTTGGGGCGAAATTCATAAAAAAGCGTTCACAGGAAGTTAGTATCTGTTATTTAATCAAACTCCATATATGTTGGCATAAAGACTGTTAACCGATTTACATTTTCTCGATTCACTTTTGTCATTTCTGGTCCAGTTGATTTGCCCAGTTTCTGAAACCTCATCTCTACCGGGGATGATCTCAAAATTTAGATCGTAATTGCCAACTATAAAGCCACTAAAATGATTCTTTAGTAGTTCAATGGTAAGCTGCTAAAACTCAAGTTATGCGAAGGACCCGGGTGTATATAGTCCTAAAATTAGTAAGTGAATGAAACGAAATGTTTCGTTAAGCAATGTTTATTTTACAACATATTTATGAATGCTATTATTTATCTGCATCAATGTTTATATTAATCGACATTAATCATGTATATTAAATATATAATAGCAATTAGCATAAAATAAAATAGATTTTAATTGCTCCTAATCAATCTTCATATGGAGAAGACCTGGAGGAAAAACTAAAAAACAAATTCACTGCATAACTATCAAGATAGGCTTCACGAATGCAATCATTCACAGCAAAACCTACCGAAGTACCGACTGCGGAAGCGACCATGGCACTGTTATGTGAAAACTAATAGTGAAAGTATGGAAACTGGAGAAGCCTAACGCAGCACCCAAATTGTAATACAACAAACACCTGAGCGACCCAAATCGGAAAGAAAAATATATGGAAAAGTGTAAAAAGATGCGAGGGACAAACTGGAAATGGAAACTCGAAATGGGACTCACTGAGAGATGATCTAGTGACATCATCAAACGATTTCATCCCAAAGGAGAATAGGCAAAGAAGGAATGGATCACTGATTATATTCTCGACATGATGCAAAGGCGACATTTATCTCTGCCAAGATACGGAAGCGAATACAGAAAACTACACAACGGAATACAGACCAAATGCAGGCAGACTAAACAGTGGCTAAACAAAAAAAATGGACAAAAACAGAGATACTGAGTTCCACATACAAATGAGATATGCATAAACAAGTAAGGGATGTAAAGTACAGACGACATGCTTGTCAACAGGTTGCATAAAATCCAAGGACGGAATGGTCATATTAGGAGAAGGGGAAATTTCTCAGCGCTGGAACAAATATATTGGAGTGCACTTCCACGACAAAACAGAACAACCGGCAACGCACATACTTACCGACGGAGCTGAAATTCTAAAAACCGAAGAAGCCGCATTGGCAACATTGAAGAGAAATAAGGCGGCAGGGCTAGACGGAATTGTAACAGAGATGCTGACAATCTTAGATACATTTGGCATAGAAAATATTACAGAAATAAGAAATGAAATCTACAACTATGGCGATATACCCGAAGATCTCAGCAGATCTATTTTCATAGAACTGCCTAATAAACCAGGCGCAAACGAATGTGAACTCCAACGAACAATCAGCCTAATGAGCCACATAACAAAACTCATCATCTGTATTCTGATGAATAAACCACACAGCAGACTCAAACCAGAGATAGGACAAGAACAGTGCGGGTTCGTTAAAGACACTGGAACAAGGAATGCGATATTCATGCTCAGAATGATATCAGAAGGGCAATACAAATGCAAATAAATAAATAGATAGATATATTACCTCTCTATCTCCCCTCTCTCTCTCTCTCTCTCTCTCTCTCTCTCTCTCTATATATATATATATATATATATATATATATATATATATATATATATATATATATATATATATATATATATATGATGAAAATGTGGAAAAGACAAAGCAAAATCCGAATATGTGTGTTGACTATTTTTATTTTGTTTATGTTTTTGTTATTTTGTCGACGTCAGACGTTTCGGTCAAATAGACCTTCTTCAGGACATGGTTAATAGAGACATATTTATATTAGATTTAAGTTAAATGAAGAGACGATATATACAGGACTGGTCAGAAACAGAAAAACTGAAATTCTAAAGTCAGAGTATTCTTTCTTGGAGTCGGATACGCTGGCGTCACGTGGGCGGCGCTACGAAAACCTGCTCCCAGGGAAGAGATTGTATTCTAAGTGGAAAGTGGTGGGGACTATTTAAAACTATAGCTTATCGGTACGTTTATCAAGCATTAATCTTGCTAGAAAACTTGATATATTAAAGAAGCCTTGTCGGGTGTTTATTGTGTGTGAGGTGGCTATCTCTCTACCGAATAACTCTCTGACCGAACACATCTCCAACAATCTAAACGCGCTAAAAATTAAAACCACCACATTACCCACTAAAACTATCCGTAGTATATTAAACAATACCAGCAGACAGAATATTACATCCGATGCTTGCGTCTATCAGGTGCCATGCAGAGACTGCAACTGAGTTATGTAGGCGAGACAGGTAGGTCATTGAAATCTCGCATTTCGGAACATAAACGAGATATTCGCCTCGGTAATCTAAGTAGTGCTTTGGTTGTACACATAGCCAAATCTGATCACAATTTTGATTTCGACTCTGTGAAGATTTTAAAATATATCCACAATAAAAACATTAGGCAGATTTACGAGGCTGGCATGATAGCCACCTCACACACAATAAACACCCGACAAATTAAAAACAGTCAACTCACATATTCGGATTTTGCTTTGTCTTTTCCACATTTTCATCATACCGTCGGATCTACATCCACACATTTGCTTATATATATATATATATATATATATATATATATATATATATATATATATATATATATATGTATTCCTAAAAAAATCATAAAGAACCAGGCAAACATACCTAGGTTTCACCTAAACGGATCTTCAGGGTAAACTGGCTAAAAAGGAGATGATGGAACAGTATTTATTGATAAAACCATTAAAAACTAATAAGCATAAAACCACGTGACCTAAGAAGACAAAAAAGACTCTATTCCAATAACCAGGATTTCCTATGCCTACACCTATTTAGAATCACAGATCTTTGATTTAATAAATTATTAGGTTCATTGTAAGTGGCGATTCCTAATTTTTCCTCCACCCACAACGAACAAAATTTGTCCCCGGCTTTTTTATTTCTGGCATTCCCCTTTTTAAAAAGGGGTCACTGCCATCTTCTTGTTTGACATTCCATATGTATGTGGGCAGGCTGGTAATATATTTGTAAGTTTCGTGATTAAAGCTACTTAAATGATTGTAGTAACGTTTTGTGAAGTTACCTTGGGTGGGTCCTATACATAATTTGGGGTTCTAATCAATATTATTCGGTTTATTTCTATGTATTTCGACTTTATAAACCACACACTCCTGTTGGCACCTGCCCTTAAGTGGACAGGCGTTCTTATTTCTACAGTTACAATTAGGTGTCAGTGGAATGTGGTTTTTCTATGATTTCTATCTCTGTTATATTTATTAATTAATTTACCCATATTTGGCAAACAACTATAACTTAATTTAACTTAATTTAACATAACTCAGGCACTGGACGATTTACTTCGAACTGTTAGTATGTTTTTAGTTCTTTCTTTCAGAAGAGACGACGGCAAGCAGTCTAAACATTGGAGGAATAAAAAGCTTTAATTATCTTCCCAGACCAAAAACAAACTATTAAATAAGCGACCTAAGCAAATCCCCCAAAGTTTTTGCTACGTTAATAAACATCAAAAATGAAAAGAATAAATTATACGAAAAAGTGAAAATGAAAAACAAGTAAAATAAATTAACCCCAAAAAATAAATAAACAAACAACTGCCGCAAATAACCGCTAGAATATATTACCCACAATGCACCACTGGCCCACATATATAAATAGCCGAGGAAAAATCCAGCATCCGCGGCCTGACGATTGCGTCAAGCATGCAACAGCCTGTCGACTCTGAGTCTTGACTTCAATGTTAACTTCATATATATATATATATATATATATATATATATATATATATATATATATAAAAGTGAACATAGAAGTCAACACTTAGAGGCGACAGTCTGTTTCATGCTAGATGCAATAGCATGAAACAGACTGTCGCCTCTAAGTGTTGACTTCTATGTTCACTTTTATATTTATACACGCTCTATCTCTGATATTGAGCACGTTATCCCATAAATATAGCATACTTTAAGACTAAATTTATATATATATATATATATATATATATATATATATATATATATATATATATATATATAAATATTGCCGAAATGGCATGAGAATTAAAAGATGAAGATCCTAGGGCTTGACTAAACTAAACGTTGGAAATTCCTATATTGGAATCGTTATTTTTACCAAACATTAACAAAATAACCATTGGTATGTTATTCCTATGCCCAACGATTTTGGTACCTCGACAGGGGATAATGGTTGGAAATCATGTCTCGGTAGAACACTTACGACTTAATAGTGAGTTAGATTCTCATTGCATGCCCCATGCATTAGGCCTTGTGCCATATATAAGTTACGCTTTGAACATCACCATATGCTCAACTGTTTCCTTGTATTGGTCGCTCTGATGAACGAATGTGTGAGGCTCTAAAAGCAAATTACATTATCATCAAAACAACGGCCACTTACACAGCTTGTATAATCATTTGGGGCTTCTCAAAATTACTAGCGATGTCCGAATAAATATATTCCTCATCGATATCATCTATAGGAGAAGTTTCGCTTCGTCTTGTCTTCTGTTCTTTGAAAGAACCCCTGACGCGTAACGATACTTTGACCCCCGCCTGCATCCAGCCCGGTTGACCAGTCGGTGATTTAAGATGCAATTTAAAGTGGCCGCCCTTCATTTCTCGACAGCTCACGGCAAAAGCTACATCTGCGTCACTCAGGATTTTGAACTTCATAAGAGAGAGAGCTTTAAGTTCGAGAGAAATCTGATTGATGTTAACTCAACGGTATTTAAGACTACTAATAATTCTTCCTTTTCTTTTTCGGATACTACGACTACTAATAGTAGTAACACAATTTAGAAGAAGAAGAGGGTGCGTAGCAGAAGTAGCGTTCCAAGTGGCGAAGAAAAATGGAAATGCAAATGTTGATAGATATATAAATTAATGGTTTGTATAAATGAATAATTCATGTATTTGAAACATAATTTTCTGTAAAGAAGAAGAAGAAGAAGAAGAGGAGGAGGAAGAAGAAGAAGAATGAGAAGAGGAGTAAGAAGGAGAAGAATTCGAAGAAGAATTCGAAGAAGGAGAAGAAGGAGGAGAAGAAGAGGAAGAAGAAGAATGAATAGAGGGAGAAGAAGAAGAAGGGGAGGAGGAGGAGGAGGAGGAGAAGAAGAAGAAGAAGAAGAAGAAGAAGAAGAAGAAGAATGAGAAGAGGAAGAAGAAGAAGAAGAATTCAAAGAATTCGAAATAGAAGAAGAAGGAGGAGGAGGAGAAGAAGAATGAGAAGAAGAAGAAGAAGAAGAAGAAGAGGAAGAAGAACAATGAGAATGAGAAGAAGAAGAGGAAGAAGAGGAAGAAGAATGAGGATGAGAAGAAGAAGAAGAAGAATGAGGATGAGAAGAAGAAGAAGAAGAAGAAGAAGAAGAAGAAGAAGAAGAAGAAGAAGAAGAAGAAGAAGAAGAAGAAGAAGAAGTAGAAGAAGAAGAAGAAGAAGAAGGACGAGGAGGAGGAGGAGAAGAGGAAGAAGAAGAATAGAAAGAAGAAGAATGAAAAGAAGAAGAAGAAGAAGAAGAAGAAGAAGGAGGAGGAGGAGGAGAAGAAGAATGAGAAGAAGAAGAAGAAGAAGAAGAAGAAGAAGAAGAAGAGGAGGAGGAGGAAAAAGAAGAATGAGACGAGGAAGAAGAAGACGAATTCGAAGAATTCTGAGGAGAAGAAGAAGGAGGAGAAGAAGAAGAAGAAGAAGAAGAAGAAGAAGAAGAAGAAGAAGAAGAAGAAGAAGAGGAAGAGGAAGAAGAAGAATGAGAAGAAGAAGAAGAATTCGAAAGAAGAGGAAGAAGAAGAATGAGGCTGAGAAGAAGAAGAAGAAGAAGAAGAAGAAGAAGAAGAAGAAGAAGAAGAAGAAGAAGAAGAAGACTTAAATTTTGGCGGAAGTTATTGGGAGAAAGGAAAAGACGGAAATAAAGGGGATGTTTTCTGAAGAAAATATCGTAAAAAGAGAAGATGAGAAGTGAAGTGAATTGAAAGAAGAAAGCTGTAGCATATTAAAAGAAAACAAAAAGCTTGATCAAAGTGGAAAAAGGACAAAATATGAATGAATCATTAGACGTCGAAGAAGAAGAAACAGAAAAAAAATGTCAAAAGGAATTAGAAGTAAGAAGCAGGAATAAAGAATGCATATCATTAATAAGTAACGGCAAATTAAGACGGCACAAAATATGGATGTTGATATACGAACGAAGAATTGAACTTTGCAAATATGAAATTTTCAGGTCACTGATTGGAAAAGTTCTGTAAATCAAATTAGGAATACACGAAAGAAATATATTGGAAAAAATTTAAATGAAGCAAAAAGGCGTAAACGAAGAATTATATAAGGTTTTCCGAAAACTGCAGAACAGGATATATATATATATATATATATATATATATATATATATATATATATATATATATATATATATATATATATAACCCTAATAATGATATTTTTTTCATAATTTAAAAAAAATATTTTTATTGTTTTCATTATACAAATATCACACAGATGATTTCAAATGATTTAGAAACGACATTTTTCGTAATTGATGATTGCGTCGACGATGAAATCAAAGTAGTTTCGACGTCCATGAGTCAGAGAATTTGACAACTCGAACTTACAATACAACTGAGAAAAGCACAAATATCGTATAGAAATGTTAAAAATGATAAGACAAAAAATAAGAAACTAGACAATTCCTTGGACACTTCACGAGACAAGCAAAACGATGGACATGTTTGCGAATGGCATGCGGGAAATATCAGTTTTTGATAGTTAATTGATAATAGATAATTATAATACAGTTAAAACTAATAATAGTATACATAAAAATAGGGAATGCTCAATGCCTGTCTTGAAGAAGAAGATGTTAGAGGACATGTATCTGCAATTGACAGAAAACATCTGAAAAAAACTAGTCAAACAAAAGCCATATATCAACTGACCTTTCTTTTTCTTTTTGTTTAAATGGTAGACTAAGTCTCTGATCAGGAAAAGTTGCAGAGAGTCTAGTATCTGGATATACCAAGTTGTTTTGCTGATAACGTAGAAACCTGGATGTGACTGCCTTTGACAGGCATGCCTGCACGTAACTCGGGCGCCTTTTTTGCATCTGTACTGATACGCGTTATTCACAGGCTGCATTCTATTCAAGCGAATTTCTTGTCTATGCAATCTACAAACCATCGAGATTCCTTGAGGGAAAAATTAGCAATAAGTTGAAATGCCTAACCGTGTGGTATATCTCTTGGTTTATGCACATCATGACATCAAATGCTGAATGCTGTAATTTTAGAAGCTAGCTTTCTATTTTGTGAAGTAATATAAAAAAGCAATCAAAATCAAATTCATGAAGTGATTTCAAAGCAAGAAACATGATTATTTCATTAGAAACAAGCATAAGAGTTCCAAACAGGTGAAATTAATCTCTCCATAGGCCAATGAATGCTAGACAGGTCTCAGATGAAGAAGAGACTTGAGCCAACAGTGATATCGTTATATAAAGGAGAATACTGAGGATACCATGAGAGAGCATGTGAACACGGGAAAAAATATTAGAAACAAAGAAAACAGTGCCAATATGTTAAGTGATATCAATCTCTTTATATGCCAATGTATGCTGGACAATCTCCTCACAAATGAAGAAGGGACTTGAGGCAACATAAATATGATTCTACAGATTATGAGAATACCATGGAATCAATATGTGAGCAACGAGGAAGTTTTTTAAAATATCTAAACGAAAAGGAGACTTTATTTACTCTATTTACATTGGTCGTATTTTTGCCCTCATCTGCATTGTCACATTCAGGACGTTTCGACCGTTGTACCCTCTGGTCTCCTTCAAATGATATACGTTGGAATTTCGAACCGAACCATTTATTTCGTCCACTTAAGTAGATTGTTCTAGTTCCACGTGCCATGCCTTTTCTGGATAACTCAGTTTCAGTTATTAAAAATAAAGATGAGGACGGCAGCCCGAAGAATGTAAATCATGTAAATAATTGCATTACCTCATCTCAGAAATATAAACAGATCCCAAAGAAGGCCGGAGCGTACAACGGCCGAAACGTCGTGAATGTGGCAATAAACAATGTAAATATTGCAAATAGTTACAATACCACATCTCAGAAATATAGACAGACGAAAAATTAAAAATTAAAATTCAGAATGAGTTCAAAATTATTGGACGCATAATGGAGAAAGTAGGCCTGACTCATTTAAAACAGAGAGATACCCTACCCCTAACCAGCTTGTTTAAGTGGATGGCAGAAACAACAGTGGGAAGGAAGGATAGTATAAAGGTAAACATTTCTAATATCTACAAATGATTGGAAGTTGAGGATTGCCATGATCAGCCACGTCCTGAATGTACACGGCACATAAAAGAAAATAATATATGGTACCTTGTAGTATGGATTTGTGGCAATTTCATTGACCTCCGTCGATGTCATTGTGCCATTGAGAACTCCATGGTTTTCATGTTAGCTGTATCATGTGCGCATCATCAGGCACAGACACAGATTTCAATTCAGATTTCGCTTCTCCTAGACTGGTTGCCAATCACGGATACAGAGCTCAATCTGTCCTGAAGTTTAACCCGTAATTGGAGTAAACAGATGTGGATCTATTTCAGGTGATTTTATAAATATATAATTTTGATGACGTTGTTAGAATTGAACAAAATACAGATAATTACTTTTCTTCCTCAGCGAAATGAAGGATTTTTAAATTTGTAGTTATGTTTAAGTTAGGATCATACACATACAATCCTCATATATTCTCTCTATCTCTCTCTATCTCTCACACACACACACGCACACACACACACACACACACACACACATATATATATATATATATATATATATATATATGTATATATTATAATTATTTTTAAAAAATATGATTCCATCGCTACAAAGGAATTGCCATGTTTCAAAGACAGAAGCTAAAAGCTTCCAATAGAATTATATAAATTAAATCAAATTGAAGTGCTGAGTTCTGTTTCATCCTCAAGCAAATTTTGGAACCAGGATGAAACAGAACTACGCACTTTAATTTAATTTAATTTCTATAACTGAATTGGAAGTTTTTCGCTTCTGTTTTTGAAATATGGCAATTTCTATATAGCGATGTAATATTTAAAAAAAAATAATTATAATATAGGCCCTATTTGTGTATCGAGCACTGTTTTTTTTTTAAATATAAAACAAAAATACTAAAGAACTTGAGATTATTAAACTAACGGTTCTTTCCTGTTTTTCAATATCTTTGCACACACTCACACACACCCATAAATACATACATACATATATCTATATATACATATATATATGTATGTGTGTGTGTGTGTGTGTGTGTGTGTGTGTGTGTGTGTGTGTGTGTGTGTGTGTGTTTGCACATTTCATTGAAAACAACAGACAAGGTGATTTTATTTAGTTTTTTATACAATTTCTCATGCGATCTAATAATTTCTTTCTTTTCGGATGATAAATTATATAAAAACTGCCCGAATGTTCTTTTTATCCGAGCGCTTTCGGCTATTCATTGAGCCATTTTCAAGGATTATATTTTAACTGTTAAAATAAGAAATAGTTTGTTGTATGTATGTTTAATAAAATGTTATCATTTTTTTCAAAACACGGTCAAGATATTATGTCTATGTTCAAAGTTAATATTATTAAGTGTTGGTTTGTTTGTTTTTATTAATAAGGCTTCCATAATTTTTAGCCTTTTTTTGCATGTGAATGATGCTATTATATTAGTGTTGTCGACAAGTATGCTCCGAATAGTGTCCGGTAGGTCTCCATGAATATTTAAATGAGATCTTATTTAGCTATTGTCAGAAAGATGTAGAGTGAGTATGCGTGTCAAACTTGTTGTAGTGTGGCCTATATAATTATTTACGAATTTTGATTGATCTGGAATACAATTCCTTACTGGAAATTATTATTATTATTATTATTATTATTATTATTATTATTATTATTAGATCGTATGAGAAATTGAATAAAAAAACTAAATAAAAGCACCTTGTCTGTTGTGTTCAATATAATGTGCATATATATATATATATTACCGCCAAAATAGACTACCCATAATGCACCACTGACCCTTATATATAAATAGCCGAGAAAAATAACAGCACTAGTTGCCTGACGATTGCACTAGCATGAAACAGACTGTCGCCTCTAAGTGCTGACTTCCATGTCCACTTTTATATTTATATATATATATATGTGTGTGTGTGTGTGTGTGTGTGTGTGTGTGTGTGTGTGTGTGTGTGTGTGTGTGTGTGTGTGTCTATGTATGTATGTGCGTGAGTGTGTGCAAAGTTTAATAATCTGAAGTTTTTTCATTAAAATGTGCATGGAAGAAGGATTGCTGCCTAAATACACTCTCACACACACATACATACACACACACACACACCCACATACACACACAAACACACACACACACACACACACACACACACATACATATATATATATATATATATATATATATATATATATATATATATATAATCCTCAATTAAATGCTTTGATAGAGTGGATTATTCCATCCCAAGCTTTATTTTCAATAGACCTCTCCAGCAATATTTGACAGTTAACGCGTTCCTCTAGTTCGATATATTCATAGGAAAATGATTGTGCAGTTACTTCCTTTGTATTGACCACCAGCATGTCATAATTAAATGTCAATTGTTTGTCGTAAAATAAAGGAGACGCTTTATTTATGTTATGTGCTTGTATATGAATGATCTAACGTGTAACCTTTTGCAACGAGGGAGATGTAATCAACAAGCCATTATAATTTTAACGTAAAAATAATTACGATCAATTACAACCATTAATCATGGGGATTGTGATTATTAACTTCAGAGATAACGGAAAACATTTGAAGTGCACTTGCCGATATGATCGTAATGAGGGAAAACTCTAATCTGAATGATAATTAATCACTATAAAATGGGAAAAGAAAAAATACATATTACGATGAAGGATATTTTTATGAATATCCAAAAGCACGAAAACGAATATGTTTCCGTATCGCACAGAAAGTAAAAATAGCATATCAGTAACAGAGAAGGAGAAATAATTGAAGGGGATATTTACTGATAAAGAATAATGGGCGCTTGCTGTAGATCAGACAAAATGCACTTGCCAATCAGTCGTTAACAATTAATCTCGAGA
>OZ038484.1:13120214-13122714 GCA_964036315.1 Acanthosepion esculentum
GCAAAGAGAAAGTTGCGACATACAGTAACGTTGCCTCAAAACCACATCTCCCCCCCAAACTACAACGTATCCGCCAGTTTGCAAGAACTTTTCATGAGAGTTAGTCTTCGAGGTCCTTCTCAAAACAATATTTATAAAACTAGATAACACTCAGTAACGACTGAAGAATACTGACTCACTTAGGAAGCGGAAAGTAAACAAAAAAATCTTGATCTCTGTCTTGTAGAATTTTCAAGGTGTACTGCATTTCGCGTTTGTTCCACTGTGTCACACCTTCAACGCTAAACAGTATTGTCAGAAGCTACACCGCGTTTACGACAAACCAAACGCGTATTCGATTTTGAACAATCAAAGTCGGTCTTTGTTTCTGCAAGACAATACTAAGCCACACACTTCCAGGTTGACTTAAAGTTCAAACAGATGTGCGGTGTTGAGAGGCTTCCACATCTATTATTCAGTCCCGATGCTGCTTCGAGGGTCTATGAACTTATTAGTGGCACAATTCCTTTGTGACCAGTGAAGGAAGATTGATTACGGTTTTTTGAATCAAAGACAGCAAACTCGTATCTGGGAGAGATTCGGATTCGGATGCTGGTTGATCGCTCGCAGAAGATCGTCAAGAATGACGCACTTTAATTTGAAGAATAAATGTTGGAGGTGTGCCATAACATTTGCTTCTTTTCTTTCCGCTTCCTAAGTGAGTCTGGACTTTCTGGCCGCCTTAATACATGATCAGAACGATAGGACAAATTGGCGCCTAATCTCAAAATTGATGTACAGTTAGTTGTTAATTGGGACAAAAGATGACTTGTTAATTATAACTCCTCCAAAACAAAACTGTTCTCTATTAAGTAAGAGACCACGTCATGCCTTCCATCAGGAGCGACGTTGCACCTTCCCAGGTTAACATTCTCAGCTGACACGAATTGGAAAGACTACATTGAACGCATTTTTAAGTCTCCTGCTAATAAAATTGGTTCTCTGTGTCGTGCTACACAGTTTTTCTCTCCTGAATCTAACTTACATATCTATATGTCTACAATTGGTCCATGCCTCAAATATTGATACCGCAAATGGTCCACATATGATAAAATCCAAAGACGAATCATGCAATATTCTTGACCTGACGTCTCGGTTTTCAGTCACCTTCCTAAATTTGCTTCAATGTGGTTTTTTTGTAAAAACTTTCTTGTTAAGTGTTCAGATGAACTGGTACCTAGACCTTTTGAATGTAAGCGCATTACGAGATTACCAAGAATGTCGCATCAGGTAAGAACCGAATTAGCAGGATGTAACCGTAAGTTCTATGATAATAGTTTTTTCACTCGCACTTCTCACTCGTGGAAAACTTTTCCGGCTTCTTTCTTCCCAGTCAAGTTTGATTTTCAAAAAATTAAATACAATGTCCATCGTTATGTATTGCCTTCCTGGTTGCGCTTCCATTGTTTTCGCCCCTCAATATTGGATCTGCTTTCTAAATCTTTCACGCCCAGTAACCCCTTCTGTTTAGTGGCTTTACTACTTCCTTGGGTGATTTTCACACACACACACACACACACACACACACACACACACACACACACACACACGCACGCACGCACGCACGCACGCATATATGAGGTGTCTTCTGGGAAATGGTTTTTGAAACAAGTCGTGAAAGCGTGAAATAATTTATTTAAAAGCAAAAAAAATTATGTACTTTATTTCCTGATAGGTTGATTTAGGTGCTATATATTGCCCGATACATGAAATATTTGTAATTAAGTATATGAATTGATAGATCAACCAACACAAGTGCAACGAAGTTTGTACATAAACACACACACACAGACACACACACACACACACACATATATATATATATATATATATATATATATATATATATATATATATATATATATATATATATACATATATATATGTATGTATATATATATATCTTAAGACATTTTTATGTTTATACATTCTTTTTATAGATACAAATATTTAAGTAAATGCTCTGTTTTATAATAAACAGTATTAAACAACATTTACCGGCCTGACTGTCGGAGAAATTTTAATACTGTTTATTATCATTTGTTTCCATTTCATACGCAATGAGCAGATATGAATGTACGTGAGGGATTCATGAAAGGTTAAAGTTTAAAGACAGTAAAATCGACCTTGCTAACCGAACGATCCTCCGTGGCCGAAACAGTTAAGGCACGTCAAGCTATATGACGGTTCCATACAGGATACGGGTTCGATTCCTGTCGGAGGACGACAATTTTCTATGAAAATTTCTCGGAAATTCAAGCCGGTAAATGTTGTTTAATACTGTTCATTATAAAACAGAGCATTTACTTAAAAATTTGTATCTATAAAAAGAATGTATAAACATAAAAATGTCTTAAAATAATTGTCGGATTGTGTCCATGTTGGGTAATTAAATATATGAATTGATAGATCAACCAACACAAGTGCAACAAACTTTGGTCATTGACCCTGTCTCTGTTAA
>OZ038484.1:13130214-13155214 GCA_964036315.1 Acanthosepion esculentum
AAAAATGGAGATGCAATGAAGACACAGTGAGAAAAACATAATAGAACTGCAGTCACAGCATGGAGAGAAATCTACACAAGTTGTGCGAAGACCCATGAGTATGACTTTTGTAAATCAAATATTTTAGGACTACTGTGTATTTGCTCCAGAATTTCGTGTGCTCCTTTTTATATTACTGTTTTTAGTATTGTTGAAGTTATCGCTAACATTTAATGCCGACATTTACAAAGACTTTGTTTATTTTAACTTCGCAAATCAATCGATGAAATTTGAATAAGCGGATTTGTTCGGAAAAGTACTTTTAAAAAAAAATCTTCGGGGTTCAATAATTTATTTAATTTTATAGGATTTATGGCAAGCAATAATTATATATTTTTATATATTAAGAAAATTATATTTTCGGAGCGAATAATAAATTCTTAGGATTTCTTACTCTTGAGCATGCGATATACAACTGACCATACATAAATATTTCTTTCTGGGGCCAAATTCCAACCTTTTGAAGCGTCTGCCTCTGATTTGTTTATAGTTCTCGCAAACTCAGGGCAGACTGGAAACTGGCTTCTTGTATATATAAAAACATAAAGAAAAGTTATACAAAATCAACATTGCATTTTTATCAAATAAATATTTATTATTTTAATCATTAACTTGTTTTTAAAATAGAAGATTATTTTGTATGTTATATAATAAAACTTTTAACTTTTCAATAATGAAAATGTATTCTACTAAACTACTCACCCTAGTAAAACAAAAGGAACACTATCCTTTTACCTGAGTGCACTTCTACACAAAATCTGGTCTCGATCCGTCAATATATGGCTATTTTACTGGGTGTGACAGGCGGATTAACGGAATTATAGACGTAGATTCCAAACACCCCTAGAACAACATAATTTTCTTGCCTTGAGATGCCACATACAAATGATTTCTATTTTGAGGTCCTTGTATTGCTTTAATTTCCCCCAAAATTTCAAAGATGTGATTATGTCGGCTGGAGCTGCAAAATCTATCAGAATTCATGGTTGCAACATTATCTTTCCAAAATTATGTTTGTTCACTTTGCCTGGATTCAGTCTGAACGCATAAATTTTAAAGAATGTTAGCCTCTACATTCTGGTTTGAGATGAGTGTCTTTCAGCTATTTTGGGGTTTGAGTTTCAATATCTCAGGATCGTTGTCTCTGATAGAATAATTGATATGCAGAATCTTTTTCTCTCTCATTTCTCCCAAGTATTTTTAAGGTCGATTCCTTTTCTTGAATCTTTTTTATTTGTCTTGCTTTTCAGTTGTGTACGCATTTTTCTTGGGTGCTGGTTTGTATTTCTACATTTCCTGCATATATTTTATGGAATCACTTTCTCTGAGAAATGCAGTTTATTTGTTCTCATCTTGTTTCAGAACCAATCTTTACATGCAAATGTTTGTTTGCTGTAAGTAGAAAAAAAAACATCTGGTCGCAATTGTAATTAATCCACACGACCAGATTCCCTTCTCGGAATGTAAGTCACTGGCGTTGGGTGGTACATGCAATGCATTGTGAGAAGTTTTCATATTTTAGCAACAACTTTGTTTTAGTCGGAAATGGACCAGCTAAATAATACTGAAACTTCATGTGAATAAAGGCATGGCTAGTTAGTTTATGGCTTCAATTTTCTTTCTGGCATTCAATTTATAGGATCGCACTTACACATTTCGAAAATGTTATCTCATATACAGGTAAGCCTCTTACAGAATGAAGTATAGTGGACCGATTAAAGAAATTTGAAAAAAAATATAAATAATAATAATAATAATAATAATAATAATAATAATAATAATTATTATTATTATTATTTTTATTTTCTTTGATATCTGGCGTTTACACAATTCCTTCGGGTCCCGCCCAGTGAACTAAGTTTAGAAATGGTATCATGACACTTTCCACTGCAAAAATAAATAAATAAATAATTACATAGATAAAGCCCTTCGTAAACTGTGGGCTGTACTTGTCAGTATAATTTTTTGTATCTCTTTGAGGCATGGACTTCCAGGGATCCCTTCAATTAGTCTATTGGAATCTTTTCCAACCAATCCTAAGGCTCCAACTACAACAGGGATTGTTGATGTTCCCATGTACCACAAAATTTTGTGGTTTCTATTTCAAAGTCCTTTTGACAGCTTTTCGAATATCTTCAAAGAAATATTGCAGTCTGCAGGGACAGCCATATCAATAAGGAAGCACGTTTTTGTTTGTGATCTTTAATAACAATGTCTGCGCGGTTAGCTTTGATTGTTCTGTCAGTGTGTATTGTGTAGTCCCATAGAATTGTAAAATGTCCTATCTCCGTAACCGGGTCTGGGTGATGTTCGTACCAGTTTCTTTCAGTTTCCTTCCCGTAGAAGTTGCAAATTTTCCAGTGCAGATATTGGCCCATTCTGTCATGCAGATTTTTATATAACGTGCAACCTGATACAAGATGATGAATGCTTTCTGGATATTTATCACAAATTATTATTATTACTATTATTATTATTATTATTATTGCTAGCAGTAGTCGTATTATTGGTATTATTATAATTATTATTATTATATAACCATCATTATATTTAAATTTTTGCTATGGTCACACTAAATACTAAGTCTGCGGGAAGACCTAAATCACGTAGTGGTATGTTGTTATGGCAACATATCATGATTTTTTTAAACTCTTATAACTAGCGTTACATAGACAAACTTATTCTAACTTATCAAGACGATTTTTTGTATTTCTCTGAAGCTGGTATTTCCACGGATTTTTTCAAATGTGTTTTTTTTTCTTTTTTATCATTCCAAGCGCACTTACTATGACTGGTACTATTCTTGTTTACAATTTCCACATTTTTTCTATTTGGATTTCCAGTTTTTTATACTTCGATAGTTTTTCAAATTCCTTGGTCGTTACGTTAATATACACTGAGTAAACAATATCAATTAGTAGGTAAGTTTTTTTTTTCTTTTCGGTTTTTGACATTTATATCCGGCCTATTTTCGGCAGTCTTCCTGTCTGTAAAGATGTTGTTACGTTGTAGGGTCCATCAAACATGGCTCGTGGAACTAGAACAGTCTACCCCAGTGATCGAAATAAAGGGTTCAGTTCGAAATTCCAACCACCTGAAGAAGGCCGGAGCGTACAACGGCCGAAACGTTGTGACAAATATGGCGACAAAGATGAGGACAATAGTCGGACTAATGTAAATACTGTTCGTAATTGCAGTTTATATATATTGTAAATACGTTTATTTATCTAATTTAATATCTTTGTTTTATTTATTTTTAGAATTTAGTAAAATTTATGCTAAATGCTTGAATTCTTTGAGTTCGAAAAAGGGCAAATTGTTGGAGCTTGCATGACAGGAGCCTCGATCACTAAGGTTGCTGAATCAGAAGGCTCAAAATATTCAATCCGACGTGTATAAAGGCGGCGATGTTTTTTTTCTTCTGAATATTCACTGCCAACCTCTGATATCGAAGACTGAAGAATTACGGAACAGCTGCTGCTCTTGGTATCGGCGATATAGTCAGATTCAGTAGAGAGTCTGACTCGTGAGTGTTAATCTTTAACGTTGTTTCATTGAACAGATTACGTACTGCGCTGGATTCTATATTCATAGACTATGGTGAACATGGTCAACATCGTTGAGACATATGTGGTCATCCAGAATTAATTTGACGGTTGCATTGCAGATTTGAATAGTTTTGAGGTTCTGCTTTGTTGGTTGTTATTTTGGGAGTAGTTCCCGTTCCTCAATTTCAATATTTTGTGTCTGACATATGCCTCATGATTTTCTTAGCATCTTGTATACTATTGAGGGGTCTCCCCTTTTTACACAAATGGACTCACCCAGAGTATACATATACTACTGCCAGTGAATACCCGAACAGTAGTAGTCAAGTCAGTCAAATGGTGGTAGTGGAACGTAGAGTCGGTCGAGTAGAATAACGTAGCGGCAAGAGTCATAGTAACGAACACTTAAACTCAATAAGAAGTCATACAGCGATACGTCGATACCAAAGACTATCTCTATATATATTTGTCTATTAACCCCGCATTCCTGGAACTACTAACCTGTATTACCAGTTTGTATTATTAAGTTAATACATTTATTTTCCTATACTCATTCTTGGCGTTTGTTATTATTTGATACCGGATTTCGTCCCGGAATCCACAACCTATACTATTCTTGTTTTCGGTTCAATATGTTTTGCACTCGACTTTCCAAATCTTCCATCATTCGAAATTGTGTGAGCCGAATTAGGGGCCATCATTCGGATTGCTTGAGCTAGAAAATTCATCATTTTTTTCCTATGGGAGATTATCGACCTATGTGTCCGATTCTAGAGACATATTGGACTTTTTGTTTTGAATTTTAGTTCTCATATTGGTTCCACTAGTAATGCACGGTCCACAAGTCCACCCAAATTTACCCTTCACATTGGGTAACGATCTTTTACAGACATAGTACCGAAGCCTTTTAGTTCACTGGCTATATATCAACCTAATTTTGTCTAAGTCATGGTTTAAGAACCTATAAATAGCATTTTCATATTTTTCCTTTTGTTTGAGTGTAAAAAATTACATTCTGAAAATGTTCACGTTTAAAGAATATTTTTTTCTTTTGCAAAATATTGAACAAGTGTAAGTGGGGACTGTTAACGAAGTCACACTGCATTGTCAATGTAAACAATTTATAAATTAAAAAGAAAACCCTTCTATTATTTTTTTATCATTTATTTTAAATATGTTCCTGAACATGGCATCTTTTTCTTTTGCAAGTGCATCAATATCAAGTTGCAAATCCTTAGTAGCAGCCAATTACGGTGCTTATGTGTGAGCCTTTGCAACTTTGATATACCATTATATTAACTAGTGTATAATGTTTAAATAATACATTATACATACATATATATATATATATATATATATATATATATATATATATATATATATATTATTATTATTATTATTATTATTATTATTATTATTATTATTATGAAAAACAAAAGAGAGATGATTATTTTTCTTTCTTTATTTATTTTTTACTGCTCATGTTAATCAGATTAGTTGTTAATTATTTATAAAATATAATTATTGTTTCTACCATCGCTATAATTCGCAAATTTGTTTTATTGATGCTCCTTACAGAGAACACCTGTTCGGAAAGCTACGTCGTCCCGAACATGGACATAAAAAATGTCTGAAAATTTGGGGTACTTTGGCAAGACATTCTGATAAAATATGACCAAGCCCACTGAGATAAATTTCTTCTTCATATCTGAATCACACTGCAAGTCAGTCATTTCAAGTTGGATTTTGACGGGCAGATCAGAGGAGTGCGAAAAACTTCGAAATCTGTTTGAAGTTCATCAGAAACCTTAAACTCTTCCTGAAACATTCGCAGTCATTCCGTGTTATTGTTTTTCTACCGATTCATGTCAACATTATCTGCGGTCGCAACCACATCTTTTAGACAAGGAAAATGAGCAGTGTCTCCACCTGACAGTTGTGTCTCCCACAAAGTTAGCTTCAACTAGAACGCGCGTATGCTTTCAAAGTACTGTGTGACAACCTTTTTATATCCTTGCAGCATTTTGTTCAGCTTATTCAAGTGCTCCGTAATATTCACGATAAATGCTCAGATGATTGGAATTTTAACACTGGTTTGCAACTTTTCTCTATTAACTATCCAATTTTTTCTCGTAGATTAAAGAAACGCATCAACAAAACACCCCTGCGTAACTACCTTACCTCACTGGCTTATGGCAAGTCATAGGTAACACCTATATCGCTGAGAATATTGTTAAACTGACGGTTACATAGACATCTAGTTCGGATGAATTTAACAGTTCAGAGGGCATCTTCAATGTTGTGATCCATTTTAACGACTTGAAACAATGCCTCCAGGTGTAGAATGCAGTGACATATTCCAAAATCATGCCCCCCCCCATTTTCAGTTGAACTGAGTCACAAAAACAGCCTTTTTCCCAATCATTGAAGGAGCGCCATCTGAAGCCAGACTGACAGCACGTGTTCCATTCCAATGCGACTCTGTCCAGCGCTCTAACGGGAGAGATGAAAATGTCATTTGCTGTTATAGTGTCCATCATAGGAACCATCTACTTGATTCTCAAAGTCTCGTCAGCACCACGGATGAATATGCTCAGTTGAGCAACATCGTAATGTTCATGCTCTCATCAACTGCAACCGAAAATTCAATAATGGACTTGACTTTGTGCTTCAGGCCCCTGTCCAAATCTGCAGAAAGATCTGAAATAGTATCTGTCACAGTGCTTCTCGCCAGGCAAACGTTGGTCAAAGTCTGTCGCTTCTCAGGGCATACAATTTCTGCAGACTTCAGTATGCATGTTTTCCCTCGCAGAACGATTTTGATGCTAATGCTCTTGCAACAAGTTAGATAGCTTTTATTGCTTCCTGATGGACATCTCGGCTTTGGGTTAGAGCAGAGTGAAATTCTGCCACAGTATTTCTCGCCAGGGTAAAGTTGGCCAAATTTTGTCGCTTCTCAGAGCATACACTTTCTGCTGTGTTCAGTATAGATGTTTCACAAACTTATCCTCAGAGTACGGCTTTGATGCTAATGCTATTTTTCTTGCAACAAGGTAGCTATCTTTTCCTGTTGCCTGACTGATATCTCGACTTTGGGTTAAAGCGGACAGTTCTTTCGTTTGATCCGCTAACAATTTATTTACCTTCTCTCTTCTCATTTTTCCTTGCAAGTTAGTCTATATGTCGGCATGATGAGTCCCATAGTGGCGCCGAATTTTATATTCTTTGAACAACGAAACCGGGAAACAGGTTTCCCATTCACCTCCACAAATAAATGAGAAAAGGACCACTTTTCTTGAAATGATCTACACTCTGTATCCACTTTTCTCCATTTTTGACAGAAACATTTTGAGTAAGGTAAATGAGTGCGAAATGTTGACCTACAAAAGAAAACGCGTTGTTAGTCATTAAAATAGTTTTTTAAAAAGTAAATAAATATATAATATAAATTTTATACTTTTCAAAGTCATCTCGCGGGCCGGGTGAACCCCGGCAGCGAGCCAGTTCAGGGCCGCGGGTCGTATGTTTGACACCTTTGCTGTAGGGGATCGTTCGCCAACTTATAACGCAGCAGCCATTCACTCCTCGACATGATTAACAGCTTGAGTTGCGGTTGTTGTTTGGAGTTTTCCTTCCCCTAAATAGGTTGCCAAGAGACAGTGAAGTGATTGGAACTCAGAAAGAGAGACGATGGAAAAAGACATTGGAAAAAGTAGCTATTCCATAAATTATAACATTACTATAACTACCGTATTATGCTTAAATAATACATTATATATATATATATATATATATATATATATATATATATATATATATATATATAATTATGAAAAACAAAAGATGATTATTTTTATTTATTTTTTACTGCTCAGGTAAATCAGATTAGTTGTTAATTATTTATAAAATATTATTATTGTTTCTACCTCCAGGTGAGTTTTTATGGAAATTAATTTTCAAAAAGCTTTTAATGGAAAAAGAAAATGTTAACATTTTATTAATACAGTTTAGAATGTGTAACATATCACTGCTGAATTTTTTTTAAAAGTATGTATACTAATAATAAGGATGTTTACTATTTTTTAAGATAAGACTAATTGAAATGTCCCTGTAAATTGAAAAAATGGATTAATTCAAAGAAAGCAGTGATATTAGTTATCGGCGTATATTTAATTTTGTTTTAAAAACAATATCATTGATAACTTATTTGCTTGCATAAAATTATATACTAACTTTATTTATTCGTTCAATCATTTGATTGTTCATCTGTCTATTCAGTTATATCTTCACTGAAATCGTCGAAAATACGTAGCGTTATCTACTAATATCATAGTCTGTCAAAGAAAGAAAATATATCGTAGTTTTTTCTTAATATATATATATATATATATATATATATATATATATATATATATATATATATATATATATGAAGAAATATAGTCTTAAAGTGTGCTATATTTATGGGATATAGTGCTAAATATCAGAGATATAGTATGTGTAAATATAAAAGTGAACATAGAAGTCAACAGTTAGAGGCGACAGTCTGTATCATGCTTGATGCAATCGTCCGGCCACTATTATTATATTATATGGCCTGACGATTGCATCTAGCATGAAACAGACTGTCGCCTCTGAGTTTTGACTTCGCTGTTCACTTTTATATTATATATATATATATATATATATATATATATATATATATATATATATATATATATATATATATATATATATGAATAATACAGATAATAAAACTAGTTCAATCAATCAGGATCATTAAAAGAGAAAAAAATTAAATAAATAAAATAAGAAGAAGAAGGAGAAAATTCATAGTACGTTAAAATTGTAGCAAAAATAACAAAATTACATATTTAAGTTTTTAAAGACAAAAACACCAAAAAGCTGTTAAATTTCCAGTATCTTAAAAAAACACGTCAATGTCGTTGTAATTCCAACTGCGTTTCTATTATTATCATTATTATTGTTTTTATTTTCTTTGATATCTGACGTTTACACATTTCTTTTTGGGTCCCGCCCAGGGACCTAAGGTTAGAAGATTTAGAAATGGTATCATGACACTTTCCACTGCAAAAAAAAAAAATATATATATTACATAGATAAAGCCCTTCGTAAAGTGTAGGCTGTACTTTTCAGAATAATTTTTTGTATCTCTTTGAGGCATGGACTTCCATGGATCCCTTCAATTAGTCTACTGGAATCTTTTCCACCCAATACTAAGGCTCCAACTCCAACAGGGATTGTTGATGTTCCAATGTGCCACATTTTTGAGATTTCTATTTCAAGGTCCTTGTATTTTGAAAGCTTTTCGAATATCATATACATTGCTCTCTGCAGGGACTGCCATATCAATAAGGAAGCTTTTTTTGTGATCTTTAATAACAATGTCTAGGCGGTTGGCTTTGATTGTTCTGTCAGTGTGCATTGCGTCGTCCCATAGAATTGTAACAGGTCCTATCTCCGTAACCGGGTCTAGGTGGTGTTCGTACCAGTTTCTTTCAGTTTCCTTCCCGTAGAAGTTGCAAATTTTCCAGTGCAGATATTGGCCCATTCTGTCATGCAGGTTTTTATATTCAGTGGGTGCCAATAACGTGCAACCTGATACAAGATGATCAATGGTTTCTGGATATTTATCACATTTATTATTATTATTATTATTATTAGTATTATTATTATTATTATTATTATTATTATTAAGGCGATGTTCTGGGAAGTTGATCTTCTGTATGTTGATGTTACCTTGGACACTGTTTGTAAATTTTTCCATTCCTTTTCTTACGAGGTCCAGAGCTCTTGGCACAGTTTCAGTCTTCATTGCCCACATCCTGTTAATCCTCGATCTCTAGGTTCATCTATTTGGACAATTTCTCGATAATTTTAATGGAGATATTTCCCTCTGATGAAATTCCTGTCTGTTATGATAATATCAGGTCTGTTGGCTTTTATGTCCCTGTCAGTTTGAATTGGCATGTCGCAGTGGATAGTTACATCGTTATTATGTTTAACTGTGTCAGACTGGTTCTCATACTATCTCTCATTGGTTTCGATTTTGTGCTTCTTACATATCTTCCAGTGCACATATGTCGCTACCTTGTTATGTATGTGGGTATATTCATTTTTTGCCAGTTCCGGACATCCTGAGATAATATGATCAACAGTTTCATCATATTATCCGCAGATCCTGCATTTCGAGTCAGTTCCATCCTTGATTGTGTGACAGTGATAGGATCGGGCTGCGAGGCTTTGGTCGTGAGCTGCAATAATTAGGCCTTCTGTCAGCTTTCAATCCGGTGGTAAAAGCCACTGGTGTGTTTTCTGTTGGTGAGCATCTGCTTCTTCGTTTTTTTATTTAGAAATTTGTCCTCCCAGGTTTTTTGCAATTTCACCTGGATAATTTGTTTTAATTTGGGTTTTACTCGTTTGGCGTAGATGGTATTCTCTTCGTTTTTTTGTTGTTGGTTGGATTTCAGGTATATTAAGCTGTTTCTTGAAGGGTGCGGCTTCTTTACTGATGGAATGGGTTTGTTTTTTTTATATTTGTAGGAGAAAGTCATTGTTTTTTTGTGAGATATGTTTCCAATCAGATTGTTAGAGTCTTTAGAGTTGGATTTCGATTTCCACCAACTAAAGCTCTTGGTAGGTAAACCCTATCAACATCTGATTTCGGGTGGTGCTTCCTCATTTGTGTAAGCATTTTTCTGGACTTCTTGCCAAATCTTTTCATGAGTAAGCATTTGTCTAATCTTGGTATCCACTATTTTAATGTGTAATCATTTTTCTGGTCTAGCTCTCCAATCTTTTTGGTCTTGGTTTCTAGTCTTTTGTTGTTTTTATTATTATTATTATTATAATTATTATTATTATTATTATTATTATTATTATTCTGTCTTTTCAAATTTCATTCATCGGCTTACTATACCTACAAACACACACACGAGCGCACACACACGCACACACACACGCACGCACACACGCACGCACACACACGCGCACACGTGTGTGTGTGTGTGTGTGTGTGTGTGTGTGTGTCTGTGTTTTATAATTTGGGTTGAAAACATAGTCCGAGAAATAATTAATATGTAATAAAATAATAAATACTTCAGTAAGAAATATGAACATATGCGTATGTAAGCAGATAGATAGATAGATAGATAGATAGATAGATAGATAGATAGATAGATAGATAGATAGATAGATAAAGAAAAGTCTGTGATAGATATGTTCAGATTGACATAGATAGATAGATAGATAGATAGATAGATAGATAGATAGATAGATAGATAGATAGATAGATAAAGAAAAGTCTGTGATAGATATGTACAGATTGAAATAGATAGATAGATAGATAGATAGATAGATAGATAGATAGATGAGAATTATGGGTTAGATAGATAGATAGATAGATAGATAGATAGATAGATAGATAGATAGATAGATAGATAGATAGATAGAAAATTGTACAGCGATTATGTCCGAAATGTACAATATGAATTGAACATATTGACGCCGAGCCACATTTTGAAATGGATGACAACAAAGTTCTATGTCAGTCCTTATCAAAGATAAACTAATCTGAGAACTTTAGTATTTACTCCAACACTGTGTTAAACTCGAGATATTTATGTACACTTAAGTGGATATTTCTGGACATAGGGAAAAAAACATACGTCTACTATTGCCGGCAATGCTTTTATGTCTGAAGTACATGTTGTTTAATGACGTTCCTTTTTATTCGTTTGAGTCGAACAAGAAAAACAGAGAAAACCTCGAATCCAGAGAACAATAAAGGTTTTCACCATAAAAATGTTATCAAATAAAATGTCTTGTCAAAATTTATTGAACCCTTTCAAAAGCTGCTGATAACGAATCTAATTAAGATTAAATGGAAACACAGAAAGTGGGTGCGTGTGAAAAGCTTATTTTTAAGAAAGACATAAATATATATGGATATATATTCACACACACCTATATTGAGACGCACGAACACAAACGTTCTAACATTAGCATTGAATAATGTTTTATTCAATACATATCTAATATATATATATGTGTGTGTGTGTGTGTGTGTGCGTGTGTCTGTGCACACGTGCGTTTGTATGTGCGTGCATCACCTATATTTCTCTATAACACTCATCCAACACACGTACGTACACATATACACGCAAATAGAAACGCTTTTCATACACAGATGAATATGAAACATTGTAGAGTTAAGTACTTATTTTATTTAGTAATGTTTGATAAAAAAGAAAACATTTTTTACCAGTGCTCATATTGCAATTTTTTTCTATTATTATTAGTGCATTAATTACCAGAGCTTATATTGCAATTTCTGTTGTTATTCATTGCTTTGCTCTGGCACTTCTTATTACCGTTTCCCATACTGTATTCATTTGTATGCTTTGTCGTCTCAGCAGATTTTCGTATTTTCGAGTGATCTCCCCTTTTCCTCCATATTTGGTCAACTACGCGTGATTTTTCTATTTCCCATCGTGTTACCGCTTTACGATGTTCTCGTGGTCTTACATTAATGAGGCGGGCCTGTTTCTCCTTTACATTTCTTATCACAGCTTCACGGGATGTCGCACAGACAATCCTGAGACATATTCTACTCTATGGAGACGGTCTTAATCGGAAGCAGTGTCTGTGAAGTGTTGAACCACTTTTGAAGGTTGCCCTGATATTATATCGACCACACATCCTTTGTTTTTTTCTACGATAATCGTTTCCCATAGGGAAGGAAGACTGGAGATGTTTTCAGAGTGCTATTATATTTTGTACCCTTCTATCCCAGTTTGTTTGAGTTGCTGCCATGTACAGACAGACGTTGTTTTTAAGTTGTTAACGGTCCTGAATTGTAAGTTAGCATGGTTTCACATGTTCCTGTATTAAAATCAACTTTAGAGACAGATTACTAAAAATTGGAAGAACCTAAGTTTGGTAACCGGTCTCTGCAACATGCCACAGAAGCAGGAAGAAACAG
The DNA here is from genome assembly GCA_964036315.1 of Acanthosepion esculentum. NCBI lineage: Eukaryota > Metazoa > Mollusca > Cephalopoda > Sepiida > Sepiidae > Acanthosepion > Acanthosepion esculentum. The sequence goes on from OZ038484.1 coordinate 13,142,806, forward strand.
TTATGGCTGTCGGAGAAATTCGATGACCACATCACCCTTTATTTCAGGTCACCTAACTCCATAGACTGCAACCCTGACGGGATAGTCCATACACCGTGGAAACCCCCAAAATATTAAATGAACGTTTCGTATCATGTGTTGGCGAATAGGGTCCGTCGAGACTAAGTCAATCAGGTCGGTCGATACATATTCCCGTCAAGGCGCGAACTTCGAAACAGGAAGGAACGCGCTTCTTCTTAGAAACTTGTTGTAATTGCGCGAATATCTGAATCGACACAAACGTACGTTTCGTCGATCAGCGAAATATGTTTTCAAGTCTGCCTTTTGAAACTCAGCGAACCTAAATTAGAGAAACAAGGAAACTCCTTTCTCTAAGCAAACTCATCGAAATGTACGCCTGAGATAATATAATATAAAATTGATTTTTTCCATTCATCTACTACCAAAAAATATTGTCTCAATAGTACGATTTATCTTTTTCCTTTCCTGCAAACACACACATTGTGTACGAACAATTAACCACGACCTAAGAACAGTTTTCAATCGACCTGATACGAACAAATGAACTATTAACCTTCCGTTCATACATACCACATTATTTCAAATCACAATTTGTATATAGTTGTATAATAATTATTTGAATTTGTTTCTTGTTTAAATATTGTGTTCGTATTATTTGTTCTTGTTCTGTATTGCATAATTTACGTTGAACAATTTCTCCTAAAATATATTTGGTGGAAAAAAAAGTAATACGCAAATTACCATGGCCTCATGAATAAAAGCCGTTTATTCATTGATTATTTATAAATTCATTGACCTTTCCACTACAACCCTTTTGATTATTATGTGTGGGTCGCATTTGAGCGAGAGACCAACAAAATTCCTTGTAACACTAAAGATGTACTGAAGGCAATGATTATGGCAGCATTCACCAATTTAAGGAGAGCGTACAGAAGAGTTACAAAGTCGTCTGCCGATCTCATTGAATAAATTTACTCTTAAGTATTTCAAGATATTTTTGTGTAATGTTGGTAAATATATCTGTTACATTAAGATGTCAGTTTCATATATATATATATATATATATATATATATATATATATATATATATATATATATATATATATATATAAACAAATATAGGATTGCTGTATATGGAATAAATTCTAATAACCAAAAAATGCTCAGTACAGAGTAGAGAAAATATAATAATTTACTCGAAAAGTATAACATATATATGTTATAAAATCACTACAAAATAGCCATTTTGATTCAACACTTCTGGTGTCTTCTCAATTGATGGTGTTGAAAGTAGAATAAAGGGATTTTAAAGGTTCAAATCAATCAAACACCCCTCGCTAGGGGAAACACTGTTACATAAGCTGCAATGACCAATCAAAATACACGTATATGAGAATTCAAAAAACTTGATAACGAACATTGGTTATAATAATTAATGCTTTAATGTTAGGGTTAGACTAAAACAGGAATCAGTCTAACTAATTAATATTAAATGTTACTATAAAATTAAAAATTACTAATTTTAAATTTAATCTGTATTCTGTTTAAAAAATTATAAAATTATTTAAAGAAGAAACTGAGGAAAAATACATATGTTTAGTTTTTTATTTTGTTTTTATTGAAAGGCCAAAAATTCAGTTAGAATAAACGTTCAAATCTAATGTTCCACTGAGTTTCGTTACAGCGTAGATACATTTGAAGTGATGATATGGGCAGGGGAGGGTGAAATATTGCAAAAGACAATACATAGAGATTCAAATTTAATTACATAAACACGTAGACATATTTAGAGTTATAAACACGCAAAAAGCGAACGAAACAGGAAATAGGCGCCCACGACAAAAAACAAACAAACAAACAAAAAACGACAACATATAAAATGAAAAGCACATTTAAGTTATAATACACACATACATTGATAAAGACACGCACATATCCACACCAAGAAATATTCAAATTTGAAAGTGTTTGTTAACGAATTCAAAAATATTATTAGAATATAGCTTACACGGTAGAAGATATATAAAAAAATGGTTCAATACATAAGATTTAATATGGGTGGAATAGAAAAATATATATTCGTCAAGGAGCAACGTAAAGGAAAAAAACACTAAAATAAATAGAAATGGATGGAAAAATAAACATATACGCATACACACACATAAGAAAACACCAAATTCAAATGTACAGGCAAAATAAACCACTTAAAAATAACACTATTTAATATACACAAAAGAAAATCCATCTACACAAACACAAACACACACACACACAAACACAAACACACACACACACAAACACAAACACACACACACACACACACACATATATATATATATATATATATATATATATATATATATATATATATATATATATATACACGAGTACAAATATATAACAATATGTGAAAAAATGCATACATACGTATGTGTAAACTCATTCATCACTACACATAAAAACTTACAAAGATATACCTATGCACATACATATACATAGACATATATCCATATACATATATATACCTATATATAAACATATACATACATACACACTTACATACATATACACGTATATACATATGTACACACACATAGAAATACATATATAAACCTACAAAGTAACATTTAAAAAATAAATATATATATAAAAAAATACATACATACACACATACACAGACATATACATATATATCCATATATACATATATACAAACATATACATATATATATAAAGACTTACATATATATACATAAACATACACAAACGCACACACAAACACACACACACACACACACACATATATATATATATATATATATATATATATATATATATATATATATATAAACGTACACATATAGTAACTATGTTATCCAAATTACAATAAAGGTCTATAAAGTTCATACAAGATTAAAATATGACAAAACACAACTGTTGATTATTAAATCTTCCAGCAATTTTAAAACGACTATCAATATATACATATATAAAAATATATATACAAAGATATTCGTTTGATAAATATATATACGAAGATATACACACATACGCTACGCCGATATATACATACACATATATATATATAAATATATACATACACATATGTGTATATATATCCACAAATGCATATACAAACACGCATATATATATATATATCCATGTACATATACATATACACGCACATACACACATGCACATATATATACACATGTACATATATAACAGTTATCAATGCAAATAAATAAATATATATATATATCTATACACAAACATACAACTACAAGTACAGATATATTTATATATACATACATATACGTAAACATACACACATTCAACTATACATATTAATATATATACCTATACGCATAAACATATGCACACATACTCAATTATACGCAAATACAAATATACACACATACATACATATGTATATAGATATTTAAAAATTCACATACATATATCTATATCTATCAATAAAAAATATACACATATATGCTGACGGCAACAGCACAATATACGTATACCTACACATATTAATATTTTTGACGATAATTCGGTTATTATTTCTATTAGCTGATAATCCTCCTGTTGATGTAAATATATAGTGTTGACTTCTATGTTCACTTTTATATTTACACACGCTCTATCTCTGATATTGAGAACATTATCCAATAAATATAGCACATGTTAAGACTATATTTCTTCATATATATATATATATATATATATATATATATATATATATATATATATATATATATATATATATATATAATATGAGGAAAAATATGAATCATTAAAACAGTAAACTTGCATATTCGGATTTTGTTTTTTAAAACAGTAAACTTGCATATTCGGATTTTGTTTTTTAAAACAGTAAACTTGCATATTCGGATTTTGTTTTTTCATATTTTTCCTCATACTGTCGGATCTATATCCATATATTTGCTTATAAATATATATATATATATATATATATATATTTACTTATATGCATATATATATATATATTTGCTTATATATATATATATATATATATATATATATATATATATATATATATATATATTGATATATATATATATATATATATATATATATATTGATATATATATATATATATATATATATATATATGTATATATATATATATTGATATATATATATATATACATATATATATATATATATATATATATTCCGAATTACCCTATACTTGTATTTTGATTGGTCATTCTAGCTTATGTAACAGCATTTACTCCTAGCTAAGGATCGTTAATTAATTTGAAACTTTTAAAACCATTTTTTCTATAATCTACATCATCACTTGATAAGACACCAGAAGTGTTGAAAGAAAATGGCTATTTTTGTCGTGATTTTATAACATATTTATGTTGTAATATTCAAATAAATGATTATATATATATATATATATCTATATATATATATATATATATATATATATTGGGTATTTTGTGTATTCTTTAATATATATTAAATAGCACTGTCATTTAACATTGGGCAATATCTCTTGCACAACAGAGTATGTACATGTATCCCTCGCTCGTACATTTATGTTCATATATAGGTTTATATACATATATATATATATATATATATATATATATATATATATATATATATATATATATATATATATATATATATATATCCAGACTAAAGCATAAATTAGTTCTGAAATATTTACCGGATGTGAAACAATATATAAGCTTTGGCTTAAAACAAAATGAAGAATACCATGGTGAAAATAATATTTAAATTTTTAAATAAATGTCTCAGTATATATTCCTAAATGTATGATATATTTTGATATATACTCAACAATAAGATATCGGCATGATAAACACACACACACACACACACACACACACACACACACACACACACACACATATATATATATATATATATATATATATATATAGGCGCGCGTCTGTGTGTGCATTTTGAGCACACCCGTTTGGTTATGTGTATTTATACAAAGCCACAAATATATATATATATATATATATATATATATATATATATATATATATATATATATATATATATATATATGCCTATGTGTTACATACATATTTATGTATATGCAAATCCTATTCTGTAGCATGGGGAGACCAGTTTTCTTGTGCGAAATGTTTGGCTGGCCGGGTTATTTGTTTATACTATATTCTGTATTTCGCCAGCCGTTCAGCCGATCAATTGTGCGGTCTTCGTCGAATGTATGACTACAACATTTGTCGATTTTATGTCTTTCAGCCTTACTTAAATAAAAACATAAAATCATATCATCCTTGGAATTCTATATGATGTTAACATCTACACACGTAGAACTCTTACTCTTCTCTTTGAGACTAATATAGGCCTTTTTAGATTTTTCCAGAAATGATTACCCAGAAATGACATATATAAAAATATGTAATTTCCACTACATTGTATCAATAGCTTCATCTACCACAAGGAAAGTTGGTTCTCTGTGTCGCGCCAGAAGGTTTTTTTCTCGCCTGAATCCATCCTTCAAATCTACAAATCAACCATTCGTCCTTGTATTAAATACTCCTGCCTACATGGTCTAGTTCTCCCAGTGTTCATCTCGATGTCCTCGACAAAATACAGAGACGGATATGCAGTGTGATAGGCCCTGATCTGGCATCTCGTCTACAATCACTTACTTTCTAACAGACTTGCTGTGTCTTACTTCTGTCTCTTCTACAATATTTTTCATGGCATCTTCTCTGACGAGCTGCTTTCACTGGTACTGAAAATGCATTAATTTAAGCGTGCTACTAGGATGGTATCTCGGGCCCACCATTTCATTGTCGAAACGTTTAAATGTAGCCGCCTTTTCTATTCCAACAGCTTCTTCTCTCGCACTTCCTGACAGTGGAACTTCCTTCCTCTTACTTGCTTCCCTGATGGCTATAATCTTCAAATATTCGAATGTAATGTCAATCGTCATCTTTTAATGCCTTGATCTTGATCCCCGTCCTTCGATTATCCATACAGTAAAGAGAGTTGTTTTACTCTTGCTCACACTCTCTGTAACCCATTGCCTGCTCGTAGGCACTCCAGCCTTGCTTGGGGTGATATGCTTAAAACATCTGTTGTTTTAAAGAGTCTCGAGAATGAAAGATTAAAAGCCACACATGCTGAAATCTGGTGACTGGACAGAACTGCATGTTATCCATTATTTTTTCTGTTTCCCTGTTTTTTTTTTTTTTTTCATGTAAAGGTGAACACGTCGTTTTTCTTAGTAAATGTACATATGAAGTAATAAATCTCTCACTATCGTTTTCGTAAAAGAAAACATTTTTCCAAATGCCATATCGCTTCAGGAGAGAGACGAGCATGACTCTCAATAACTTTCGTTTCTTTTCTCCCTGTGAACTGCCATGACATCTTTTGAAAGTAGCTGAGTGAATTCAGACAAATCTGTTGCTTAGACTGCATACCACACTAGACGAAAGTCTTGTCATCGCAACTATTTCACCCATAGCTGGTAAGGAGTAGAGATGGATTAATGACATTTCCAATGGTATTAATGCGAAAGTGAATGCAACGGATTAGAGTCGAATTTTAACATAATAACCATTGTACAACCAAGAAAATTCTCTGAAGATTATAGCAAGAGAAACAAAAAACAGAAGGAAAATAATATTCATGCTATTGACATGTTGTTATCCTCTTTTTTACCGTCAAAGACACAACGTTTCGTGCGTTGATTGTTAATTTGGGCTGCTGCAGTAAACAAAATGTTTTAATAATTATTTAATATTGGAAATAAGTTGGAAAATCTCAGGGTTTTCCTATTTTAATTTTCTAATGAATCTTAATTCTTAAATTAATGATTGAATAACATCCTTGCTAGTTCCACGGCTATAAAATTTCCTTGGAAATTTTCCTATTAAATATTCTGTTGGTTGATTTTGTTTAGTGCATATCAACATCTCTGTGCGTTATTTAATGCCAAAATCTAAATAAACTTGAACGCAATTGTATGCCTTCAACTATAGAGAAAATGTATTGTTGGTCATTTTTATATAGAAATCTATTTTTTGGTATTTTTAGACTTTCATGATGCTTTGTTTTTGTTTGGGAGTTCAATACTTGTCCATAACTGGGACCCTAACAGGTGTTGCCACCCCAAAATATCACCTGATGAAGGTCAGTGTGTACAACGGCCGAAAAGTCGTGAATGTAACAGAAAAGATGAGGACAGATGTCTGAACAATGCCAATAGTGTAAATAGATAAAATACCTCATCACAGAAATATAGACAGAAAATAATAATAGTTCAAATCTGTCTATCTATATTTCGAATGAGACGAAGTCAGTCTGGAGTTAATAAAACGAAAAAAAAACTATTAAAAGAAACAGTTATCCGATGGGTTTTGAATGTAATAGGGGCGATATATTGCGTTGAATACAAAGATTCTGGATGATTCACCACAATGAAGCGGCACGAAACCTGGACAGTGATTTCATGTGAGATCGCTTGGGAGTACCAGACAACATAAATTTAAACCGAGTAGATTGAACTGATTAGTTTGGCAAGTAGTCCATTTAAGATAAGAAAACACTGATTTTAAACCTCTGCATATGACAGAATGAGTACCGTAGCTCTAGTGAAAGCAGTTTGTACAGGAGAGAGAAACACTCCGATGTGATATATATATATATATATATATATATATATATATATATATATATATATATATATATAAATACTAATAATAGTTGAACTCGGTTGGTAAAAAAATTCGGATAGCACAACTTGCAAGTATATCAAAACAAATTGGTATCCGAGGATAAAATAGGAAAAAAGAAAGAACTAGAAAAGACCAAACAGTGCGAAAAAAATTGCGCAGTACTTTAAGTTTCCAGTGCTCCCATCCCAAAAACGGCAGTAACGTAAAGCCAGTAAGTTAAAACGTAGAATGCTCAATACGCTAAGTAGAGCAAAGATTACCCAGAAGATCCGTTCAGGTGAAACATGGTAACTAGTTCCTGGCTAATTAGGATTTGTATATATATATATATATATATATATATATATATATATATATATATATATATATATATATATATATAAATTGCATCATATACGTAATCAAAGTCCAACTCTTTTAATTTTGCAGTTTATTTAAAGTAAATAACATATTTGGATTGTAAGAATGTTTTAATATATTAATAATTTGCTGACTCAAATTCTGCTATTTAACCCATAGCTGGGGGTAAGGGGGGATTCATACCTTTCCCAAATGTATTTATGTGTAACCGAATATAACGAACCCGGCTGGTATTTCACGTTGCGAGCTGTTATCCATTACATCGCCTGCAAATCCAAGCTTACGTCATCTCGTATTCCTAAACGGTCAAACATCTGAGTACTGACCAAGCTCGACATGGCTTAAGTATCACGATGCAACGTGAATTTGTCTTTCAACATGATATGGCTGTAAGGTCGGCGAAGATAGAAAAAAAGATGCATATATGTTCTAGGAACCCTGAAATTTTCCCTAGTTTAAATGTTAAAACAATGTTTCCTAATACAGAGGTTGATTATTTATTAACGTAATACCTTTTGGGTACATCTGATTTATATATTGAAATGTTTAAAATAAAGAAATATCTTCCGATATTTCGACCGTACTGTGTTCCAGGCCTCTTCCGTATTCTGTTCTCTGTCGTTTATTCAGTACTTCGTGGTAGGTTTTTGTAAATCCGTTCAGCAATGTTATTCATGTTTGTGTCGCTTGTTCGTTTCTTTAATTCAACCAGACTATATGACTCCAGAAATTCCAGGCATTTCAGTGCTACCAGAATTGATATAACTCTTAAGCAATGAAAGCGGGAATAGAACAAATTACATCGTGTACTGAATAAATTATTCGATTCAAAATTCCAAGAAGGTTAAAAAGTACGAGGTAAAAATCTGAATAAACCAGGAAGGTAATGTTATAAGTATACCCTTGTGCAAATTAATTGAAACAACCGCTTTAGTTTCCTTTCTTTCATCATACAGTCAATTTTAAACCCACTGGAGTGACAGGGTGTAATCAGTATCTATTTCTTTCCTCAGATCAGGTCATTTGTAGTGGCGTGCTGTAATATGAATCTATTTTCGGAGTGTATGATGAAATTTGTTTGACCTTGAAAAATATAGCGTCATTCGATTTTTGTCACACCCAGCCACTATTGTTTCGACTGTCGATTAGTTTTCCTACGGCCATTGTCTACAATAGATTTTGCTTTAAGGAAGCGTACGAAAATTGTGGCATGGCACGAACAAACTGGCAAGATTTACCAGTGAGCAAATAAAAATACTAAGGACTGTCCCGTAAACTCTCCTGATTTAAATCCAATCGAGAATCTGTGGCCAATCGGCAAGGAACGATTTCGTGGAATGGACATACGAAGTACTAACGTGTTTACTGGGTCATATTTCATTGGAAAATACGAAAAAGTAATAACGGAATTATTCGTTTTGTTTCAATTAATTTGCACATTGGTTTGAATAAAGGCATATGAATGTTAGATTCATCATTCAAATAAATGGATGCAAATATAGAACCATTATAGATTTATTACAAGTCTTTGAATGTATTCATATTCTGGCTCAGAAATAGCTGTAAAAGCGAACCAATGGAATTGCATACATCACAAATCACTTCAATTTTTATATAGTCTCACATTCTTCCATTGGCTACTTAACATTGTTTGATTAATTTTGTGTGGTAAAATCTTTTTGAAGTTTCCTACACAATTTCAGTAGCGTGATGTTTAATAAACACAGTGCATATCTTTTCACCCAACAAATTTCAGCAAGGATTATTTAACAATTTATTGAGGACGATCATTGACTTAGCTGAAAATGTGCCTGCTTGGATTTTTCTAAATGAATCGTTTGGGCTAACTGAATTCAGCGCGTCTTTTTTTTTCTTTTTTTTTTTTTAAATCAATTCTGAACTGCAGTTCGTTCAGGCTTGTTACCGAGTAATTTGTGTGGATTTGTTTGTTTTTGTGTCACTCTCTCCTTAAACACACACAAACACACACACCTACATACACACACAGATAGATAGATAGATAGATAGATAGATAGATAGATAGATAGATAGATAGATAGATAGATAGATAGATAGAGTGAGAAAGAAAGAAAGAAAGTCCACATGCTTCATACTGATTGGTATATTAAGCCGATGAAAGAAATTCGAAAACGAGAGAATATTAATAATAATAATAATAATAATAATATTAATAATTATTATTATTATTATTATTATTATTTTTTTTGTTGTTGTTGTTGTTGTTGTTGTTGTTGTTGTATCCAATTGAGAAAATAAAAGAATGACGATAAAATTCTAATTCTCCAACGGGGCATGTATCATTTCTAAACGAAAAAGTTGGATACTTTTGTGAGCTTGAGGGTAGCGGAAGAAAACTGTTAAAGAGAGTTGTGTCGAGGATGTGTAGAACTTTTTCTAGATATCCTGACCCTTATTGGAAAGTTGACAATCGACTAGACGATAGATGCACATATTCTCTACCCGTACAAGAAAAGATCCAAAAACGAAATGATGTTTTGCCATTTGATCAGATGGTGTGTACTGGATAAAGCCCCACACACATATACACACACGCAAACACACACACACGCGCGAGCGCGCGCGCGCACACACACACACACACACACACACACACACACACACACACACGCAAACACACACGCAAACACACACGCAAACACACACACACTGCGACAGTGCCATATGCGGCACTTAGAATAACTGTTATATATACATGGACACGATAATCGCTAAAATTATTTAAGGCCCTATATCAATGATTACCAACGTATCGACGCATGTCCCACCGGTGGGGTATGGGGATATTTTGGTGGGGCATGCGCACCCTTTGGCTTACTGGACAAAAAGAATAAGGGGGCAATTCGAGAATGAGTTATTCACAGTGAAATTGTTTTCCAGTGAGTTCAAATTTCATTTTACATTATTATTTCATGATTAAATGATCAAAATATATTACAGAATAATCTGTCATTCAAATATCTTATATTTCTGCCTTTCAGTTCTTTACTGTATGGTTTGAAGCTATATACATTTAACTGTCTTTTTGTTTTGTTTTTTAAATTTTTCTCTTTCGTGAACGCTATGGTTTTGGAGGCTTGTTTAGAGACCAAGTTAAAAGCATTTTAAGCTTCTTTCACGTGCATTGCAGTAAAAATTTGAATATGTAAGAATTGATAAAACAGGGATTGTTGGGGAGCATCAGAATTTTAGAAATATCAAAGTGGGGCATGGCCCCAAATCGGTTGAGAACCACTGCACTATATGGTTTTTATATTCTTCTACATATATATGCAGAACTTACATGCATTCTATTTTGAACAATGAACAAAAGAAGAGATTATTCTGCGCCGATATTCACGTGAAGTTATGAAAAATATTTTAAGTGGCCACATTAAGTTTTTCGGTGACTTGATATCATTCAGTATAAAAGGATTTTTTGTATTTGGAAACTGAGTGGTTTTTTTAATATATTTTTTTTACTTTTGAGCCAATGTATTCTCTCTTGTAATTTTATAAAAACTAAGTCCGAACGAAGACGTCAAGTGTGAATCATAAATATTAAATTTGAACTCATATGAAATGATTAGTCTGGCGTATTTGGTATTCAATTTCTCTGCGGTTGGCAGCAATTCGGTTATATTTTTGGAATATAAATTTGTTTCTCCAAAGAAACATGAGAGAAAATTACAAGTCATACAATAAGGAAACATATAAATAAAGCAAACACGTCGTTTTCTACATATAATCGTTATTTACTAAGCTTGGCTTACTTTTTTTTTTCACAAAGTTTTTATATATTCGTTGCACGGTGCGTAAGAGAATCAGTGATCAGTAAGAATTCAGGTGGAATTGCACTAATTGCGCAAAGCCAAAGGCCGTGTAATTGGGCTTTAATATTGGCCGAATGAATACTTTTGGGAGGCATAGGATAGTAGGCAGCAACACTAAAGCGGTTAGGGATAATTTATGTAGGAAGAGAGCAGCTCGGATTGAGTAATCGGAGATCAGATTTCGAATTCCAGCCGAATCCATTACATTCACTTACGTGCTAATAACCTTGGGAAAGGTATGAATCCTCTTCTTCTCCCTCCAGCTATGGAGAAATAGCCGGAAGTCAACTGGTTTAAGAGAAAGACAACTATGAATTCAAAAACTGTGGAGGGTCTTATTGTGACATTGTGACACCCAGGTCTCTGTATTCGGGTCTTCAGAAAGTGTGGTTGGTTCTGCACAAAGCCTTCACCACTATAATCAAATCATATGTGCTGGGGGTC
>OZ038484.1:13157714-13220214 GCA_964036315.1 Acanthosepion esculentum
ATTTAGAGAAAGGAATACTGGTCAGTGTTTAAGCACTTCATCTTTTGGAATGAAAAATGGCCTTATTATGAAAATCCAAATGGAAAAAAATAATAATCAGATGCAGAAACTCCTTCGCCATATCAAGTTCAGTAGAATCTAGTGATGAAAAAATGATTCTCCGTTTTTGGGTTGATTTCAAAGAATATTTACGAATATAAATTGCTGGAACTCGGTCAATCTCTTAAAAGGCAATGTTCATATTGACTCACTTTACTGATACATTAGAAATGAAAAACTCTTTCTCGGGATATGGACGTCAGTGGCTGATATTGCTGCCTGACAACGCCTGTTCTTTAGTTGCAAATGCCAACCAGCAATCGACAAAAGTACAGCGATGCAAATAAACCAGTGCTGACGTATACCTCAGAGCTGTCATTTTCGAAGCATCACTTGTTCCATTCGATGCAAATATTTATTACCTGGTCATCGATTTCAGCTGGTTCAAACTTGTGAATAATTGCTTGAACAAAACGAGAAACTTTTATATTGCTTCAATGCACAATTCATATAAAACAAAGTACTAGATTATAAAAAGTCCCAAAACATATTTTGGTGTTAATAGTAGATTTTGTATATATTGCAGGAAAATATAAAATTAACTTTCTACATTGCAATAATTATCTACTCACTTGACAAAATCCACCAATATTTAATTATTCAAATATACGCCTATGCATTGAATATTGCTGACCTCTCTGGTCTGGTGCTTCTGCTATGCATTTAGAGATTCTTGATAAAAGAAGAATCTGCTATGTTATTGATCCTGAGTTGGCCCCATACTTCAGTCACGCCCCCACTCCCGCTGTAATGTGGGCTTTTATATTATTTTATAACTATTTTCATGATAACGGATGAGCTTTCATTTATGGTATCCAGACTTTAAGATTTTACAGACAATGCTAGTTTGGATTGCAAGGTCTCATCATTTTACAGCTGAGATAGCAAGATTCTTACCGCAAGTTCTATGCTAACAGTTTCTTCTCTCATACATTTCCCTTGTGGAACTCCTTTTCGGTTTCTTGCTTTCCAACCAAATTTGGTCTTCAAAGATTTAAATGCAGTCTCAATCGTTAATATCTACCTTCTTAATTACAGCTCTTTTATTGCTCTCTTTCTCTCTGATTTCTTTTCTCGTGTTCTTTCACACTCAGTAACTCATTGCTTCATAGTGGTTTCATTGCCTTGCTTAGGGTGAAATTATTTAAAAAACACGCATCAGATATTGTTTCTGTACAGCTCATTATATGCATTAAACTACGTGTATGACTATGACGAAAATTATAATTTTCAAAATAAATGTTCAAATTAAATTATTGACCAAGTAATTATCATTTCTCATTCGTAGTAATAAGAAATATATCCTCTTTTTTATATCTTTATTACATGTTGAAATGACTACGAAATTAATTGAATATAACATGATTGTAATAAGATTTGTTGTACCTATAAATACAACACGATACCTATTCTCTTATATTTAACATTAGATTTAATTCAACGCTTGGAATCTGTAATTACTGTCACCCTCAGTGCCGTTTCATACAATGATACCCCTTCTGAAACGAGATGCTTATATTATCAAGAGTGATGTCTGAGATAAACAACCCGTCTTCACAATGGGATGCATGTTTATGTAACAGTATAATAAATTCATTTTCCGCACTTGTTACCTAAGTGCAGCCGCTCCGTTCATGTTAATTCGCACTCGACAGCTGGTAGTTTAGCTGAAATCAACTCTGTAATTGGATCGCTTGGTGGCCCGGTGCGATAGTGAGTACAAAGTCTATTCTAACATAATCTGCAGTGAGACAGACACACTGCAATTTATCTTAATTATAAACGAATTCTTTTTATTACATATGTTTTATTATTAAACATTTCATTTTACGACATTTTCTAAGGTTCTTATATTTTACAAGCAAGACATTATCAAATATTTTTTCATTGAATCAACAAGAAAATCAAATACAAAACAGAAAAAAAAACATCTAAGATTTAATTTAGAAAAACAGTAAAACATTTAAAAGTAGTCTTATAGGGTAGCGCTTATGATATAAGTAATGCTTCAGCAGATTGCCGTAATGCCTTTTTTAATTAGTCTGAAGACTGACTTCAAACGGCCTCCCCATAGTGTCACAAGGCCAGCATGTATGTGGGGCGATTCCGAGCCCCTAGGCTCGGGAAAAATTCCACATACACCCCACATAAACAGGGTCGGGTTTGTCTACCTCCACAGACGAGACTCTGCTCGTAGGCATATCATCGTCTTGGTTCCTCTTTGCCCGAAGGCGGAGAGTTCGACAAGTTGGCAGCGAACTGCCTAATTCCAATCGGCTTCTTCTTTCCTCTGACATGGAGCTCTGTATTTATAATTATGGACTAGTTCATATAGTCACCGGAGGTGTACTATTTACTCCAAAACATCCCCACTTTTGAGATAAATACTTTTTTTTAAATAAATATTTTATATTTTATTAGTATTAGTATCCCCATCATCTTCCTGGAGACTTCGCCAACCTACTTGATTTTGTAGGGTAAGACGATAAACTACGTCCAACACCAAGGCTTCTGATCAGGAAGTTTTGAGGAGCGTAGAACCACCTCTTAATTGCTGGTGTTCCCAGGTCCACCCTGACACGGGGTGGTAGCACCTGATAGATTCCCAGCTATGGGCAAATTGTTAACACCCAAGCTTATGTAAAAATAGATTTTAATACCAGAAATACTTTGTTATAAAAAAATTATTACCAACAATAATTTTTGAAGGAAAAAAAAATTATAATCAGCAATACTTTAAAAAATATATCACTAATACAAACAGCTATACATTCTTTGGAAGAAAATTGGAGAATGGAAGTCAGAATACAAAATAGTGCGAACAAAATATTACCAAGTGAGTCATTTTTACGAAAATAAAACCATCCAAGATTCTAAATTTCGTAAAAGAAGTTGGATTGTA
The DNA here is from genome assembly GCA_964036315.1 of Acanthosepion esculentum. NCBI lineage: Eukaryota > Metazoa > Mollusca > Cephalopoda > Sepiida > Sepiidae > Acanthosepion > Acanthosepion esculentum. The sequence continues at coordinate 13,160,716 of OZ038484.1, forward strand.
CTCAAAAAGCGAGTAATTGAAAAATGGTTCAAATATATATGTATACATAAATATCTTTTTTACCAAACTATCGCTATGAATCTATTTCAGAAATTTTGTTTGCATTAAATGACCCACTGATGTTGATATGCCATAAAACAAAACTACCAACCAACCAACAATATGTAACGCACCAGGTATTATAACGAACACTGTTTTCTACACCGTTGCATAACGAGTAAGCGTTTACGTCTAGATTTCGTTCTTTGTTCAATTGCTTTTTTTTTATTTTAGCAATAAAGACGCCATTTTCTGCTTTTTCTTTTATTTCTTTCAGGGTAGCTGCATTGCATAAAATGTTTATTTTTCTATTTCACTTTTTACTCCTGAAATAACCGTGTCCACATATGGTCCGCAATTTAGGTATTAATCTTGATAATCCATCCGCATTTCCTAATTTTTTATACGGTTGGTACTCCATCGTAAAATCAGAGTTTAATAAGACGGTACCCCAGCGTTATAATCTATTAGCTGCATGCGTAGATATTCCTTTCTTTGATCCATATATTATTAACAGAAGTCGGTTTGCAACTTAAAATTTCTTGCATGAATAAATTTATGAAATTTTTCACAGGTATAATTGTTTTAAAATTTTTAATTTTTCTCTGACTGTATAAGCAAGCGTGAAGCATGAGCGAAGGCTTTCATTTTACCGCCATCGTATTTGTGTAAAATTACTGCTCCAATACTGAACTCACTAGCATCTGACGCCACTACATTTTCTACTTTTGGATCGTAGTGTGCTAATGATATATCTGGCTTAAGTAGTTTTTCTGTTTCATCAAATGCCTTTTGACAGTTATCATTCCAGTTCCACTTTACTCCATTTTAAGTTGATCGTTGTCAAGATTTCACAAATTATTCATATTATGTACATATATTTAATAGGAAATAGCCAGTTTTAGAAAAGTTTGTAACGGCGTCACTTTTGTTGGTGGCGGATTATTTTTAATTGCATTTGCCCTCGGGGGATCTGTTTGACGACCACTTTTATCAATAATTTGACCAAGGTATTTAATTTTCGGCAAAAACAATTCACATTTTTCTTCACTGAGCTTGAATCCGAACACTCTTAGTTTTTCTAAAATTGTTTTCCCATGCTCAATGACGTTGTTCGTTAGATACACTTTTGATTAAAATATCGTCCAGATACGCCAGTCCAAATTCGCAATCCAAAATCATGGTACGCACAGAATGCTGAAAAATAGCTGGTGACAATTTCATACTAAATGTAAGTTAGTTAAACTTATATAATCACCTGTGCCTATATATGCTCGTATTTCTGAACATTCATTTAGAAACTTAAAATTCAAAATTCGCTTCAGAGCCTGATTTGAAAATATTCTTCCGTCGTTTAACTTCGAAAAAATATCCTCTGGTAACGAGTAGTTATGCTTTTTTAAACAACTGTTTAATCCTGTTGAGAAATCCGCGCAAACACGAACTTTATGTTTTTTTCTTTACATAGACCCCACTTGCTGCCCATTTTGAATAGTTCATTTTTTTCCTTTTATATCAATTCGTTCTAGTCTACCCAACTCTTCGTTGACTTGTTCTAATGCTGCAAAAGGTACGCTCCCTTTCGGGTTAGATACTGGCGTAGAAAATTTTTTTACTTGAAAATCCTCCTTGAATTTTGAACACCAACCCAGGTTGAAAGAACATCTGGAAAACATTTTTTCCAGTTCTTCATTAGATTTTCGCTTTGACTTATTTTTAAATTGGTCGATTGATCACTTACGCTTTTGCAATAAAAGTTTATCGGGAAATCCCAAAATTCAAATATTTATTAATCAGTTCACCCCAGTTCATTAATCAGTTCATGCCACTAGTACGCAGAGGGTTACAGAGAGGGAAAGTGATAGGAAAGACTGGATACAGGCGAGAAATACGAGAAAACAAAGTGTTGGGGCGAAGGTGGCGGTTACATTTAAATATTTAGCATGTAAACGGGTGGGACCTTGATGCCAATCTAGCAGCATGCTTAATTTCATGTGTTAATGAAGTTTGGGTACCAGTGAAAGTAGCCCGTCAGATTAATAGGCATGAAAATATTTGTATAAAAGACAGAGGGAAGCTACAACACGTCTGTGAGAAAGCGACTGAATTCGATTACATTGCAGATTCTTTTTGGAATTTTTCAAGAACCTCGAGATGAGTAGCAGGAGCACTTGGCCAGTCATGACAACAGTATTTAATGCACGGACGAATGGTATATTTATAAATATGCAAGATGGTGTCTTTTGAGAAAAAATTCTGGCACGATACAGTGATCCAGCATCCATAGCAGTAGATGCAGCTATTGTTTCGATGTAGTTGTTCTATTTTAAATTAGTTAAAAACGTGAGACCAAGAAGGCGGATTACGTCACTCTCCAGGAGTCTCGTATCAGCCATGTTGATGAGAGCAGGAAAATTTCTCTATGGTGCTTAACTGAGAGCAGTTTCCTTTTGGAGGCATTAAAATTCACAATCCATCTTCTGTCCCAGTTAACCACTGATTGGAGGTCCTTTTCAAGAGCAGTTTCCAGGTTATCTTTGTCAGCTCTGACGTATTTGCTATTCAGATATCTGTAAATAGTAGTGTCAGCTGTATGCGTACTTGGGAATTGACGATATCAGAAAGATCATAGATGAAATTCAAAAACAGCGTAGGACCCAGGATAGGGCCTTGAGTGACAGCCGCTTTCGTGTGAAAGGATCTAGAAGCGATCCCGTTCAAAATGACCTTCACATCACGATTTGATAGGAATGATTGGATTAATTCAAACAATCGTCCTTTAATAACGTAATACTGGAGCTTACATAGAAGAGCAGCGTTCCACACCCTGTCAAACACCTTCGAGATATATAAAGCCACATCTCGAGCTTCGTCATTATTATCAAGATAGTTCCATCCAGTCAGTACTGAATAAAAACAAATTTGTAGCATTTTTAATAAGTAACGTTTAATTTTTACATGCTTATTACGGAATGAGATATTACAAGTCATTTCTCAAAAAAAAATAAAATCTCACCAGAAACCGATATCGCGACATTGGAAGTATTTTATAATAAAAGCTTTTCATCTTCCTTCTATATGGTTTCACTGATTATTGAAATATCAATAGTAGTGCCCAGTAGCATTTTCACATCCACATAATTTATTTTCACATTCCCAAATTTCATTATGTTCCTATGACCATTTTTTCGTCGCAATGCTGTGTACGAGTTTCTTCCCGTGAGAATTTTTCTTGGTTTGGTTTTGCAGTGTAACTTTATATGTCTTCGTGTACCACAGTTGTAATATCATTTTCAAGATGTACTTCACATCTGAAACAAGGATTTATTCTCCTTTGTGTACAATTTTCTTTTGCCTGTAACAATGCAGATTCATTTTTCTGAATTTCTTCAGCATTGTGTTTCAGATTTAGAATTTTCTGACAATCAAAGACCATTTCTTGCAGTGTAAATTTACTGTTTCGTTTAATTTTTGTTAATATTTTCGTATTTCAGCATCATTTGTTGAAGACAACAGAAATGGTGACAAAATCTTTCTCCCCTTTTTTTATAAGATTGATGCACCTCCAAGAAGAGAATCAGAGAGCTCTTGTCCTTAAAGTTTTTCATCAAAATATGTACCGTGTTTTCAAAACCCATTTCACCTATGTTTTTTCTTCGGTAATATGTAGTTGCAGTTTTGTTCATACTCTATTGGAGCTATTTTTTAAATAACAATCTCATTTTACTCTCATCTTCCAGCCTATACATTCCTGACTGTATATATTTGTTCTCTACGGAAATACGTAGAAAATGTCAGTCCCTCATTAAGATTGTATACGAATTTGGACATGCTATTTTTTGACAGCGTCTAGTGTAAGAAACCGTGATTTTTTTCTTTACTTCAGAATTATATCCAACAGCTCCTGTAGCTGTATTTGTAGTTCTCGCAACTGTTGATTTTGTTGTTGTTACTGTTTCTGTCGAAACCAAAATGTGTTCCATATTCGCAAGAATGCGTTTTTCCTATGGACAGTGAATTTTTTCTCCTCCCAAGAAACTTTTAAACCAACATGCTTAAAATTCTTGTCGTCCTCCGTAACCTTGTTCTCGAAGCAAGAAGTACGAGGGTCATTCAATAAATAAGGTGAATTTTTCGGTATAAGGACTTCTAATACAGATAGAAGCTTACTCTTTTTTATTTGTTTTTGTTTTACTTCTTTTTCACATGGATTTAATTTCTTTTGCCAAATAAAAAAAAACAAAAAACTTTGAGAGTTTTTAACCAAGAAGCATGCTCCGGGATTTGAACAGCGGTCAGTTATCAAGTTTTTGGTTGCTGAAGAGTGCAAACCAGTTGAAATTCACAGGAGAATGTCAACTGTGTACGGTGCCACATGTTTCAGCCAAACAAATGTCTACAAGTGGGCTAAATTGTTTAAAGAAGGACACAGCAGTGTTGAGGATGAAGACAGGCCTGGGAAGCCTACAGAAGTGAGGTCTCCTGAGGTGATCGAATCAGTCAATGACCTCATTCAGTCTGACAGAAGGGTGACAGTGGATGACATTGCAAGGACTTTGAGCTTATCTGTTGGGACAAACGCAGGGGTCATCAGTCAGAAGGAGTCATCTTGCATCATGACAACGCAAGGCCTCATACAGCAGCCCAAACGGTACAGACCATCAATGAGCTGGGCTGGGAACTGCTGCCTCATCCCCCTTACAGCCTAGACCTTGCCCATTCAGACTTTCACCTGTTTGGCACCTTGAAAGCTTTCACGAGAGGCACGAAGTTTAAAAGTGACGATGAAGTCAAAAGTGTTGTGAGCGACTGGCTGATTTTTACGCTGAGGGAATACGGAAGATTGTGCACAGATGGGAAAAGTGTGTGACAGTGCTGGGAGACTACGTTGAAAAAAAAAGAGTAAGCTTCTATCTGTATTAGAAGTCCTTATACCGAAAAATTCACCTTTTTTATTGAATGACCCTCGTATATTTTTCCCGTACTTGTTCACTCAGTATGAGTTCCCAAAATACTTGTAATCCCAGTTACAACTCGTATGAGTTCCTGAATGATCGTTAAGTCATAAGAGTTCCGAATCCTCGTCATAATGTTTATAAATCACCTGCTTTTCGTATCCCTCGTCGCTACTATTACAACTTGCTTCGTAGCGCTTATAAGTAATCCTTCTGAAACTTGCCGTGGCGCCTGTATTACTTAGTCGGAAAACTGACTTCAAACGACTTCTACTTACCACTGATCTGGAGCTCTTTATTTATAGTTATGGACTAATTATATAGTCACAAGGGGTGTACTATTTGCTCCACAAGTAGATATGAGTTGGTATTAGATATATTATAAAGTCACTTATAAGAGTCTGATATTTCTATAATGCTGAATGTTGTATATGCATCTATAATGATTTATGGGGAGAACGATAATATTTGCGTGATAAGTTTTCTTCTGAAAATTGACGTGTCCCTTCTAGAATAATGCAGCCATAGCTCTTCACAGCTGCCTTTTTTCTACTTAAGGTCTATGACGTGTCATGACTAATTAAAAATAAAAACTGAGTAGTCATTTTTGCATTCTTTAGCGTAATTTATCTACTTGACTAGCTGTCACCCAATACAGAGCATGAAGGTGAATGGGTGAATTAATGTCTATACGAAGCGTGTATGTGTGAAATTAAATGCAACAAAACTGCCAAAGATTTTAAAACCAATACAATTTACCGCCTCCATAACTATTGCTCAACGCGCACGTCCTATAGAGAATCGTGCCATTTCCAATTTATTCATACATACATAAATGATTTCTCGTTCTAGACATATATCAATGCATTTCCGATTGAAGCGATATGTATATACTCAGATAAAAGCTAGAATTTAGAAAGATTATTTGATAAAGTGGCAGTATGTTTTTTTGGGGTTTTCTTTTGCCTGATGGGATTTTGGCGGAACAATGTTTTTCCTATCAATATTTTATCCAAATCTGTTCTTATGTCGTAATACATCAAACTTCGAAAATGTCATGTATGAAATGCTACCTAAACATAAAGTGGTTAGGCCGCTGACAGAATTTCAATGACCACCTATTAATTAAAAACAGGAAAAATAGAAACATTTGACGTAATCACACGGAACAACTGTGAACATCTAACAATAGATTATATATATTAGAAATAGTAGATATATTAGATAAGAATATCAACAAAAAAGACAGAATTGTACAGAGAGAAGAAATGACAACTGACGTTAAACACGTTATTCTAAAAAATAAGTAATTAGTTTAAAAATTAAAACATCCTTAAAATTTAAAAAGCAGGAAATAAATTTAAGAAATGTAATAAAATAGGAATCGAAGTCGATATTAAATTAAACCTAAATGCTTAAGAATTCTTGAATGTAAATTTAAAACAAAGGCAAAAATTGGTCGCATCCGTAGAAATGATTATGAACAAAATATAAAGGTTATTACATTTGTATTTACCTTTATTAACTTACCTAAGCATTGTTCTGACTTCAAGAAAGACCAAGTCACCGCTTTTCATGATGTTGGGCTGTCGAATAGATCGATAGCTGATAAGATTAATTGAAGTGAGTCATGTGTCCTCAAGTTAATCAAAAAGAGAAATCAAACTGGAACATATAATAGACGGAGCGGATCTGGCCGACAGCTAAAATCTACCGACAGGAAAGATAGAAACTTGGTTCGTCAAGATAAAAAAAAAATTGATTCGCAACGGCACAAGATGTTTCCAAAGCAGATAGTTTGGCGTTTTCTTATAAAGAACAGTCAGCTGCAGTAATATTATGTCTATATTATTCTATGAAATATGTTTGAATTAGATACACAGCCTATATATATATATATATATATATATATATATATATATATATATATATATATATATATATATATATATATAGTAGTAGTAGAAGTCTTATAAGAAAATTCTTATATTATTATTATATTCTTATATTAGCATTAATAGTAGTAGATGTCTTATTTAAAAATTCTTATAAGATCAGTTTAGGTGAAACCGTTGTAGGTTTGTCTGGCTCTCTAGGTTTATATATATATATATATATATATATATATATATATATATATATATATATGAAGAAATATAGTCTTAAAGTGTGCTATATTTATGGGATAAAGTGCTCAATATCAGAGATAGAGCGTGTGTAAATATAAAAGTGAACATAGAAGTCAACACTTAGAGGCGACAGTCTGTTTCATCCTAGTGCAATCGTCAGGCAACTAGTGCTGTTATTTTTCTCGGCTATTTATATATAAGGGTCAGTGGTGCATTGTGCCTAGTCTATTTTGGCGGTTACTTTTACCGGAAGTCGCTTATTTGTTTATTTATTTATGTCAAATTATTTTGCTTGTTTTATTTAATTTTATTTTTTATTTTTTATCTTATATATTTATTTTTTATTTTGATCGGTGTTTTTTATTAACGTAGTAAAAATGTGTTTATATAGCTTATTGTTTGTAGTCTATTATGGCGGTCATTTACCGGAAGTCGTTTATTTGCTTATTTATTTGGGTCAAATTGTTTTGCTTGTTTTTATTTATTTTCATTTTTATTTTTTATCTTATATATTTGTTTATTTATCATTGATTAAAGCTATTTGTTGAATTTTGGGGTTGAATGTTGTGGTTTGTTCTGACTATTATTTTGGTGGGAACAGTTTTTAATTTATTTATTTGGGTTGATTATCTTTATTTGTTTTTTCTAAACGGCTAGTTTATCGGAATCCGTTGTTAGTTTATTTATATATTTGGATGTATTTAGATCAATTTATTATACTTGTTGTTATTTATTTGTTGCACTGTATATATTTTTTTTTGGTTTTCGATTTTTAAATAACGCAGTATATTATTATTTTTTTTTTTTTTTAAGAGATGAAAACACAAACAAGACAGACCAACCGGTTTCGTTCCCAAGCTCATCAGGGTCGACTGGGAACATAATAATAATCTATTTCAAATTACTTTTACTCACACAAACACCGTACATACAATTAAAACATTAAAAAAATGAAATGATTAATTTGTATGAGGGAAGACAAAAAAAACGCAAATTCGCGCAGCAAAAGAAAAAAAAGGAAGGTAGGGGAGGAAGAAGAGGAGGAAAAAGGAAGTATATATATATATATGTATATATATATATATATATATATATATATATATATATATATATATATATATATATATATATATATATATATATCGTAGCTATATATATATAGAGAGAGAGTGAGATATATATATATATATATATATATATATAGATAGAGAGAGAGAGGGAGAGGGAGAGAGGTAATGGATTAAATCCGATATATTGTTATTTTTAATTACTTAATTAAATTATTATTGATTTTTAAGTAAACAGTTTTATTAAATTAAATTTTCTTCAGCTACATCGTCCGGCAGAAATATTCGAAGAATCTTGTTAGAAAAATGATTTTTAAAGATTAATTAAATAATACAGACTAATTAAAAAAACGGGGCTTCTACTTGAATATGAGTATCCATTATAAATAACGTTTAAACAAAATAAATTAAATATAAATTATAACTTAAAAATATAACTTATAACTTATATATATATATATATATATATATATATATATATATATATATATATATATATATATACCCAAGTTTAGGATTGGTGTATACGGAATAAATTCCAATAACCAACAAATACTATACTTAAAAGAGTGCTCAATACAGTGTAGAGCATATATAATTATTTATTCGAAAATTATAACATAAATATGTTATAAAATCACAACCAAAATTGCCATTTTGTTTCAACACTTCTGGTGTCCTATCAAGTGATGATGTTGAATGCCATTCAACATCATCACTTGATAAGGCATCAGAAGTGTTGAAACAAAATGGCAATTTTTGTAGTGATTTTATAACATATTTATGTTATAATTTTCGAATAAATTTATATATATATATATACATACATATATATATATATATATATATATATATGCATTGATTTTTACCATATATCTATATCTATATATATATATATATATATATATATATATATATATATATATATATATATATATATATATATATGCATTGATTTTTACCATATATATGTGCATACGTTCACAGAATAAAAACAACAAATATATAAGAAGATTCCCACATATACTATGGGATTTATAATATGCTTTTTGTGTCGTACACATTGTAAAATATGGATATTATACGTAGTAGATTATGTAATTTATTTTATAAAAAAAATTACCCAAAACTTTCAAGAGTACTTCGTATGCAGTTAATAAAAAGTATGTATATTTGTGAAACTTTTCAGCAAATCGTGTGCATTCAATTGCCCTAATCTCTTATAATCTCTTATATATATATATATATATATATATATATATATATATATATATATATATATATATATATATATATATATATATATATATCTCAAGAGAGAAAAAGAGAAAGAAAGAGAAATAGATAGAAAGAGAGAGAGAGATTGATTGATTGATTTAAATGACTGCAATATGAAAGTCTGCGATAGAGATGTCATCAGGATTGTGCGTAGTCGCATTGTTCAACTTCTAACCGAAAGTACTAACATATTGAATGCAGATATTTTGATAATGTATTCGGCGAGGAAAAGAGCAGATGTTATGAGGTTTACCAGTGCATCAACAGTCTGTTGCAGCCATATTGTTTGCTGACGTCAGAGTAATGGCGGTAAACAGATCAACAATGTCAATCAGTTCTGTCGTCTGACAAAAAAAGGCACTCGGTGCAGTCCATTACTGAAGAATTGACTGCACTTAGTGCAGTAGAATGGATTGGAAAAGAGTTGTCTTCAAACATAGGTAATTTCGTTCTCATTCTCCACCAACATTCTACAGAGATGTTGAATAAAGATATAAGAACCAACAAAATGTTTTTATTCATTTCTCCTTCTCATTTCTTCTCATTAGAAGAACATCATTTAATATATTTGATGTTTTATTTGTCTTCCTGGTTCTTTTTTTTCTTCTCCGATTTTGTTATCGGTTTCTCTTTACCTCCATTTATTGCTTCCGGTAATTAAATACACAGAAGAAACATTTATAAATCAATTTTCGACGACCAAATGATTTAGTAAAAAAAAAAAGTAAACGGTCCATTTTGATAGAAGAAATAGTTTTGTTTGGGACATCTGTTGACAATAGAGCAGATTTGAAAGACTGGATTCTTATCTTCGTACAAGAAAAGTTTCCCAACAAAAAAGATAAATTCTTTTATAGTATATAATGATAGAAATGCGCAAAAGTTGCGATAATTAAACAAAAATCTGATGTCTGCTCAGTTTTTCTTTTGTTAAATCGAGAACTTTTATTTCGTCAGGCCAAGACGATTGCCTCTAGCATGAAACAGATTGTCAACTCTAAGTGTTGACTTCTATGTTCACTTTTATATTTACACATGCAATATCTCTGATATTGAGCACTTTATCCCATAAATGTAGTACACCTTAAGACTATATTTATCATATATATATATATATATATATATATATATATATATATATATATATGTGTGTGTGTGTGTGTGTGTGTGTGTGTGTGTGTGTGTGTGTGTGTGTGTGTGTATTATGAAATGGACAAAGTCCGACAGTTATTTTAAGACATTTTTATGTTTAACATTCTTTTTATAGATACACATTTTTAAGTAAATGCCCTGTTTATAATAAATAGTATTAAACATCATTTTCCGGCCTGAATGTCCGAGAAATTTTCATAGAAAATATTCGTCTCCGACAGGATTCGAACCGTCAAATAACCTGACGTGCCTTTTAACCGATTCGGCCCCAGGCTATATGACGGTTTCGTATTGAATCTGTAGTGCCCAATATTTACTTAAAGAAGAAACATACATAGAAAACACATTCAAAAACCTACAATACCCATATCATTTCATCCACAACGCAAGAAGAAAGGCATACAAAATATACAATCGAAACAAAACTAATAACAAAATCCGCAATAGTAAATTACATGAAAACAGATACATAACACTACCAAGCAACTCTGTCACGTCCACTATCCAGAATAACCTATCCAATCTAAATAATCTTAAAATAGTCACAAACACTTACAAAACAATTATGGATATACTAAGACCTTCAAACAAAAATAGCAATAATATTTCTGAAGCAGGCATTTATAAAATAAATTGCCCAAACTGTTCCTCCCAATATATTGGGGAAACAAGTAGAAATTTAAAAAAAAACGCATCTATGAACACAACAGAGACCTTAAAATAAACAACTTAGCTAATGCACTAGTAATATATAGGAATAAATTCAACCATAATTTTGATTTTAAAAATGCTATACTTATAAAAAAAAAAGAAAATAACTCACTGAGAAGGAAAATTCTAGAGAGTGCCGGCATAAAACATTACTAATCTACGCCGAAGCCTTTTCCCTATTTTACCTTTCTTAACAAAAGTACTGCTCTCAAAAACAAACGTACACAACAATATCGTAAAATCAAAAGAAAATGGTTAAATCCGCCAACACAGATAATATTCTCCTACCCTGACATTAACTGACGTTATTTTCAGTTAACAATATGAAAATAGCGTTCCAAACATTCCAGTTGCTAAGAACACTGTGTCTTTTGTTTTTATTAATTTCCTTGTTTAATTAAATTCATTTCGTTTTTTGCTTTGAGAAAGTCCACATTGGACGAAACGAGCAATTAATAGTGTTTTCCTATTGTCATTTATATATATATATATATGAATTAATTAATGGGCTCTCCCATTGCTTTTGATATATGAGTGTCAAGTAATTCAGTATCTAGGGACCGACAGCCAAACACCTGTACATATGATATAATTATAGTGGTGAAGGCTTTGTGAAGATTTTAACACACTCTTTGAAGAGCCGACTACAAAGATGTGGTGCACCGTGTGCAACAAAGTCCAGAAACAACGCACCAAATTTCAATTCAGAGTTGTCTTTCTCCTAAACCAGTTGCAATCCAAGGATATACAACCCAGTCTGTGCTGCTATTTACCAATAGCTGGGGGGAGAAGAGGAGGATTCATACCTTTCCCAAAGGTATTACCACGTAAGTGAATGTAAGGAATTCGAACTGGGCTCTCCTATTCCGCAATCCGTGCTGCTATCCATTATGGAGGCATGGTGGATTAATATATATATATATATATATATATATATATATACAAACCAATCAGGGTTAGGGTTAGTATATATATATATATATATATATATATATATATATATATATATATATATATATATATATATGTATATATATACAAACCAATCAGGAAATTACAAATGTAACAAAACTCGTTGTCTAGTTTGCAAACATTTAATAACTGGTAGTGTATTTTCTGTACCCAACACCAATATCAAGATACACCCACCACGCCTCACCTGTGATAGCCATAACATAATCTACTATTTATTCTGCACAATATGTCCCAATAGTGGATATATTGGTGAATCTGGAAATAATTTTAGATTTCGCTTCAACAATCATAAACTAACCATACGTCAAAACAATCCTTATTCCCCCATAGCTGAACACTTTAATCAATCAAGACATTCATTAGACAACTGTAAATGTTCATTGATAGATTCCGATTTTAGTTCCACATACACACGCAGAAAAAAAAAGAAAAATACTGGATTTTAAAATTAGATACATATAAACTAGGGTTAAACAAAGACTTGGGAATTTTAAATCTGTATAAATATTTCAATAGTTACATTTTTTGTTTAGATATAGTTAAAAAAAAACTTTTTAAACAACATCTAAAATATTATCGTTAGATTTACGTTAGAAATATTCAAACACAGTTGCATTCCACATCACGTGACGTCCGCGTCTCGCGACGGACGGTACTTGAAAACCAACTTCTGAATACAGTTATTTAATTTATTTCTGACGAAAGATCGGGGCAGATCTGAAATATCAAATATATATATATATATATAAAAAAAAAAAAATAAATACTTTCACAAAATAAAAATATTCAAAATTTTTTTAATTTGCAACTTTTCAGTTGTTTTCTCCATATTATATACATATCAAGAATGTATACGTGGCTTCTCATTATGCTATATATATATATATATATATATATATATATATATATATATATATATATATATATATATATATATATGAATGATAGGATAGGGTAAGGAACAAGGAGCATCGTTTACAAATTTAACATGTTCCGCCTTTATAGACTCGTCATACAACGAAATATCTGTTAATATATTTTTAAAAATACATATATTAAAAATCCATACATTCCTTACAAATTACTTTGCTTACGTAAGGATACGAAACTGAGAACATATGAATGCTTTGAGAGACAGGGGATAACTCTGTTTACAGGGACTATTCATATTGGTCATCGACGTACTCTGTAGCCGAAACGTTCAAGGACCGTCAGATGTAATGAAGGTTTTCCCTAGGAAAACATGGGTTCGACTCATACAGGATTTTGCTAATATTCAAACTTATAAATAAATTTAAATACTATCTGATAAATGAAATTAACTTTTATTCAAATACGAGCATCCCCATAAAATAAGGTTTAAGGTTTTCTGTCGGATTAATAAATAATAAAAATCCATCCATTTCATATATATATATATATATAGTTCTTGGATAATTTTGACAGTCACAGTATATCTCAAAGTAAAAAGGAATAGAGCAATGATATTGCCAGATACCTGGCCAGCCTTTGTGAATGCATATCCGACAAGGATATGTGGTTGGATTGTTAATGGGACAAAAGTTGCGGCGGGCTACTTGGAAAATAACGTTGTGGATAACGATAATAATCCACGTACTGATGTATCACGCTACGTAGACGTATAAGGATCCGTTACTTTGGGCTAATAAATACTAACAAAAACGTATCTTGTATATCATACATACTGACTTTTTGAATGGTGTGCAGCTAATTTTAATGTAAATTTATCACCTGTCCGAATTTTTTCTGGGTTTATATTGACTAAAAATGAAATTCACATGACTTACCTTATGCTTTGCAATACAAACTTATACAGTACTGTGAGAAAACACATGAACATATCACAAATATATTTGCTTCGAAAATAAACACACACGTGCAAAAAAAAGTAATTATTAAATTATACACATTCCTGTGGCCTTAAGCTATTCATTTTTCGTGGCTTAAAATAGGTGTTGCTGTTACTACCACATCCATGCAGAACATGTAAAAATAGCTCGAAAACATAATACCATTTATAGGTCATCAGCAATCAGGCCCGACGCGACTTTGATTAAAGATTATTCCGTTGAATCCAAGTCACCGTTTTACGCAAAGCGAAGATACCTACATCTAATTCAATCTGTCTAATTTTCCTTTGTGTTGATCAGTTACCTCCCCTTAAGATCTAGGAGGTATAAAAAAACACACTGTAAATCCGTTCGTAGACGAGTTGTCAGAGTAAAGTGCAATAACCCTTTGGTATAGGTTTATTCACTTCTTCTGTTTTTACTACACACCCCATATCTTGTTTTTTTATCAATTCTCCCCAAACAATGCGATAATGCCACTGAGACGCAAGAAGATGCTGGGAGTGCAAGGGAATGAGAAAACTCTAGAAGAAACCGGAAATCTAATCCAAATCAGGAAACAAGGGATAAACCTCTGCTTCTTTTTCAAATATCCGGGGAGGTGTGAATCGATCATGTTATACAAACGCAGAAAATAAAAGACAGTTTTGTAAGAAGAGGAAAATGATTACCGGGAACTGTAGCTATCATTTTGTACGAACGGAGAGAAATATCCGACACTGGCGCAAAAATAAGTACACACTTCATTCCATGCTGATATCGGAAAAAGGTAGAGGAGGAATTCCGAAGTTGAAAGAAGATCTGATAGTCGGTTAAAGAACACGGAATGGCCGTCACTGGAAATAGCACAGCAGACATGAATATGCGAGACCTAATCGACAGCTTCATGGCCGGTGTTCGGCGCTTCATGTAAAACTTAATTTATCAGTTTATCGCCGGACATACAAAGCACAGATTGTCCGGATATTTTGAAGGTAACTTACTTGAGTTTAGCCTTTCATGATCAAACTACGGGAAACCTTGAGGCACTAACTTTCACATTTTCGAAATGTTAACCTTTAACCTCTTCTTTTAACTGACAGTGGATTTCAAGGGTTAGAAGATAGTCAACTTCAAGACCAAGAGCAATGAGAAAATCGATTCATCCTGATGTTAACTGTCACTGAAGATGAAAGAAGGCTTCCGGCGATGTTCTGTTTTAAAGAGAGAGTCTATGCCCGAGGAGAAACCTCTGAGCTGAATTGATGAGCCTGTGCATGAGAAATATTCATTTGACTCAGGGAATAAAATGGTTTATGTTAAAATTACAAACGAGCTGGTGAAGTAACCATCTTTACTCGATCACGATGCATTCAGACTTTATCGACATATTGACGCGAAGCATTTGGCATCAATGAAAGCAGATGTTGCTATCAACGCTAGTGGGATGACCAGTGTCCGTCAATATATGAACGGCATTATCAACAAGCTATTCAAAGTGGTTGTTCGCAGGTAGTGGAAAAATTTGCTGGCAAATGGTGACAAGTCACATCTTGCAACAGGGAGCATTCACCAATCAGGTTTTTGTTCATTGCACGTTAAATATTAGAAGCCTAGGAAATCAACCCCGAAACTGCAGGAACGAAAGGATTGCAAAATAAAGCAGTGGACTTTTTAAAAGGCAGTGGATAGGAATACTGTATCTATTATTAACTGTACGATAAAGACGGTTTTATTCGAACTGGTAAGCTGTTTAATTTTAAAATCCAGATATGAAACATATTATCTTTATAGTGTTGATAAAAGAATTGACTGGAAATTGACAGTAAACGAATTATTTTTAAAAAATGGGAAGTTAAAGCTGAATGCACCAAATAAATTAAATTGAATCAAAAAGTGAAATTGGGTAAATTATATGACACAACTTGATCGATACATTTAATAAGACCGCATAATTTGATTGAATGTCTTTACTCGATTTTGAAGTATCAAGTGGACACACAAATTCGAGCCTTTCATTTCGTTCTCTATCTCACACTCTCTCTCCCTATATATATATATATATATATATATATATATATATATATATATATATATATATATATATATATATATATATATGGGGAGTAGCAGCTCTTAAAATGTGCCTGTAGATGCACATCAAAAAGAAAAAAATGTCCTGTGCCATATAAACTGGTAGTGCTTTACTAAAAATTAATGAAATTTTTGGTCTTCAGTGACTGACCACGATTGTCAGTTACATCCTTTTAACGCAATCGTATATATATATATATATATATATATATATATGGTGTGTGTGTGTGTGTGTGTGTGTGTGTGTGTGTGTGTGTGCTTACGCAGCATCCTTTCTTTTAAACACGTTGTATTAAACGCCAAAGACAACTTAGTCCTGCTGATTTTCTTTTGTATTTCCTCATATTTTCGAATGAGACTTTTTATTTCAAAATTATATTGACATATATATATATATATATATATATATATATATATATATATATATATATATATATATATATATATATATTCCAAAAGAAAACCGAGTCCTTTCGAACGCCATCGTTCATCATCAGGGTCAATTTTTGTTAAACTTTAGCCAATTGCCTTGCAGAGGAATCGTATTACTACATTTATAAGAACCAAATAAACGTTACGAATTATTTTTAATTCAAGAGACGCGTTAATGTTATCACGTGCAGGCAAAGCCATGTGATCGTATGAAGGGGTGAAAAAGATTTTTTATTGTAAATACCTAAAGATCAAAAATACATTATGGAATTTTTTTAAAATTCAAGGGAATGATTATGTGATTATCTAATTACGTAGAAATATATTATAGACATTGAAGGATCTTTCCAGAAATATTATAAGCCGTGCGTCTATTTACAATATATATATATATATATATATATATATATATATATATATATATATATATATATATATATATATATATATATATATATATATATATGTATATATATATATATATATATAAAAAGAAAGACTCCAAAATTCTCTTGACGAGGAAATGGAACTAATGTCTTTGGTTTAATAACAAAATTAAATTCAAGGGCTTTAGCTTCCATTTCTGAAACATGGTTATCACTGTGTAGCGAAAAAAACATATTTTAGATCAATTAATTTATAATATATACATATATATATGTATATATAAAAATTACGTACTTCTTCTTGAAGCTATTTTTAGATTGAATTTCAAGATTAAATTTAAAATTTCCAATAAGCAAAATACATTTCTCTATTTCAAGCCTGGACGTGAAGGAGATTTTCTTTTTCAATTTAATTTTATCACAAATTTTATTGTATTGTAATTGACTTTAGTAAACAAAAATCTTCAAAAAATAAAATATACATTTCTGAAACTTTATTTGAGTAATATTAGCCGATTTAAAGTGTAATTAATCTGATTTGAAAATCAAAAATATTCTCTTTAAGTTCAGTATATGGCAGATATTCACTTCTTAAACCCGAAGGAAGACGTTTATTATAGGTGTTGACGCGCTGTCAGAGGGATGACAGATCTAACGTTTTTCTACGGGAGATTTATCTCTAGAACATAATTGAAGAATATGACGTGAGCGCTTTTTTTTATATAAACTTAAGTACTCAGTTATCTTAAAATTTTAGGAAAATATTCTCCGTAATCTAATGTTTTATTGACTTGTAGATAATTTGGCTAATGTCGTGTATGGAACTACCGTATCTACAAAAAATTCTTTACACATATACAAAAAAATGAATATTCTTTTAAAAATATTGCTGCTTGATGGTTTGTACTCAGGTTTCCCATGTAGGATGAGTAAATATATTATTTATTTAATAGTAATATCATTAAAATTGTGAAATTGATACAGAATTTTAAAGATTTGTAAAGTTTATAATTTATTCTAATTAAAATAAAAATCATAAGAACAATAACTGTAAACATTAATTAAATTTATCGAAAAAAGTTTCTTAAAATAATGGTGCTCTTAATATATCTCAAATATAAAAACAATTAAAAGCTTTTCTAATTAAATAATGTCTTAGTTTTGTTACATTTTTTATTTTACGATTCAGTGCAGATTTCCGGTAAATTGTGTTTCCATTTGACAAGACAAATTGATGACTTAAATTCTCCAAGGAATTCTGTTTCAAACTAATTACGGTCAAATTTAATTTCTCGAATGTTCATAATATTTAATTTGGTCGTGACAGATGCAAAAATAATTTTACCAAGATGCTCTCTGATATAAATTTCTGAAATAATTTAATTCGTTTTTGAATAAGCCTCGACAGTTTCATGAAAATCCATTTTTTTGATTTTTGCAAGAATTTACCGCAAAAAAATATCGCTAAAATTTCTGATACAAATCTTTGGTTTCTCTCGTTGACGTAAGAAAAACAAAAGTTTTAACCAGCGAAAGGAAGCGTTAATTTAATCATGTTAAGAATTTTTTGTATTATCCGTATTTTTTGTATTATTATATTCTTGCGTCCTTGTGTTGAATTCGCGTCGTTTTAGACTCATACCCAAAACACAAATTGAATCCATTGTCAGAATATCACTTCCTGTAGGTATTCTGGCCAATCGCTGACCATTCCTATTCCGATCTTCTCATTCCTTAGCTCCAAATATGTCTCGGCTAAAATCTACGCGTAATTTACTTACGCTGCAACTCGTGACGAAACCTTAGGTATTCTGCACAAAATGTATATTTAAAAAAACAACTAAATATCCGTCAGACTTGATACAAGACTGTTGCGGGCCGGTGTGTACGCGTTGTGAGCTAACTAGGTGTGACTCTTGAAATGGCCCACAACAAACATGGCGGACTCAGAGATTGAGTCCACCTTAAAGAAATGTAATGAAACAACAAGAACCGATATCTATGTACAGAAAAATAATAATGTATTAACAAACACAAAAGCTTACACATGATAAATACAATAATGTGCATGTACGAATTAATGTGTAAACTTTTGATGCAATGTATGTGTGAGTGATTGTGCGTACGTACATGCATGTGTGTCTATTTTTCATTCATGGCGTTACCCCAAAGGGAAAAATCTCCATGGGAGATTTACATTGTTGTAGTGTCAGCTGAAAAGTGAGAAGAAAAAAAAGGCGAGAAAAAGATATCGCCAAGGATTTATAGAACTGGAGAGCGTCCCCTAGTAACAATTTGGAAAATTAGGAAATTAGGAGCAGTTAACTCCGACAAGGCGACTGCAGCCCTCTGACACGATAAATGAATTTCTTCGCGAACTTAATAAATTAATCAAGAAATGCGCGTTTACAGCTGTTAGAACCGAGAACAGTAACATTAAAATTGGTAGGGGATGACTTTATTAATGGATTTCTGCAAATAAACGACAACACATACAGGGGCATTTATGCCTGACTCTTTCTAAATCGTGCGATCTACCCAGGGGTCTAGAACTTGCACAACATAATCTCGAAGCGTTTACGCCTCTTCGTAATAACTGCATACCCTCTTTTTATTCAAAGTATGTCCTCTTCGTATACTCCCTTTTTTGCCTACCTCAAGTTCAAAATTCTTCTATTCATAATTTTTCAGCGGCCCCTTCAAAGCATTTCGAACAAATAAAAAATGCCGCCTTTACTTGATACACATTTTATTTGGGGGGGGGTATCAAATTAATACCTCGTGTGTCATGCGTAGCAAACCATAGCGAGTGTTCATCTTTAAAAAGAAGGGTCACACTGCCGGACTCATATCGAGTCCTGCTAAAGAAATAAATGAATACCGAGTCTGTTAAATACCGCATTCTTAGATCCCCTGTCAATATAAAGCCGGGACACACTATTTATATGGCATTCGATCCACGTGATCGCTTGTACCAGTTTCGGAGAATTCGTTTTGGGATAAAGAAATTATAGAAAAAAAATATTTCCCCTATCATGGTAAATTAACAGTGTGGAGGCTATGACGAAGCTAAATATGATAGAAAACTTAAACGGTATATGGCTGCTGTCAAAAAGTTCAATGTGACTTGAAGTAACGAAAAATGTTTCTTTTGTCAAAATTCTATCATACTAGTGGGATACGTAATTAAAATCAAAATGAAATCGGTCCTCAAACCTCTGAAATCCCTTCTTAACATACAAATATTTGATACCATATCTACCCTTTGACGGTGAGTGCGTATGTTTGTTAACAAATCTCAATGAATAACTTCATCCTCCGAGAAGATTATTATTAACGCATTGTCTAAACTTCCTCTGACTCCTTCCGCCATCAAAACATTTGAGGACCTAAATCAGCCATTGTAATTTGCACGTTTTGTTTCTCGTTTGTTAGAGACGGATGCATCTGACTACGCCAGAGCTGCCTCGTTAAGACAATCCTGCCGCCCTATAGCATTTTTCTCAAGAACACTTTCGCAGTCCAAGGGTCGAGACTCGGTGATTGAAAATGAATCGTATGCCATAGTGGAGGCACTAAAGAAATGATGACATTAACTTAGCGAAGCCATTTTAGAATTATCACCGAGCAGAAGTCAGTTACGTTTATGTTCAACTCCGAAACAAGTTAAGTAAAGAACAATTAAAAGCGAGGTGAAGAAAGTATTTTTCTTTAATTCCTTCAATACAACATATCATCCAGGGAAAGAAAATTCAGCAGCCGATGCGTTTTCGAGGATGTTTTGCTCAACGACAAGCACTGAAGATTTCCTTACACTAGTCAAAGAACACTGCCACCCTGATAAAACTAGAATGTTCCCTATCACCCGAATCAGAAACCTATAATTTTCTGTCGAAGACGTGAAAAGAGTTGTGAACTCATGTCCAATATCGGCTGATCTTAAACCTAGGGTTTACAAACATAAAACTGGAACAGATATAAAAGACACTCAACCTTTTCAAAAGGCTTAGTGTATACTTTAAGTACCCACTTCCATCGAAAATACGGAATAAGTACATATTAAAAATTACTGTTTTCCCTTTTCTATCCACTACACTGACGTAACAGGAACGACTGAAAATAAAGTCCTCTCCGCCCCTTTTCCCGTTTCTGGATTGCTTTGGTTTGGTTTGTTTTGTTTTACGGCATATCAACCTAATGGGTCATTTAATGCCGACAACTATTTTTTTTCCTGGTAATATTTTTGTTTTGTCAAAAATCTATTTCTGTTAATATTTTTTCCTCAAAAATGTATAGCTGGTAATATTATTTTTTCAAAAACGTATTGCTGCTAATAGTTTTTTTTTTCAAAAACATATTGCTGGTAATATTTTTTTTTCAAAAATTTATTTCTGGTAATAATTTTTTACAAAGTATTTCTGGTATTAAAACCTATTTTTACACTTTTATAATGTTTTTTTTTTTACCTCAGTTTCGGGGTTAACTATTTGCCCATAGATGGGACCCAAACAGGTGCTATCACCCCAGGTCAGGGTGCACCTGGGAACACCAGTAATTAAGAGGTGGTTCCACGCTCCTCAAAACCTCCTGATCAGTGGCCTTGCTGTTGGACGTTGTTTATCGTCTTACCCTGGACGCATATGTAGTTTATCGTCATACCCAGAACGCCCGTTTTTGGATTGATCACGTATATTTACTCTGAGTGCGCGGGACCAACTTTATGTGAGAGCAAATGGCATAGGGAGTAATTTCTCTTTCCCTCGACAGAGCACATCATTATCCGCGTGGATCCTCCAACTCGGAACTGCATCATTATTTTTGTAATGCAGTTCCGTGTTGCAGGATCTATCCGTCTTCTCCTCCATACTAAGCAGCAATATTTAGTGGGCGAGTCAGAAATAGCAGTCAAACTACAGAACGCACAACATTCCGATGGGAGACACGATAATGTGTTTCTAAAGGATCTAGCATAAGCAATAAAGGCATCTAAACCTGAAACTCTCAGAGAGTTGCGATACCTATTCCCAGGATATCACAGAGAAACAACAGTGCTGAAATTGGGCACTCCTTGGAGGCGGCGAGAGTTCAATATGACACTCGTCCGGATCAACGGTTAGTATCTCAGAAACTGGCTCATCTTCAGTCAGTTATGTGTAATATACGCTTAGGCGATCATGTATGTTTCGATACATGACTGACGAGGCAGATTTTTTCCCGCAGTAGGTTGTCATTTCTTTCTGTGGTAGACCAGTTGCCATCCAAGGCTATAGTCTGTCCTACTATTTTCCCATATCTGGGGAAGGGTATTAGAACGTAAGTGAATGTAATGGATTCGAACTCGGCTCTTCGATTCTTCAGTCCGAACCGCTATCCATTACTCCACCGTGCCTCCCAGATACCAACATTACATCTTCAGAAAACGAACAGTCCAACCACCGAAGAAGACAAACACGCATCATGCCAAAATCCCAAAAATACCCGGACAGCCCCGAGACATCATCAGAATCTATAGAATATTTACAAGAATTTTTTGCCAACAATGCGCCACCTCGGCGATCCCAAATGACGCTCGAGATTCTTCATCTTTGGGAAGACTATCCACTACGAATAAATAGAGCAGTAAAGGGAAATGTGTTAGTAAAAGACCATTCTCATTATCAACCCTAACATAACTCTTCATAAGAACATAGGTACATCTCAAACTATATAAAAAATATCTGTCTAGCAATATACTGGGTGTGATTGGTCAATTTTCGCAATTCTATATTTTTAGTTTGGCGCATGCGCGTTCCTTTATTTTTGATTTTGTCGACTACACAGTATAGTAGGTTCAGTTGGACACCGTCTGAGAGAAAAAGAGAACAATGATGCAATTCACTCCGCCCGGAATTTGGAGGCGGCATGCTGTACTGTTTGGCATTCGCACCGGAATCTCCAACATGAACATTTCAGAATATGTCGGTGTCACTCTGAGAACAGTGCTGAGGATTTGGAAAAAGTTGGATGAGTCGAATGGTGATTACAAATTTATTTGGTTTGATCACTGGTGATAGCGAAATTATGCCTCCATTCATCTTCGCACGCGGTCTCAAACTCTACACGGAAGCCTACATCAAGTGCAATGAGAAGGTAGTGCTGCTCTGGGTCAAGGGGGTGATGCTGGAAGAGCCTATGTCTGGCAACTGAACTCTGCGCCATGCCACGCAAGAAGGAGGACCCAGTGGTTGGTGTCAGACAATTTCTGTCACTACATCGCCCTTTAAAGCTAATGTAACCCTAACTTCCCAGACTGCAACCTCACTGATTATCATACGTGGGGCAGAAGAGAGGGGAGACATTCCATAAGAGAAGGAGGGGATTCTGAAGTCATCTGGGGACTGTGGTTGAAACCAATGTAGATTTTATTGAATACATTTACTCTTTAGTATTTTCAAGATTTTTTTTTGTGCAGTTTGTAAATATATATGTTAAAATGAAATATCCGGTTTATTTTCAGTTTTGCCTAATTTAAACGACAATATATCCATCGCACTCTGTATCTGTGCTGCTCATGTCATTGAGTAATTCTTTCCAAGCAACACTTTATTAGAAATATTTAATTATAATTTTTAATAAATCTGAAATGGTGCAGTTGTTGAAAGTCCTCAAGTGGTGTGCATTCTGTTATTTGTTTCAGTTCTTGGACTTTAGTTTTATAACGCCAGCTCAGAAGGTTCAAAGAAGAACGGTCATGTCTAAAGCATACACACAAAATCATTTATAATCATTGACCTTAGGAAGCGGGTTGTATAGAATTAACAGAACGATTTGCATGTATGGCATCCATACAAGAGTCTAGATCGGACGAGGCGTTTTAAGATTCGATTTCTTAGGTTAATGTTCTCGGTTTGCAGCATGTTGAGGTGTTGGGAAAAAAAACTACCCTGAGCGCTACCTCTATTCGATGTTTGTTTTCCTTCACTTCTTGTTCAATGTAATAGAGTAGGACTATGGCGAAGTATCGAGAGGGTTGCTTGTTTTTTCTTTAAGTTTGAATCATGAGACAGACAACGTGACTTAGGAGTTACATCTAGTTTCTTGGGAATATCCACACTCAAAGTTCAAATTCCCCAGCATGAAATTATCTATCACTAGACCAAATGAAAGGTTATACATCTCATTAAGATTTTAAAATGTTTAATTCTCCGTTAGTTGATTAGTTAGGCACTAAAATATTTGATCAACTGAACTAAAGGAAAATAAAAATAATAATAATAATAATAATAATAATAATAGTAGTGGTAGTAGTAGTAGTAGTAGTAGTAGTAGAAATACCTCTGAAATATCAGATCTTATGTCAATGATTGGATAACCTCCTTACGCGTTCTATGACAACAACGTATCTGTGAAAATTCTCCAGTGGCATCATTAAATATTTCAGCTCAACAAATAAAAAACATATTTACACTTTTGTCCTCATATTTCTTGTCACATTCACAAGGTTTCGGCAGTTGTACACTGCAGTCTTCTTCAGTTGATATTTCTTTTTGAATTTCGAATCGAACCTGGAATAGTCAACCTGTATGTTGACGTTTCTGAAGATTGGTTTCATGACATTTGTGTACACGCTCTTCCCATGTTTATTTCCAGAAATAGGCTGACATAAAACATTTACATTCCTGGATCACTTCGTAAAGTCACAGAGGATCTTTTCCATTCTCTCCACCCACCACTTGCAAATATCCTGACAGGCATTGGCAATGGTAATATTCTTTCCCTGCAGTTTGGTGTTGCCCTGCCATTCGTACATGAGGATTGCAATTCCAGTGCAAAAGCTGTCACCATTATTTGGTTCTTTTATTAGTCGGTGATAGATGTTTTTGAAATTAACATATCTATTGCGAAGAATGCGGTCTATACTAGTGGATTTGCTGCTCTTTAGGACGGAATGAAAAATCGGATTTTCTTCGAATGGAGATCTTCTGCGACATTTATTTCCATCTGAACCCAGCTAATTCTTTTGTTGGCTTTAGCCAGAAGAGCATCGTAACTAGTTTGACTAATATGGAATATTTTCGATAAGTCAATGTTGCTAATTGTAACATTGGGAAATAAAGAAGACTCCATCTTTAAATTGCCTGAGGGTGACGATTACAAGAAAGAAAGCAATGTCCACTGGAGATTTGTTCACAAGTACTTCAGGTGTATTACAGTATAAATTCAAACGGATCTTGAAAGTAACAGCTGGCTTGATGATGAAATTATTGAAGTTACTTAATTGTGGCATCAGAACGTTAACACATTTACAGCCACGAAACTGTATCATGTTTCTCCTTTAATATCACTTGTCACATCTGCAAAGCATGTCGTACACACAGTCCTTAATCGAGTCCTATGGGTGGTCTTACTTGGAAGAGATGTCTGCGTAATGTAGAACCACTTCTGAAGGTCATGTTATATGGACTACCGTATTTTTTTCCGATAAGACCTTCACATGTAATGGAACAGATTCTCAGTGATTTTACTGAATGAACCAGGAATGTAAATGTCAAATGTCAGCCGATTTCAGGAAATGAACATGTGAAGAAAGTCTACACAAATGTCATAAAACCAATCTTCAGAAACACCACCATACAGATTGACTATTCTGGGTTCTGTACAAAATTCAAAAAGAATATCACCTGAAGAAGGTCGTATCGCACAACTGTCGTAAACTTGTGAACGTGAAAGGGAATATGAGGACAACAGCTCGAACAATGTAAATATTTACAATACACCATCTCCGGTGTGTAGACAAATAATAAAATGTCGCAGAATGTATCAGAAATACAAATGCAGGTCATTTTTAAAGCAGTAAGGGGATACAAATGCAAATATTTGAAATTGAGAAGGTTTCCCATTTCACTGAAACACAAGTTAAACACTTGCGTGTTATCACCTCCACTATCTTCCATTCTTTCTTTCTTTCTTTCTTTCTTTCAATGAAATCAATAAGTTTCTCTGATATCATTTTTCATCTTTCTTTGCGATCAAAACTGAATTGGCCGCTCTAATTTAATGAGTAACGACGGAGGAAGTATAATAATAATAATAATTATAATAATAATAATAATAATAATAATAATAATAATAATAATAATAATTACGGAGATAGGACCTGTTACAATTCTATGGGACTAAACAATACACACTGACAGAACAATCAAAGCCAACCGCCCAGACATTGTTATTTAAGATCACTAACAAAATAAGTGCTTCCTTATTAATATGGCAGTCCCTGCAGACTGCAATGTATCTTTGAAGATATTCGAAAAACTGTCAAAATACAAGGACTTTGAAATAAAAATGTGGCACATGGGAACATCAACAATTCCTGTTGTAGTTTGAGCCCTTGGACTGGTTGGAAAAGATTCCAGTAGGCTGATTGAAGGGACCCCTGGAAGTCCATGCCTCAAAGAGATCCAAAAAATTGTTCTGACAAGTACAGCCCACACTTTACGAAGGGCTTTATCTATGTAATTATTTTTTTTCTTTGCAGTAGAAAGTGTCATGATGCCATTTCTAACCTTAGGTCCCTGGGCGGGACTCGGAAAGAAATGTGTAAACGCCAGATATCAAAGGAAATAATAATAATAATAATAATAATAATAATAATAATAATAATAATAAGCTACCAATATAAAAAGACCTTGAAATCAAAATCTCAAAAATGTGGAACATGAGAACATCAACAATCCATGTTGCATCTGGATCCTCTCACTCGGTAATAATAATAATAATAATAATAATAATAATAATAATAATAATAATAATAATAATAATTCCAGTTGGAGTTGGAGTCCTTGATTGTGAAATATTCCAATAGACTAATTGAAGTAATACCTGGTAGCCCATGCCTTAAGGAAATAAAAAAAATGTTCTTACGAGTACTGACCACACCTTAGAAAGGGCTTTATCTATGTAAAATATGTATGTTGATTCTTTTCTTTTCATTTTTTTTTAATTGCTCAGTGGAAAATATCCTGACCCCATTTCTGCCCTTAGGTCTACGGATTCAGAAAGTAATGAGTACACGCCAGAAATCAAAGGATATAAAATAATAATAATAATAATAATAATAATAATAATAATAATAATAATAACGGACTGGTTGGAAAAGATTCCAGTAGACTAATTGAAGGAATACCTGGAAGTCCATGCCTCAAAGAGATCCAAAAAATTGTTCTGACAAGTACAGCCCACACTTTACGAAGGGCTTTATCTATGTAATATTTTTTTTTCTCAGTGGAAAGTGTCATGATGCCATTTCTAATCTTAGGTTCCTAAATTGTTCGAAATTCAGACATTATTCGGAGGAATGATTATCCAATAAGAACGGTTCAAACCACTGAGATTTCTAAGTCAATGTAAGTCAATATAATATACCCAATGCAAAAGCTGTTATAAGGAATGAGAAAATAAGATTATGTCAGATGTTGAGATTTCTCAGCGAATCATTTCTAAGTGCGTGAGTTGTGTCACCAGAAACACAGAAAAGATTCATCTGAGAGAAGATTTTAGAGACAAATCAAGTCGCTGAATGAACATCAAAGCTGCAAAAACATGAAGCCTTTGCCAGAAAACGGAAGTAATATGAACCTAATTAATATGTTCATAATTACTGGCAGGCTTTGAAAGCTGGTTTATATTAAACATTCAAGTAATATTGAACCAATCTCTTCAACAGCATTTCTATAAGTAACTGTAATAAACCAGTCCTATAAAAAAATCTATGAGGGCTAAATCATCATAATACATTATGTCATAATAATGCTAATAACGAGATGGACTTGAGTAAGATTACTCAGTGAGCTTCCTTACATTCACATATATGTTTTTGGAATTATTGAGTGAGAGTGAATTATGACATGCCGAGTACGCGTCTATTTCTAAATGTAATATTGTTTTAAAGAATGAAAAAAGAAAGAAAAGAAAGAGTAGAGAATAAGTTAGAAAGAAAGTGTAGAGAAGAAAGAAAGAAAGAAAGAAAAAAGAAAGAAAGAATGAATAAGCATGCAGAAAAAATGTATGCGCTAGAAAAGGAAAGAAAGAAAGAAAGAAAGAACGAAAGAATGAATGAATAAGCAGGCAGAAAAAATGTAAGCGCTAGAAAAGGAAAGAAAGAAAGTAAGAACGAAAGAAAGAAAGAATGAATGAATGAATAAGCATGCAGAAAAAATGTAAGCGCTAGAAAAGGAAAGAAAGAAAGAAAGAAAGAAAGAACGAAAGAATGAATGAATAAGCAGGCAGAAAAAATGTAAGCGCTAGAAAAGGAAAGAAAGAAAGAAAGAACGAAAGAAAGAACGTGTGGATACGTATTTTGGGCTGAAATAAAAGAAAGAAGGAAAGAATGAATGAATGAATGAATAAGCATGCAGAAAAATGAAAGCGCTAGAAAAAGAAAGAAAGAAAGAAAGAAAGAAAGAAAGAAAGAAAGAAAGAAAGAAAGAAAGAAAATTACAAAATGTCGGTTGTACAACGGTTATTGCGCCAGTTCATGTATCGGTCATGCATTCAAGAAACCAAATTACTACTACTACTACTACTACTACTACTACTACTACTACTACTACTACTAATAATAATAATAATAATACCAACAACAACATGAAGTATAGATATTACTTCTGAAAATTGGAAAAGTTATAGATAACAATAATAGTTTGGATAGTATTAGCGTGACTTTTCTTTTTCAATAATAATAATAATAATAATAATAATAATAATAATAATAATATGTTTTGGTTGAATACTTATTGCTCTAGCTATATAATAGAGTCAATTTCACAATGTGTCCACGCACAATAAATTTTTATTATTCCCAGACCAGAGAATTCTAAAATACAATAAGTCGGACGCTACTAAACGTAAATGCGTGCAATATTAAACAAAAAACAAAAAAAGACAAAAAAAAACGGAACAAGTGAATCCTTTTTCGAGGCTATTATTGTGTATTTCCACGCACCCGCGTTTTCATTTTTTATAATTTATTTTTTTTAGTCATTCTTTATTTTTAAGATTTATTTGTTACATGTTTTATATTTTCTATTGATTTTATTTTTACCATTCTTTCTCCATTTGTGTCTGTGATTTTCGGCTTTTTGTCTGTTTATATTCCCGCCATTTCGTTTACTCGACAAATCCGACGGATGACGAGTAGATGCCTTCTCCAGAAGAAAAATGACATCAATCATGATCTCGTCTGACGCCTGCCTTGACAAAGGACGTCCATTTTGGTGTCGAGTGGGTGCAGAGCTGAGATAGGGGCGAACAAAGACAAAAAAGAAAAAGTAAAAACAAATATATAGAGAGAAAAATCAAGGCGAAAAAAAAAACAGTGGGGTTTTCATTATTATTTTCGCTTGAGCCCAATGTGTATTTTTTTTTCGTTTTGCTTTTAGAACAGAGAAGGAAACGTCTTTGTTACCAGTAATTTTAAAATGTCAACCCGTTTCGGTCGAGTAACGACAGAAGCAACTCGGCGTAATTGTCAGCTAGTGTATTTTAATCCACGTGTGGCATCAGTAAAGATTTACAACCATCCGTATTTAAAATAATAAAATTACGTTTTACAATAAAATAAGAAGGGTCAATTGGAAACGTTAATGAAACAACGTTTTTGCTAAATGCATTAAAAGCTATTAAACCCATATTCGTTATTATTGCTTAAGTTGAATATTAAAACAACAACAAATAAATGTCCACGTATAAATATACTATTACCTTCTCTCTCTTAAAGTTAAGTGTCTAATGGCAGATACCGTGCTGGGCATGACGATAAACTACATTCGGCAGCAAGGCCTCTGATTAGGATGTTTCGAGGAGCGTAGAACCAACTCAGTTGCTGGTGTTCCCAGGTCCACCCTAACTCGAGGTGGTAACACTTGTCAAGGTCCCATCTATGGGCAAATAGTCAATACATCCAAAAGTGATCAAATCACTATGAAAGTGTAGAAATAGGTTTTAATACCAACAATACGTTTTTGTAAAAATTATTACCAGTAATACATTTTTGAAGAAAGACTTATTACCAGCAATACATTATTACCAGCAATACATTATTACCAGCAGTACATTTTTGAAAAAGAAATATTACCAGCAATATATTTCTGGAAAAAAATCTTACCAGTAAAAAGTTTTTGGAAAAAAATATTACCAGCAATAAAAGTCTTGTCGGCATTAAATATGCCATTGTGATGATATGCCATTGACACAAACCAAGCCAAACCACGATAATGGCTGATACTTTTTAAAGCATTTCAACCAGAGTAAGGCGACAAAAGCCACAAACAAACAGAGATGTCAATGAAAGAGATTCAAAGGGATATAAGATGATGTTGGATATTGCATTTAATTTCTTGAAAATCGGTGCCGACAGGATAGCAATAACGCGGAAGAGAATTTCACAAGCAAGAAGTGCGAGTAAAGAAAATATTAGTTTCTCAATTCCGGTTATAACTAGCCATTTTAACAGTGTAATTTTGAGATCTAGATGTCATTCTATTATTGCGCTTAAATTCGAGCATTCGGGATACCAATAAGGGCAGCTCATCAGAACAACAAAATCAAAAACAACAGAATCAACAAAATAAAATTTGTATTCTAAGAGCACACAGAATTTGCAGCCCTCAATATTTACAGTAAGATGAGAAATACATTTGTAATTCTTTTAATCTCCTCGAATATCCTAATTATTATACACGTAATAAATATCTCTTAAAATATTTAAAAATAAAGTGTGGATATTCGTGACAAAATCAACCAATCAAAATATATTGTCTTAACCACCAACTCAATCACAACTACGACTGAAAATAGTTTATCTAAGGTTATCATATTTTTTCAGGTATTAAAAATAGAATACCTTATTAATAGAACATCCAGTGATAATTTAAAAGTTGAAGGAGGAATTTAATTTATCATCTGTAATAAAGAATACAAAGAATACATAAGAGAAACTTATGAAAATATATACAGAAAAAAGGTGTCGTTTAGAAAACAGCATATTCATTGCAATACCTGCTCACCGTAATGTGTTTTACCATAATTTTGATTTAAAAACGTCACTTTAATTAAAAGAGAAAGTTAGTTACTAATATAAAAATGCATAGAAAGTGAATTAATCGCTAGATAACCCACAGTCGATTTACGTCCATGTTCTTACAACATTTCACTTTCATGGCAGATATTCCGTTTTTACAATATGGCATATTTAATAACGGAAGTGATAAAAACATGAACCTAAAAAATAAATTAAATTGGCCTGACTACATAACAAAATGTAAAATAAATTAAAACAAAGCGTCTTCTCTCGTTTAAGCATATGTGTAGTCGCACCAACGGAAACATCGCTTGCGTTTGATTAAGACCGAAATGATGACACGGATTACATGAAATTATTTTAGGTTCCCTAATACATCGGGATAGAAACGCTAAAGGAAGACTGAGGACACCTCACGGTCGAAACCCTTATTGTGAGGTTTGTTGGCGTTTTAGCCTTCTCACTCTCTCTCTCTCTCTCTCTCTCTCTCTCTCTCTCTCACACACACACACACACACGCACACACACACACACACACGCACACACACACACACGCACACACACACACACACACACACACACACACACACACACACACACGCATATATATATATATGTGTGTGTGTTTAGGCAGCAATCCTTCTTTCATGCACATTTCATTAAAAACGACTGACAAGGTGCTTTTATTTAGTTTTTTATATAATTTCTCGTGCGATCTAATAATGTTTTTCTTTTCAGATGATAAATTATATAAAAACTGTCCGAATGTTCAATTTTTTTCCAAGCGCTTTCGGCTATACATTTAGCCATTTTCAAGGATTATATTTCAACTGTTAGAATTAGATAGTTTGTTATATGTATTAGATTATTAGATCGCACGAGAAATTATATAAAAAACTAAATAAAAGCACCTTGTCAGTCGTTTTTAATTAAATGTGCATATATATATATATATATATATATATATATATATATATATATATATATATATATATATATTGCATAATGGAATTAACCCTCAATCTGGAGCGCAACACCCGTGTGACAATGGATAGCTGCTACGCGCTAACCTTAGGTTGTTCAAATGAAGAAAAAGATGATTTTTACAATCTTCTTCGGGATGTCATCTCCAAAGTCCAGCATAAGGATGAATTAGTCCTTAGATGTGATTTCAATGCTCGTGTTGGCAATGATTATCATTCTTGGAAGGGCATTTTAGGTCCCCATGGTATTGGTCATGTGAATTCTAAGGAATTACGCCTTCTCACTATCTGCAAGGAATTTGACCTTAGTATCATTAATACCTTCTACCAGCAACCCAACTGTCGTAAGACCACGTGGATGCATCCTTGGTCGAAAGACTGGCATCTGATCGATGCGTGATGCAACATATTCTACATCCTTGTAGACTCCCGGCATGACATATCGTAAACACCAAGACTAGTTTGATGACAATAATACAGAAGTTCAGCAGCTTATAGATCAATTGCATTCTTCTCATAAAACCTGGATTGAAGACAAGAACTCATCCGATAAGAAGATCGCTTACAAGAAGTGCAAAGTCAGGTTCAACGAGCTCTCAGAGCCATGAAAGAGCGTTGGTGGTCTGAAACGGCCACTGAACTCCATGAATCTTCAGATAGAAAGGATCTAAAGGCTTTCTATGCTGGCCTCAAGAGCATTTTCGGTCCTCAGAAAAGTGGTGTTGCTCCTATCTCCACAGCAGATTGTGAAACTCTCTTGAAGTCAGGCATTTTAAATCGCTGGAAAGAGCATTTCGAAATTGTGTTAAACACCACTTCAGTTACTGATGAGGAAGCGATCACATCAATTGAGCAAAATCCTGAAATTCCGGAGTTGTCTTTTGAACCTACTTATCAAGAGGTAATTGACTCCATCAAGCAAATCTCATATAGAATATCTCCTTCTCCTAAGAATCCTATCCACCCGAAATGTATGGAGATATGGAAGGCAGACTGTGTCCCACAGGATTATAAAGACGCCTCTATCAAACACATCTACAAAAACAAGGGTTCCAGGTGTGTCTGTGATAATCACCGGGGGATATCATTACTTTCAATTGCAGGCAAAATCCTAGCGAGACTGATTCTAAACAGAATCATTATACACCTTGTTGACGACATTTATCCTGAATCGCAGTGTTGTTTTCGGTCGGGTCGTGGCACCATTGACATGATATTTTCTCTTCGTCAAGTTGGAGAGAAGGTTCGCGAGAAAAACCAGGAGTTGTACATGGTGTTTGTGGACTTGACGAAGGCCTTTGACACTGTGAATCGAGAGGCCCTTTTGTCAAGTCTTGAGGAAACTCGGCATCCCTGAAAACATGCTAAAGGACATCATCTCCTTTCATGAAGGAATGAAAGCTATTATTGTGTCTGATGGTATGATATCTGAATCCTTTAATGTCACAAATGGCACCAAGCAAGGTTGTGTCATGACCTCTGTCCTTTTTGCCCCTTTCTTTTCGGTGATGCTGAAATAGGCATTTGCAGACACTGCGAGTGGCATCAAGTTTCAGTTTCGAACAACTGGTGGTCTCTTCAATCATCAGCGCTTCAAAGCCAAGACTCAACTTCGTACGCAAATTATTCGTGATTTGTTGTTTGCTGATGATGCGGCTCTTGTAGCGACATCCCTTGAGGAGACACATCATCAAATACATCGTTTCTATGCTGCATGTAAAGCATTTGGCCTTACACTTAGCATAAAGAAAACCGAAGTTGTGCAACAACCTTGTCCTACTCCGAAAAAACTGCGTGGTGAGAAACAAAAACCACCAGTCTACAAATTTCCAGAGAGATCAATGAAAGTAGAAGACACAATCCTGAAGTATGTAAAGTCTTTCACCTATCTTGGTAGTAAAGTCAATTACAGTGAAACTTTAGATGATCAAATCATGCATCGGGTTGCTAAGGCTACCAGTGATTTCGGCAAACTTCGCCATCGCTTGTGGAATGAGCGGGGTATTTGACAGAATACGAAAATTCAGGTTTACTGAGCTGTTGTACTTGCCATCTTTTTGTATGGATCAGAGTCGTGGACTCCATATAGGTACCATATACACCAGCTAGATGTTTTCCATAAAAGCTGTCTGCGTGCAATCTGTGGAGTTAACCTTCAAGATAGGACATCTAACGTAGACCTGTTTAACAGGTGTAATATTGGAGGAATCGAGACTTTTCTCATACAGTCTCAGTTACGCTGGACTGGTCATGTGAAAAGAATGTCTAGTGACAGGATACCCAAGATCCTAATGTACAGCCAGTTAGATCAGGGCTACAGGAATGTAGGACGCCCATGGCTAAGATACAAAGACAAGCTGAAAAGCAACTTGTCAGCAGTCAATATACCACATAACACTCTTGAGCCCTTGGAGCGGGTAGAATGGAGATCAACGTGTTTTAGTGGCCTCAGCAATTTTCAATCTGCTTGTCTGAATCATCTTCAAGAAGCGAGAGCAAGATCTAAAAGGTCAGCCAATCCAACAGTGATCTCATCTCACAATCCTCACACTTGCACCATATGTGGCCTCCTTTGTAATTCACTAGCGGGTCTTAAATGCCACTTAAGATTACTGCACAACATTTCATAGCTGAATCAACTAAGCTGCCAGGTCCTCATACGTCGAAACCTACGGAAGAGTCCATTATATATATATATATATATATATATATATATATATATATATATATATATATATATATATATATATACACCTACACTCACACATTTTGTGGTTGTATTTTTCATTGAGCGATACGCTTTGTTGTTTTTAGGCAGGATAAACGATTCAAATTAATTTAATGAAAGAGATCTTAATTCAAATAAAGGTCGGTATTAATATAGTAATACTTACGCATTTGTTTTTTTTAGGCCGAAGTGTAATAGTCAGTGGTGACATTAAGTTGAAGGGAAGGCAATATATATATATATATATATATATATATATATATATATATATATATATATATATATATATATTCAAGAAAGACATTTGGGTCACTAACACGTCTCATATCGAGAATATTTAACATCGAAAAACAAAGGAGAAAAAATTACTTATTTTTAATTATATGTGGAAATATGCACTCTTTGTCTGATGACGGTCACGATACCGGAAACTAGTGTAGCAAAATTATGGAAAATAAAGGATAATATTTTTTTTTTTAAATCCACATTACAACCAAAAACGTTTGCGGTTTCTCACTTCTTTTTAATATACACACTTTCCTCTCGTTGGAACAACTATAACCTTTTCCTTACATATATATATATATATATATATATATATATATATATATATATATATATATATATATATATATATATATATATTCGCTATAATATATGGTAATTATATATGTATATATATCTGTCAGTGTGTGTTTGTGCGTGTGTGTGTATCGGTGTAAGATAATTACATGCATACTAAGAAACTACTAGAATTGCAATATATATTTTATTTCACATATACAGACACATATATGCAGGTAGAATAAAGACTGTTTTTATACAAGGTCTGATGCAAACAGACATGCAACATGTTTTTATACTCTTTTGTAAATATGTGCTGAAGATGAAGTTTTTCTTTAAAATGATTATGTCAGATGAACTTGTCTTCTTTTGCTGCGACCATGAAATTGAAAGAGCGAAAAGTCTGAAATATTGTCTAATCTGGCTGTCATATCCATCATGTCACCCTATTATTTATGCGTCTAATTCATTTCCTCGGTCATTTTTTATACAAATATTCCGAATAGAACCAACATGGTAGAAATATGCTTCTTTCAAAAATTCGCGCCGGGACACAGTAATACAAAGAAGTACAGCGAAATATGCCTTCTAAAACTTAAAGTATTATTGAAGTATTAATTAACATGAAAATCTTTAGATACAATGAAAAGTGTGCGGACCTGTTACGCAATTATGCAACATATGTCTTCGCATATGACAGTGAATGCTGAACAATTTCATCACAAATACAGAGGAGATTTGTGAGAACAGAGATATGGTCCCACAAAAGGATACATAAGACTTAATATCTGATCAATCAGGAAGTTTTAAGGAAAATATAAATAAAAGGCCGTTGTTGCTTAACTCTTTGAGCCCTGACCACCGCATTACCGGCCGTAGAAAAAAAAAACGTAATGCCCCGGCACAAGTTGAACATTGGTAGAGGAAAATTACTTAATGCCCAGCTACCAGTTGAATAGTGGTAGAGAAAAATGACTTCATGCCAGCTACCGGTTGAACAGTGGGTAAACACTTGTAACTATTTTTATATCTATCGTGAAACATTACATAACAATTATTTGCGAATTTTGACACAGGAGCTCAGGCAAAAGGGTTAAAATTGTTCAGGATCGCGGCACTCAAATGTTTAATTAACAACGTTCAGCTTTCTGAAATTTTTTGTGCAATTCTTCGAATTGACAAAGATATTTCTCCGCATTAATAATTTCTTTTTGCCCTGACCACCGCATTACCGGCCGTAGAAAAAAAAACGTAATGCCCTGGCACCAGTTGAACAGTTGTAGAGGAAAATTACTTAATGCCCAGCAACCGGTTGAACAGTGGTAGAGAAAAATTTCTTAAGGCCCAGCTACGGGTTAAAATGTGTGTAAACCCTTGTAACTATTTTTATATCTACCGTGAAATATTGCATAACAATTATTTGCGAATTTTGACTCAGGATTTCAGGGAGAACGGTTAACTTGTTCAGGAATGCTGGGCTCAAAGAGTTAAAAGCAGAAAGCGGCAGTTGTAATTTATTTGACCCATAATAAGGAAGATATGCTTGGAGAATTTACACTACCAGGATATACTGAAGGCACGAAGAGCAGTGAGAAAAATCAAATTAGATAATTGATCTTGTGTAAATGAACAGCAATATAGAGATTGTGAGAGTTATTAAGTGAAGACAAAGAATATACATTTGTGATAAATTATGATCATCCACGCCCTAAAATGTTACAGCAATAAAACAAGATCATATATGATCATATATGATAGCATTATTTTTCATTATAATTTTTTTCATAAAGGGAAAATATTTGGCGAGTTAAGGGTGACAGCTTTATAAGCACTGATGCAACAAATAACATTGTAATGCATTGTTACTTAACAGAGGACCGAAAATGTAAAACAGAAATCCGTAAAAGTTTAAAATAACGAAAGATGCCTTCCAGAAACAAACCAAATTACAAGCCTACAAAATGTCGTTAGAATCAAAAGATTACTGATTCAATATTTAATCGCTAATATGGCTGTGAAAACTACGCAATTTCCTATCTGAAGAGATTTTATGTGACAAGATGAAGGTTCTACCAATGAGATGATGAGAAAGCAATGGACAGAACGTATGAAAGGTGAATAGAATTAACAAGGAAACTTATATTTATAATCAGAAAGAGACCGCTGAAATTTCTGAAACACGACGAAAAAGAAGACCTGGAGAGTTTAATATTAACAAGGGAAAATACATGTGGGAATATGTGAATGGAATACACAAGGAAAAGACGGATGATAATTGGACAAGAAAATAATTAAGACAACAAGAGACGGGAAGTTGTGCAGAGCTGTTTTAATTCCTAATACTTTCCACATTAATGATTACCAGTATTAAACTTAAACAGTTAAAATTCATAGGGATTTAATATCATTGCTTTGTATATCACGGGTCATAATTGGTTGCATAAAGTTTCAGTTCAAATTCACGATAAGATTATATATTTTTGCTAATTTTTTTAAAGCATTTCACCCTAAACAAGGCAGGAGTGCCACGAGTTACTGAAAGTGAGAGCAAGAGTAAAGAGGGTTGTTTGAGGAACTGAAATAGAGAAGGACGGGGATCAGGATCGAAACATCAGATGATGTCGATTGACATTACACTTGAATATTTGAAGATTATAGCTATCAGAGAAGCAAATAAGATGAAGGGGAATGCGAGAGAAGACGCTGTCGAAGTAGAAGACGCGGTTACATTTATCTCTTTCGTCAGTGGGACCGAGTTTCCAATCTAGTAGAACGCTTAAAGACACGCAGATGGGGCACCAGTGAAAGTCAAAGCTGTTGTCATGAAAATATTTGTAGAAAAGACAGAGGGAAACCACATCACGTCTATGAGAAATTGACTGTAGACGAGATGCCAGATCAGGACTGCATATCCGTATCTGGATTTTGTCGAGTACCTCGAGATGAACAGCGGGTGCATCAGACCATATATGGCAACAGTAATGCATCTTGTTCTCCATTATCCCACAAATCGGCACTCTGATATGGATTCAGTAATCTTAGTTTTGTTTGGCACACATTCATATAGTAGTAAAAGTCTGTTATTTCACTGAGAATTACTCTATGGCAAGGTGACGACTAAGGCCGGTTTATTACTATATAATTACATTCTGTCTTTTACACCTCACTTTTCAAATTATGCCAGTTTAGAGGTGCGAACGTGTTAACTCGTTCTGTATTGTCAATCTGTAGCTGTTAACTATGTTCATACTAGGTGGAAGAGGAAGATTTCAAATGCACATTTTGAAAGCAGAAAATATGAACGTTAAAGATTCGGTGAATCACACTATATAAACTATATTTATTTTCCACCATAGATGGAATACAACACAAGCAGAAGAAAGCAGCGAATTATTTGAAAAATTTTGAAGAAAATGTGCAAATGTTTCGAGGAAAAATTACATTAAAAATAAATAATGACCATAAATGGAGATTATTTTTGAGTAGAACAAAAAAAAACAGGAATCTGTAGAGAGGCATATACCGAAGTGACACGGCACATAGATGTCTAAAAATGTAAAGAAGAGAAGGGTGTTTTCTAATGCCTACTCACCTGAAAGTTAATGAAATCGGAATAATTATTTCACAAAGAAACAAATTAAGTGAGGAAAACGAGATGTGGACCACTAATGAAATTTAGGAAATGGTCATAGTGATACACAATAAATAAAAAGCTTCTCCAAAAGAGAAGGAGCTATTAAGAAATATTTAAAAACAATCAAAATAAATATGGCTTAACAATTTCGGGGAAAAGAATAATTCCACATTTATCTTTACCGCAGAGTACAAAACGCGTTGTAAAGAAAAGTTTTAATTTGTCGTGAGAATTATTTGACAAAGATTAGCCAAATATTTCGCTCGCTGGCGTAGACTGTTCTTTGAGTGTGAGTTCAATACTCGGTTAAGGCAGGGGAGAACATTCAGAGGGAAAATTAACAGGAGATAACTGATAACTGACACTCATTAAACATGATACGTGGAACCAGAACAGGTCTACCCCAGTGAGCGAAATAAAGGGTTCAGTTCGACAGTCCAAGCACCCGAAAAAGGCTGGAGCGTACAACGGCGGAAACGTTGTAATAAATATGGCGACAAAGATGAGGACAATAGTCCGAATAATGTAAATTTATCCGTTCTAGCTATGGCATCTCAATATTAGGGAGATAACCAGAATTGTTAGAAATGCAAAATGGCATTAAATTTTGGTTAAATGCACTGGAAAACGTTGCTGTTAGACTCGTAATAAATTTTGTTCAGTTTTGGATTTGTGCTTTTCAGATAGAGGCCCTCGGGAATTTGAAGCTTTTGTTTATTATTTTCGTGATGTATATTGGTATTGTCAATAACTAAAATACTGTAGTGTGAGGTTGGACAGGAATCTGTTTTTATTGTTGTGCAATAGAATGCCATTCCAACAAATGAAGTGTAAGACGTCTTGATAATGTTATGCATATAACTTGGAAACAATTTCTACATATTTCAAATAAATTTTCATATTCTAAAATTGTATTTTACAATAATTTTTTTTAAATTTTTTAAATACATGAAAGAAAAATGCTTCAATATCTGTCTATATCTCTAAGATGAGGTATTATGATTATTTACATTATTTACATTATTCGGACTGTTATCTTCATCTTCATGGACATATTCACAACGTTTCGGCCGTTGTACGCTCCGGCCTTTATGTCTATGACTTTCTATATATCTGCCTATATCTCTGAGATGAGCTATTATTATTACTTGCATTATTTACATTATTCGGACTGTTTTCCTTATCTTCCTTGCCATATTCAACAATGTTGAATGTAATCTTATAACGGAAAAATTGCAATATGAGTACTGGCAAAAATAACAGTTGCTGAGACATTACTTTTCTAAGTCCTCAAAGTCACATGGCCCAGTGGTTGGTTATATCCAGTGACTAGACCCAAAGTGTGAGTTCATTACCAATCTATAACAGTTGGGAATGAAAAAATAATAAAATTAACTTCGAGTCTTGAGCTAAAGGGAAATAACTGAGATATCCGGAAGACAAGTAAAAAAATCTAAAAAATGTCAAAGGTTCGGTTCTAAATTCCGATTACCTGAAGAATACGGGAGCGTAAAACGGTCGAATGGTAGTGCAGATGTGGATAACAGTTTAAATAATGTAAATAAAAACGCTTCAGTTTAAACCGACGCCTATTTTTCGTATATTGCTATCCATTTTGCTTAAGATCGTATATTCTTGATTTCAGATGAAAATCTGGAAATTTACCGAAATATTTCAATGAAAATTTCATTTTCCATCATTATAATTTATAATTTAGATATTTGAAAAAAAGAGAATCTGTCAGTTTTAACCGACGCCAGCAGGATATGGCTTAATATAGGAGGTGGCAGTCATTTTGCAAGGTTTCATTTTCTTTACTTTCACGAAGATTTCGCGGTTCCTCCAGCTTCTAGACAGGACTAAATATAGGCGCAAAAAAACTGAATGAACAAATAAGGAAATAGGTTAACGGTTCTCAGCGCGCATACACTCATATACGTGTGTGTAGTCGATTTTGTGTGTGTATGAATAAGTAACAATGAACGTACCGTTTGACACGTTGTTGTGCCTTTTATATATATATGTTTTCTTAGTTGTATATGGTTCTCATATTATTTATGCGTTTTATATATTATCTTTGCTTGCTTTAAGTTTACGGAAAGGGCAGACATAACATTAATTGTAAACTCTGTAAGCCACGTAAATTGAGAGGTTCTCTCTTAAAGCGGTTCTAGATAGGGTTTTGACGAAGACGAATGCCCTGTCAACCGTTCACGTCAATTGAAATAATACAAGACAGAAAAATTAAATCGAGCGAAGCTTGAATTCAGACTAGGTCAACTTCTGGATGTTGTCACTACAGAGAAAAGTTACTCAACACCGAGTGTTTAAGTAGTAATACAAAATTATGTGTAATTGTGTAAGGCAAGAGAGATTGCAAAAAAGTATTTTTGGTGTCACTTGCGGTCGAGGAAAGAGGGACTCTCAGGGAAAATAGAAGTGAAAGTCTATGTAATAGTGTAAGGGAGTTAATTAAATGACTGTTAGACGAATCCATATCAAAACGACGAGTATTCAAACGGGTGCTACACGTTCAGAAATGATAAATGACCTA
The DNA here is from genome assembly GCA_964036315.1 of Acanthosepion esculentum. Lineage (NCBI taxonomy): Eukaryota > Metazoa > Mollusca > Cephalopoda > Sepiida > Sepiidae > Acanthosepion > Acanthosepion esculentum. The sequence goes on from OZ038484.1 coordinate 13,202,306, forward strand.
ACTTCTACACAGAGTAAAACTGTGACTAGCAAGCGTAAAGAGAACACAGCAGATATGATTCTATACATTGCCTTGTGCCTGGCCTCTCGTGAAGCTAAACGCTAAATATCACTATGTCCTGTCTAACTACAGAATATGGTCTCCGAATTGCCCTTTTAACACTCATATGTATTAAGATTTTTAAAAGATTTTTCCATAGACTCAGAATACGGCTTTATATTAGGTTGGTGCAAAGATAATGTCATTTTTTGACGTTCAAATTATATATATAAAACGACATTATTTTTGCACCAACCTAATAATAAATCCTAAATTATTAATATGCTGGTATTTGTATTATGGCCTCCTTATGTCATAATGCCCGAACTAAAAAGTTAAAATAGACTATGATCTGGGTATATGTTCTATAGTATCAAAATACGACCTTATGCCAGCCTCTAAGCGATAAAAGAGAGTAAGGGCTATATATAAGAATTACAGTCATTGAATTCGACCTCTTGATCGGCCCGAACGCTACAGTGCGGCACGCGCGAGGTGTATGAATTACAACCATAAAATACGAACCTATATCAAACCACGAATGTTAAAATACGGTACGAGCTAGGTATATACATTACAGCCATTAAATATGACCTTATGTCATATTCCGAACGCTAAAATACGGTACGTGCTAGGTATATGCATTACATCAATAAAATGCGGCCCATGTAAGACCCCAAACGCTAAAATACGGTACGAACAAGAATTACAGACATAGAATACGATATCATGACAGGCCCTGAGCACTAAAATACGGTACGGGAGTAAGTATATGCAGTACAGCTATAGAATACGACCCCATCTCAGGCCCTGAGCACTAAAATACGATAGTGGCAACTATATGCATTACAACTATAGCCCTAAAATACGGTATGAGTTAGTCAAATGCGTCACAGCTAGAGAATACGATATCAAATCAGGCCCTGAGCACTAAAATAGGGTACGCGTAGCTATATGCATTACAGCTATAGAATACGACTTGGGTTAGGCATATGAATCACAGCCATAGAATACGAACTCAAATCAGGCCCTGAGAACTAAAATACGGTACTTGTTAGGTATATGCATTACAGCTATAGAATACGATCTCAAGTTAGGCTCTGAGCACAAAAATACGGTCAAGTTTGGCATATGCGTTACAGCCATAGAATACGATCTCAAGTCAGGCTCTGAGCACCAAAATACGGTCAAGTTTGGCATATGCGCTACAGCGCCATAGAATATCATAACATGAATAGCCACGAAAGCAAAAATACATCAAAATTTTTGTATTTGTTCTACAGCCTCAGAATATGCTCTCAAAACAGGACGATAAATATATTACAAACTTCGCAATATTGCTTCACTTTATCATAGAAACGTTATACTATTCTACTATTTTGGTATTTACGCAACTATTTGTTAATCTTGTCTCATATCAACATAAAATAGACTATGTGCATTTCAAAGTCATAATATAGCATCATACATTTCCCTAAATGCGTTGTAACCTATGTACACGTTCTGCATCCTCAGATTCTGGTCTAATCACTGCATCTGAGTGTAAGAATTATCTGTTAATGAGGTTACTTTCTACAGGGCTTTCACTACAGTCAATACAAATTTTGAATTTGCCCAACCGCCTGAAAACATGGCCGCGGATGTGTAAAATGCTTAATTATTTTAGTGAATTTTCAACGCGAAAGTATACGATGGTCTTCTTATTTACATTACCCTCTCAATATATGGTCACATTGCAGGCACTGAAATGTGAAATATTATTACAAGTTTATTATTTTATCTACAGGTTTATAATATGACCTAATGATAGCTCCTGAACGCCAAAATATACATAGATCTTTGTATTTACCCGACTTCATCAGAATATGGCTTTATGAATATCCGTTGACGATAAAATACACTACCCTAGTGATAATTGTTCTCTAGCCTATGGGTTAATTTAATTAGTATGACTTAATAAATTATTCTAAACATTAAAATTTACTACATGCTTTGCTTTGTTCAACGTTTTCGTCATATGGCCTTATATCAGGCACTGGAATTATAATGCGCTACTAGATTGATATTTTCTCTACGGCCTTAAAATATTAACTTATAAGGCATTTTGAATGCTATAGAAGAATATGAACTTGATATTTCTGCAACAACTACTGAATCAAAAACTTTATTGCATTATAGATGGAACCATCGTAGTCTCTTATTTCGATATATAAACTCTGATTGATTCTATCTGAACAACGTTTATGGCTAACATACGGGATACGGTGTACATTGATGTTATACTTGCATCGACGGATACACGAGATACCCACAGCGAAGGAATGCAGTCATTATGTGGAGCTCTTGTATCCTCCAATAAATGTTTGCATAATTTGATGTGAAATGCGTTTTCTTCCCTACGACCACCTGGATACTTTTAGCCAATATTCCAGCATTACTTTTGGTGAAAATCACCAATGACTAGCGTTTTATCTGCGGCAATAATGATGAAAAGCTCACCCCGAGATCTCAGCAATTATGTCACGTTTAGGAAGATATTTCTGAAATCGATGTTGACAGAGTGTTGGGACTAATAAAGCCGTCAAAGTAAATTGAAAGGAAATTCATGAACATACAAATAAAACAGGCCGATATAACGCTGAATATACACAATGTCAAATGTTATTATACAATTCAATGTTTTCACAATGGAATTGGTATCAACAAACCGTTGTTAGTATCCTTTCAAAATATTTTTTTATGATAGATGGAACATGTGCATTTCAACTCATATTATCTCTTTTGATTTGAAATAAGGACACGACCTAATTTCGTGTCGTGATGTTTTATTATGCCACTCGAGTATTCATCATTCTTTAATAAATATGTATAATGCCATACTTTTATGAAAAGACTGCCATGTTGTATGAGAAATATATAAGGAACGAGAAACAAAATAGTTTCAAGTTTTTGAGTGATGAGAACAGCACGTTGGAGACTGCGAAAAAATATTCTAGAGACACAAAAAAGTTATTAAAACATTGGCAAGATAAAAACAAGAAAAGAATACCGGCTCTCCTAATGCTACAAAAAGAAATTTGAAAGAAAAAAACAAAATAATGTATATATCAAAAGTGGATTTACCAACAAATAATGTATTTGCATATGCTGATGTTACGAATAGAAACTAAGAAAAAATATTATGAATATTAATAAACTTTGACAAAAGATATGAAATCAGACTACCTAACAGATCTATTTTAAGGAGAACGTGAAAGTTATATACTAATACAGTGTAACCCGGATATAAGAGAGTTGTCGGGACCGGAGAAGAAGTATCTTATATCCGGGTTTCTCTTATATCCGGGTTAGGTCTATTATATATACATTAACACAGGTTCTAATTTGAGACCAGAGACAATCTCTCTTCTACCCGGGTTTCACTTCTACCCGGGTTTCTCTCATATCCGGGTTACACTGTATATATATATATATATATATATATATATATATATATATATATATATATATATAGTTTACGAAAAACTAGGTAATCCGTAAGGGTAGACCCAAGGAGGATAAAATCCAGAGTGCTCAATGTAAATCAGAGCTAATAATTTAATTTAATTTCGGGCCTTTCATTCCAAAGACCGTTAATGACACTTTCTCTCATAACTTCTTTCTCTCTTTTTCTCTTTATGCCCTTTTCTCCGCTCCCCCTTCCATATCAATAGATAACTTCTGTTAAGTTAACCGATTTAATGTGTCAATGTCTGGATTTCCTCAAACAATTTAAATTTGAAAGAATAGAAATGTTACATCTAACACAATCATGTCTCTCTCCCCCCTCACTTCGTTAATTTACATATACTTAGTACTGCCCGTCAAAAATATGTAAATTTCTTTCATTTTTCGTTTCAACCTTTGGAAGTAAAGTCTGATGATCCGCGGTCCTTTAAAAGGGCTCTGGTGAAATAATTTATTACATGGAACCTTAAAGTGGTCTGTTTTTATTTAAATATATATATATATATATATATATATATATATATATATATATATATATATATATATATATATATATATATATATTGGCAATCCAAGTGAATCCTAATAATATAAAATATTAAAACTGATCTACGAAAAAGCTCAATGTATTTATTATAACAGAGCATATAAATTTTTTACAAAATTAAAAATCTTCTTAAATTTTTAAATACTTTTAAGTAATTTTCCTTATATAAACTATCTATTGATGTTTGTTTTTCATATTTTTTGCTAGCATAAATTTGGTAGGTTTTTCGTTAAAAAAGTAGAAAAGTGTATTTTGTTCTTTGATTTAGAATGAATATTTACTATTTTCTATTTTAATTTTTTAAATTGTTTGTACTCGTGTCTTTAAATTTGTGATTCTGTTTCAACCTAAGTTGAGATATTAATCTTTTAAACTATAGGTTAAGATCAAGGTTATTTTAAGTGTCTTCTTGACCTGACTTTCCCACTTTTCCTACCATGATATTGCGATTTTGTTGAAATATATGTATATATTCTCCATCTGCAGCTTCTCTTTTGTTCTTCTTTATCTCTTTCTGTTTCTTTTTCTTTCCTCTTTCTCTCTGCTTCGCCTTCTTTTATCCTTTTAAATGTTTAAATTTTAAGCTCCTATGTTATTTCTTCTGACCTCTGAGTTGACAGCCAATAGGTAAGTCTTGTTGGCTGAAATAGCTATTTGAATGAGGTAATTTTGGATTTATATTCTATGTCATATATATATATATATATATATATATATATATATATATATATATATATATATATATATATATACACACACACACACACACACACACACACTGTAATATACTGTCTAATGGAAATAAAGAGCATGGTTCAAAATTACAATCATCTGAAGAAAGCCAGAGAAAACAATCGCCGAAACGTCGTGAATAGGACAAAAAATATCAGTCCCAACGATGTAAATATTGTAAATATTTACAATACCGCATCTCAGAAATATAGACAGATAACTAAACTTGCCCGAGGCATTTACTCCAAAAGAAATCCTGTTGTTCATCGTTACAATATCTATCTATATATATATATATATATATATATATATATATATATATATATATATATATATATATGTATATATGAACAGAAAAATATACTCCAGCAAAGATGTCTAGGAAGCAATAAGAGTTGGTGCAAATAATTTTAATGACGAAATAGTAAAATGGTTAACAAAAATAAGGGTCGGTGAGTGTGAACTGTCATAGAATACCTATGCTCGTAACAATTAATAAATTAATTGATTCGTGCATAAATGATACTGCTTCTTTGTTCGATATTCTTTATGTATCTATACAGAAAAACTTGTATTTGTTTCAATAATAAATGACATCTACACCTTTCACTGTCATTTTCATTTTCAGTTCCAGTATCACCTTACGTCTGAGTTGTTTTATATACACCCTTGTTCACATTAATTAAATTAAAACGAATGACTCCGTTAATATTTACTTTTTTTAATTTTTTCAATGAAACATGATCCAGTGCACCTGTTAGTACTTTGTAGGTCCATTACACGAATTCTTCCCTTTCCGATTGACCACAGATCCTCGATTGAATTTAAATTAGGAGAGTTTCAGGGCGATAGTAATTTGATTTGTTCATTGGTAATGCTTGCCAGTGTGTTCGTGCAGCGTTACAATTTTCGTACGCTTCCTTGTAGTAACATCCATCGTTGAAAATGTCCGTAGGACAACTAATCGACAGTCGAGACAATAGTGTCTGCATGTGATAAAAATCTGATGCAAACTCGGATGACGCTATATTTTTCTAGGCCAAAGAAATTTTATCATACACCCAGAAAATAGATTCATATTACTGCACACCACTGCAAATGACCTAATCTGAGGAAAAAAATAAAAAATCGATTACATCCTGTCACTCTAGTGAGTCAAAAACTGACCGTATGGTATTTTTAAGAGAAGATAATGGCATTATGAAGATGTTGTCATTAAACACTACTTCAAACAAAACTTAGGAAGGAAATATCCCATGAATAATAGAAAAGGCGATAACAGCTACTGAAATCTATTTTCCTGAAAATTTGATTTAAGAAAAAATATTGTTATAATTTTCAACTGAAAGTAGCACTTGCTACTTGGACATTAAATGATGAATATTTCCTTATATGGAAACAATTAATACTACCATTAGAATTACCGTTTTAAACATTGGAAAGGGTCATTTTTCACGATTCTGCAATTCATTCCCACAATCTGTCTCTTTATTTTACTAGTTTTCACTGTTTCATTTGAATTCTATATATCTTGGGAGTATTACATTCTCGAGACCCACTTTCTTTATTACGTCTCCAGAGATTTCATTTATCTCTTTCTGTTGTAACTGAGTTATCAAAACCAACAGTAGGAAAGCGGAATTGGTTTAACAACAAATTCATTACGATTTGGTACAGAGAAACAGAATGAAGAATAGAAACTAGGGGAGATAATGTTTAGCTATGAATGACTAACTGTTTTCAGCTACTGCTGCTACTGATACTCCTCTTGATCTAGGAGTAATTTTATGTCCGACAACCGAGTCCAAACCTGAAGAGAAATATTCTCCCTCACAATTCTTTCTCATTTTAAGAATAAGATTCCTCGCATTTTAGCATATCGAAGTTTTCTCTACTATTAATATATTAATTTCTGACATCTTTCTTAATTGCTATATTTCTTCAGATTTCTGTGTAATATTTTCCCCCCGCTTTTCATCCACAATCCTGATATTTAAATTGATGTAAATTCTTTATTTTGAAGGTCCCACTATATAGTTTACTACGCGCGCTGTCTCTTTTGCTGATCCCTAGAATTTATAATACTGTCTTCTTTAATACATTTGAAACATTCTTAATCGTTTTGTTTCAGTCTCCTTCTTATTCTGACATAAAAAAATGCATCAACCACGTATCTAATGTCATTAAGATGACGCCCGCCCATATATAATAAAAATGAGCAATAAAAAAACAAATCCCCATCGATCTTTTAGTTTTCTTAGAAAAGTCTGGCGATATAGATCAAATAGATCCTAACGGCAAATGTATCCTTGTTTCCAGGTATTTACTTGACCCCCCCCCCACTGAGTCAGGTTGTGACACAAGGTCGGTTTTTAACGTGGGGACCTGAGTGTTTTCACCCGGGCCGCTGGACATTGGTTGGTCATAGCTTGTCCAAGCTGGTCTAAGCTAGTCATAGCTGGTCTTAGCGTGTCCAAGCTGGTCATAGCTAGTCTTGGCTTGTCATAGCTGGTCCAGGCCGGAATCGGTCCAAGCTAGTCGTAGCCATGATACTACCAGCGCAGGTAAGTGTCAAGTGATGCTCTCAGCCAAAAGGCCGACAAAGCGAGCGATCTGCGAACAGATACTACACCCTGATCCAGGCCTCTAGGCCGAGCAGCATCCCTTGTCTTGCTCCATTTCTATGAACCAGTTCTCTTTTCGTGTGCAGATTATTTGTTCATGGTGCAGGTTACGGCTTTCTTGAATATATTTTACCTGTCAATCCTGATTTAAATTGGATAGGTCTGCCGTATCTTATTAAATGAACCAGTGTATCGTTTTTGTTATTGATTAAGAATTTCTTCATTGCGCGATCTGATAGCTTTCAGAAATCAGTTACATATTAAAACCAATTGCATTTTGAAAATCTTTTCTTACATAATAAAATCTGAAAGAATGTAAAACAAAATATCCTATTTTAAAAAAAGTCGACAGACAACTGAATGTCATTGCCCTTTTTTTAAACTTGTAAATAAACATTAATAAGCATAAATTGCCCATAATTACTGTTAAGAAATTATACGGGTTTGTGTTTACCCAAGAGACGAGATGAAAAGTCACGTTACTGTAAAATCACACGTGATGTCAAATATTTCAACTTCTGTTTTTTTTAAATTTATTTATTATTTTCCTTTCTTAATCTCACTTATAAAAATTATATTTCTTTTCTTATTTGTTTTCATCTATCATGTTTTGTTTTTTTGTTTTCTTTTTTTTTGTTAAAAACTAGAATGAGCCGAGTTTCAGGATATGTTTCCATGTATAGAAGCGCCATTGACGAATATTTTCTTAACTATACATCATTATAAACTTTTTGATTATCTAAAGCAACACAAAACTTTATAAGATTGATAATGAATGATATTTTGAAGAAAGAATAAACAAAAGGTAATTTGAAATGAAAATTTGAAGTTGTGCATAAAGAAATAAGGACAAATCATCATAACTTCAGTGAAAGAAATTATGTTACGTGTAGAGAACAATATGTAGGAAGCAAAAAGAAGAGACGAAACAAGCATTTGTAAATGCTTTGTATATAATATTGGTTACAGTCATGAAAGTTTCAGCAAACTCCTAGTACATATGTAAAATAGCTATTGAATAAAACAGTTGAAAATTTTCGCGAAAATATAGGGAGACGACAAAATGTGAAAATATAGAAAAATGACACCTGAAAACTTCGTAAGATTTTACAAATAATTTTATCTTTTATATTTGCTATTTTTTTCATCTTTTTCATCGTATTGTCCCTTTAGCATCTCCAACATTCTTTGCTCGTTCATGGTTTAATCGTTATGAAATGAAAGCATATTTTACATATATTTACTTTAAAAGAAGAAACTTACGTATGTTGTCTAGTTTGTGTGTGTGTGTGTGTGTGTGTGTGTGTGTGTGTGTGTGTGTGTGTGTGTGTGTGTGTGTGTGTGTGTGCGGGTGTCAAATTTATGTATGTTCTTCAATCTTTATATAAATAATAACACTGAAATACATTATAGTATAAAAAGAAATGGTGAGTTCAATCTAAGGGAAACAATAATTGAAACAAAGCAAGTTCAGTCGGCCAATGATGACAATTCCAGAACAACGTAACTATAAACAAATTTTTTTTCTATCCTCTGCCAGCCGCTATGATGGAGAAAGCATTACCTCGAACCGTCGCCAGTGAGACACGCTGCAAGAGCCACTCCGTTTCGCGAGGCTCGTTCCTTAATCGAGACACAATTGCGCCAATCCTCCGAAGGAACGCCATCGAACGAGGGCCAATAACCCCTGAAGTCTCCACTGCCACAGGAGTAAAAAAAAATCTATCATCAAAGTTTCTGGAAGAAAGCTCATAATCTGGCGTGAGCAGTAGTAGACCAACGACGGTACGTTGAAATTCACCGACGGCGATTGCGTTGAGAAAAAAATTGGCAGCTTCAGTTTCGATCACACATTTTCACATAGATGTGAAACAACCTTTGCTGTGTATTACAGTTGCTTTACAACGGTATTAAACACTAAGAATATCTCCTTCGACCGTTGTCATCAAGAAATCATTGAATATCGGCAATGGCGAGGTTCGAACCCAAATCAGAGACAACCATTCTATTAACTCGTTAGCGTCCTATATATCTGAATAGTTTTATTTCATCTATCTTCAGAAAGTGAGATTTAATGACATTTTAAAATAACCTTAATAAAATTTGATCTTTTAGTATTTAGCCTAATCACTGTTCTGAGAAGAATTTACACAAGTTCGTTAGGTAGGTCATGCCTTGATTCTCTCTATCCCTATTTATCTACAATCTCTCCTGTGTGTATCAAATTTTCCAAGTACACTTTCCTCGTCCCGTGCCCTAGAAATTACAACTACCTATTATGATGGTATTATACACTCATTTTGTTTCCAATTTCTCTAAAACTGCGTTGTTACTCAGATATTTTGTCCATGCAATTCCCAGCATCATTCTGTAGAACCAAATTTCCGAGAATTGTATCAAATTTTAAGATATGAAAATCTTCAAAATATCTAGAATAAGTAATTGAAATATAACATACCTTTCGCCCGGCGACTGAATAAGGCTGCTATTTATCTCGAGGTTCTTGACGAAATCCAATGAAATATCTGTAACGTAATCGATCGTGACTTGGCATCTCGACTTCAGTTGTTTTCCTACTACATGTCATGGCTTCCTTCTGTCTTTTCTACAAATATTTTCATGGCAACTGCATTGAAAAGCATTTTTCACTGGTGCTCCGACGGCAAGAGTTTAATCGTGCACCAGAGTTGCATCTATGTCCCAACTGTTCACTGCTGAAATAGCTAAATGCAATGACCACTTCTGCTCCAAAATTTTTTTCTCGCACATCCCTGTTGTGGAAGTACGTTACGATTGTTTTTCTGATAACTATAATCATCAAACAATTAAATGCAACGTCAATCGCCATCTTCTATCTTCTTGAATCCTGTTCATCTTTTGTCCTTTCCTTAATCCTCCCTTTTCTTTTCTCTCACTTTCACTCCCTGTAAACCCCTGCGTACTAGTGGCATTATCGCCTTGCTTGGGGTAAGATGGTAACAAAAAAAATAGCATAGGAATATGATAGTACTTTCCAGGATTATTGAGGTGCTTGAGACATTTTGAATGTGCATTTCAAAAAAAGGTTACAATGTCGGAAAGTCGTGGATGAAACAAAAATATCCCGATAAAATAATTGCTTAAAAACAATTGTTAAAGGGTTTCATTATATTTTGATCTCCAAAGAAATTCACCAGAGAAATTCTCAGTAAGTACAAATCTTAGAAAGAACAGCTATGATAGTAGTACCGATAATATTTCAAGTAATAGGATCTCACCGAAAACCTTACTAGAGAAACGAAAGATTACAAAAATAGAAACTACGCAAAGAACAGTTTGAAAGTTTACTTGAATGAAAATTTATGGAAACTTGCTGTCACTCCATCTAGACATTATTATTTAGCTCATGCAAACACAATGGCAGCAAAGACAATGACGATGGTGATGCTGATGGTACTTTAACACAAATTGACCAATGCTGACGAAACAACAAGAAGAAAATGACAAATAAAAAAATAAAAATTGTTTTCTTTTTTTTTAGGCAAGTAAACAAAAGTGGCGTAGCCAAGCGTGGAAACGTAACCAGAAACTCCATAACGGATGGAAGCCAAATTACCGACATGGCAGGACAAAAAACCGGGGGAATTGAATTCGCGCTACATTTCTTGAATTCCCCACTCTTTTGTGCTCCTTTGCGATTTAGTCCCGCCTTGCCTTGCCACAGTGTAATTTGTCATTGCCTCATTGTTTTAATTTTTTTGCTATTTTCATCGCGCGCCAAAATCTCCCTCGACTATCGACATTGACAGAACATATTCATCTACTGCATTTGTTTCCTTACCTTTTTTTTACGGTCTTTGCAGTAGAAATTCAAGAGTACAGTTAAGTAAAAGCTTTACAGTTTCAAATGATCCTCATCCTGAGATGATTTTATCGACGTTTGTTAATACTTTCCTATTTCCATCAGGCGATATATCTTGCTAGAGACGTTTTCTTTTAATAGATTTCACTTTGGTCGCCTTTTTCCTTCTGTACTTCATCCGCGTTATCCGTATAAGTCTATTACTACCATATTCAATCTCTCATTATCAATGCATCTCCCCTATATATATATATATATATATATATATATATATATATATATATATAGGCAGCAACCCTTCTTTCATGCACATTTCATTAAAAACGACAGACAAGGTGCTTTTTTTAATTTTTTATACAATTTCTCATGCGATCTAATAATTTTTTTCTTTTCGGGTGATAAATTATATAAAAACTGTCCGAATGTTCTTTTTATCCGAGTGCTTTCGGCTATACATTTAGCCATTTTCAAGGATTATATTTTAACTGTTAAAATAAGAAATAGTTTGTTGTATGTATGTTTTATAAAATGTTTTCATTTTTTTAAATCAAAACACGGGAAGATATTATATCCATGTTCAAAGTTAATATTATTAAGTGTTGGTTTGTTTGGTTTTATTAATAAGACTTCCATTATTTTTAGATGATGCTGTTATATTAGTGTTGTCGACAAGTATGTTCCGAATAGTGTCCGGTAGGTCTCCATGAATATTTAAATGAGATCTAATTGAGCTATTGTCAGAAAGGTGTAGAGTTAGTCTGCGTGTCAAATATGTTGCAGTGTGGCCTATATAATTATTTACGAATTTTTAATAACCAGGAATACAATTCCTTAATGGGCATATATATATATATATATATATATATATATATATATATATATATATATATATATATATATATATGTATACAAGTATAGGATTTGTGTATACGGAATAAATTACAAAAACATAAAATGCTATTCTTAAAAGAGTGCTCTATACAGATTAGAGCAAATACATTTTATTCGAAAATTATAACATAAACATGTTTTGAATTCACTACAAAAATAGTAATTTTGTTTAAACACTTTTGGTGTCTTATCAAGTGATGGTGTTGTATGTAGAATCTACATTTGTCATTTGTCTGATGGGGGCGATTAGAGTGTGCGGAAACTTTGGAAAGAGCCTGGCCCAAGCTTGTGAGTGTATTGGGTAGACGGAACACTTTGGGGTCGCCGATAGCAGTGCTAGCACGAAGACATCGTGACCGAGGCTTTGAGTTTGCTGCAGTTCAGATTGTTGATCACGCCAGATAATACGCTCTCTCCAAGAAACTGTAACTAAAGTCTACTCAGCATAGTTGCAGTATAAAGCAGAGGTGGGCTCTGAGGGTGTTGAACAGATGTACGTCAGCCAGCGTCTGCAAAAGGGATTGGCTAGCCGCCTAGCAGATGGGTATGCTCGAATACGAGTGGCCAGCTATATATATATATATATATATATATATATATATATATATATATATATATATATATATATATATATATATATATATATATAATGGTTTATTTTTTTAATTGGATTTATTTATAAGTGTTGGGAATATGTTTGGTGGTGGGAGGGGGATTTAATTTTGCGTTTCACTGGGATGACAATTATACACATAGACACACATACATGCAGTGTACGCATTTTAGTTCACACAAACACATCCAGATAAAAAATCTGAGGGAGGGCTCAGATACACATCCGTGCTTTCGCACAGTTGTAATTCTATAAATACATACGCACAGACAAACACACACAAACATACACACACAAACACACACAAACACACACACATATATGTGTGTGTGTGTGTATCCATATATATCCATATATGTGTGTGTGCGTGTATCCATATATATATATATACATATATATATATATGTATATATATATATATATATATATATATATATATATATATATATATATATATATGTATATATATATATATATGTGTGTGTGTGTGTGTGTGTGTGTGTGTGTGTGTGTGTGCAGGTCTGTGTGTGTGTGTATAAATAAAAAAAAGAACAGGATGATATATAATCCGCTGTTCTTAAAGATATTTTTATTTTTACAAAATAGTGCTCAATCTAAATTTACAGAGCATTAATATTATAAATTAACTGATTTAAAATATTTTTCGCTACACAGTAATAACCATGTTTCAAAAATAGAAGCTAAAATCTTCGAATTTAATTATGTAATTAAATTAAATACATTAGTTCCATTTCATCCTCAAGCGAATTTTGCAGTAACTTATTTTTAAATTTTCTAAGTTTTAAAGGCACGACAAAAATTCATAATTCACTGTTTCCAAGGATACAGAGAAATCTACTCATCCAGACAAGGGGTGGTAGCGTGTTCATTTTCATTAACTTTTGTTGTATCAGTTATTAGTTACGTTCGAAAAAGGGGTTATGTTTAGGTAGGGTAGAGATGTATTTTTCAACGAATTCTGACATCCGTTAAATGCATGTCGTCTGGGTTTATTAAAATTTTATTGTTAACGGCAAAAAATTCTTACGGCATTTTTTCAATTTGTTTACGAGACGGGGAATCGAAAATATTCTTAAATGCCTATAATTGATAACAGAAGCTATTGGTTTATACCAACGGCTTCCCATACTTAATACTTCTCGTTTTTACTCTCGCGTGGTCATTTGTGACGTCACGAGCTGCAATGTGATTTTCGCTTCCCCGTCTCGTATACACGAGTTTGTCGTTGCCTTGACATTTTTCATGCAACAAAAACAGACTATCATTATTGTTTCGTCCGTGTATTGTTTGATATATTGAAATGTAATTGTCAACTTTCATAATGGCTTATTCCTTTCGTCTTTCAATGATAATGTTATTTAGCTTATCTGACGATATGAAAGGAACTTACTTAAAATAAAATAAATAGACAAAACTTATCTATATTATTTAATGAAACATGCATCAATATATATATATATATATATATATATATATATATATATATATAAGGGTTGTTCCAATAACTTGAACCGATTTTAAATGTGAATTAAGTTTAAGGGTCTAATGATTTTTTTCTTTTTCTTTCAGATTCAACAACTTAAATCTTTGGCAATTTCAACCATGGAAAGATTAACAATCAAACAACGTGTCAAAGTTTCAACAGTGCAATTAGAAAGATTGTTCGTAAATTCAAACAAATTGGGTTAGTGGCAGATGTGAAAACACCATAGCGTGCTCCTTTACGCCGTTCCGCTGAAAACATTGAGGCAGCGCAGGAGAATGTGTTCAAAAATCCAGGCACCTGTATTAATCATCGCGCGCAGCAATTGAACCTCTCCACAACAACGTTATATCGTTCCAAATTGCCCTCTCGATTGGTCGATTAAGTTGACCCCAAAAACGTTGTAATGAATATGGCGACAAAGGTGAGGGCAATAGTCCGAATAATGTAAATAGTATACATAATACCTCATCTCAGAAATATAGACAGATGCTGAAGAAGGCCGAAGCATACGACAACTGAAACGTAATAAATATGGCGACAAAATGAGGACAATAGTCCGAATAATGTAAATAATATACATAATACCTCATCTTAGAAATACATACAGATATGTTGGAATTTAATTCTCTCCGATTTAAGATTTCAAACTTCGACAGGGTTGAACGTTTTCATAAGATAACCACACGAAGGACAAAGTCAAAGTTAAATGATGTGGTCATCACGATTAAGATATGATTTAATGACTTCACAAGTGCTACATGAAAAGTCTCGAAAAGCTAATTTCCAACATTATCCTTAATAGATGCCATTTGCATATGTAAGTTATTATAACATGCATTTCTTACTTATGGTCATTTTTTTTAATATGTCTGAATAATTGTCAGTTTACACCATTTTTTTAATATCTGGCAAATTTTACATCGATTTTCTCTAAATAATATTCATTTTTATGTTTCTTAGTAATTGCTATTTTCATACCAAGTAGTTTCGTAATAATCTTCAATATTGCATTTTTCTTTTAGCAACGGTAACTTCTGAATCATTTTTCTTACTGTCACTTTTGTAATGTTTTCTTTGCAGTTATATTATTTTCTTTACTAATTGTCATTGTTGCGTCAGTTTTCCCGCGGAATTTTATTAATATTTTTCTTCAATATTTTTTCTAATAATTTGCAATTTACACAATGTTTTTTTTTGACAATTGTCATTTCTGCATCGTTTTTTATTAGCAATTGTCACTTTCACATCAGCGTGCTTCTATTAATTATCAATTTTACATTTCATGCATAAATTTACTGTAAGTAACGCATTCACAAACACTTACCCTTCACAACCACAAATCGTAATTGAAGTAAAAACATCTAACACATTCTGAACAGTTTTCTTCTGCTTGTCTCCTCTGTAGTATCACTTCATGACGTTGGATATCATGGCTCTCTACAACTTTCTATCCACTGTAGCTCTTAGTAAGCTTTGTCTTCGCCTCCTTTCTGTTCTATCAACTATTTAAATAAGTACGTTAGGTAAGTTTTTTTCCTGCTTTCTTCTGTTTCTTTTGCATTCAATATGTTCTGTGAGTGTCTAATTTTCCAGGCACACTTTCCTCATCAGTTTTTCCTTAGACATTTTATTTATCTCTTTCTGATACTACCTATGAGCGTCTTTTTTGTTTCCATTTTCTCTAAAACTTCTTCGATACTCACATGTTCAGACCACGGTATTCGCAGCAGAACTATATTTCTGTAGCCTCAATCATTGTCTTCATCCTTCTGGAGAGTGTCTAGCATTCTATGCTCTACAGAAAGACCTCTACTACATAAAAGACCATCACTCTTTTCCTTGTTTCTAATTAAATCTTCCTGTTTCTTAAAACTTTACTAAACTCGTGGAAAGCACCATTCGCTATTCCAGTGCGACTTCGGATTTCGCTTTCATATTTATTTCTCATCATTTATTTATTTCTCAGTGGAGACTTCTGGGGTTATTGACCCTCGTTCGATGGCGCGATTGCGTCTCGATTAAGCAACGAGCCTCGCGAAAGAAGAGTGGCTCTTGCTGCGTGTCTCACTAGCGATGGTTCGATGTAATACTTTCTCCATCATTGCGGCTGGCAGAGGATAGAAAAAATTGTTTATAGTTACTTTCTTCTGGAATTGTCATCAATGGTCAACTTTGATATGAGTAATTGCCATTAATATTGAGCTTCCCCTCTTGGTAACTCGACCGAATGAATTGTAGCCTAATACAAGATGGATAGATTTATTATATTATGTACATTATTTACATTATTCGGACTATTGTCTTCATCTTTGACGCCATGTTTATCACAACGTTTCAGCCGTTGTTTGGTCCGGCCTTCTTCAATTGTTTGGAATGTCGAACTGAACCCTTTATTTCGCTCACTGGGGTAGACTGTTCTATATCTATTTTTCTGTACTTATATAACTCAATTTCTTTCCTTATGCAGGCAGTTTGCACCCACTATAATATCTGGATTATCCCAATTTCTTTCTCAGATAAATCAAGCTTACCTAGCATTACAAATATTTCTGTGTGTCGTACATTTTCAAACGCCTTTTCATAATCTTACATATATATATATATATATATATATATATATATATATATATATATATATATATATATATATATATATATATATATATATTGTACTGGGGAAGCAGATCATTATTTAAACGTATATTTTAAAATATAACAGACAATGAATGTCTATTATATCTGATCATGAGCCGTTCTAAAGTTCCTATGTTTGCTTAATATACCTGAAATCCTACCAGCATAAAACGAAGCGAGTACCATCTACGCCAAACGAATAAAGCAGAAAGCAACACAAGTTGGCGAAATGACATTACAAAAAGAACTGAGAGTACAAGGTGTTGCATGGCAATTACCTCAAAAGAACCAGAGAAGCAGATGTGGACCAACAGAAAACTCATCAGTGGACCAGGTGCACCAAATTGAAATCTGAGACAGGAGGCCTAATTATTGCAGCTCAGAACCAAAACCTCACAATAAGACACTATCACTGTCACATAATCAAGAATGGAACCATCACGAAATGCAGAATCTGCAGAAAATATGATAAAATTACCGACCATATTATTTCAGGATATCCGGAACTAGCAAAAAAGGAATATACTCACAGGCATAACAAAGTAGCGATATATGTCCACTGGAAGATATGCAAGAAGCACAACCTCGAAACCATTGAAAGATGGTATGAGCACCAGCCAGGCACAATTATACAAAATAACGATGTAACTATCCTTTGGGGCATGCCGATTCAAACTAACTGGGAAATAAAAGCCAGCAGACCTGATATTATCATAAAAGACAAGAAATCCAGGAAGTGTGTGCTTAGTGACATAGCAGTACCATCTGAGAGAAATTACTCCATGAAAATTATCGAGAAATTGTCCAAATACAAAGACCTGGAGATCGAAAATAGAGAATGAAGACAGAGACTCTAGCAATAATAATCGGAGCGCTGGGCACAGTGATTAAAGGAATGGGCAACTTTACTAACAGTGTCCGAGGTTACATCAACATACAAGTTGCCCAGAAGATCGCCCTACTTGGAACATCCC
>OZ038484.1:13222714-13237714 GCA_964036315.1 Acanthosepion esculentum
AATAAGGAGAATAAGGAGGGGGAAGAGGATCATCATCATCATCCTTCTTCTTCTTCTTCTTCTTCTTCTTCTTCTTCTTCTTCTTCTTCTTCTTCTTCTTCTTCTTCTTCTGTCCAAGCTCGGCAAGTAGGTTATGTACTGATTTCCTCTGTTCGTTTTGCCTTCATTATTTCCTGTGTGCGTTAAATTTTCTAAGTCCTCTTTCCTCATTATTTCTGAAGAAAAAGAAATAAAATTACGAAGAAATTTCAAGCGTCTTTTTCTGATGCTAATTCAAAGTGTCCTTTTGTTTCTATTTTTTCTAAAAATTCCTCATTGCTTACGCGTTCAGACCATCCTTCGCTGGAATCACATTTCCGTTGTCTCAAGTCTCTTCATCTGTGAAAAGATTATATAAATTTAAGATGCAGATTGACAATAAATTGTTTTAAAATATTATGCACAAAATAAAATGAAACTTATTTTTGCATACATTAATTATTTAAACTAAAAAGAACTTCCTTTTTAATATTGGATTTTAAGTAGATTTTATAAATAAAACATTTTTTATATTTTTATTTCTATTTATCCTATAACAAAATAAATGGCATTCAAGACTCCATTTAACAAGGAAATTATAAACTAAAGAATATAAATATATTATTTTAAAGGGTTGTTCGAAAACCTACGGCGATAATGCAATGCCCATGCCTTACTGTAACAAACGACTGTTTATATGAGGAAGTAAAGAAAACTGCCTATGTCAATCCAATTATTTTATATGTAGCGAAACATCAGATTCTGGCGGTAAAGAAATTTAAACAATTATCATTTTTCAATAGAGCATGGACTGCATTGAAATAATTACACGGCGACATCGCTTTGGAAGTTTCTATTGCTCTTTATTGGTTCCACCAATTTCTCACCACAATTTGGCTTTATTTCAATAATTTATTATGGACTAACAATAGAAATAAATAATGTAACTTTAATTTTGTAAATTCCTCTATGATTTATTTACTTCCTTATGTAAACAAAAATGTAATGAGCCGACCAAGCACAGAAATGAATACAATCTGGGAATCAGTAATAATGAGTGCCAGAGAAAAGCAATGGATAACAACAAAAAACTGCAATATAATCTCTGGTAAAAAAAAAAGAAAATAATAATAACAAAAATTGCAAAATGAGCACTGGTAAAAAAAAAAAACAATGATTGCTGAGATATTACGTTTATAAGTCCAAACAATTCATACAACGATGGCCAAGTGGATCTGTCTACGTCTCTGAGATGAGATTATTTACATTATTTAAATTATTTGGACTGTCATCCTCATCTTCATTGCTGTCTTCACAACGTTGAATGCAATCTTATTACTTGCAAAATTGCAATATGCTGTACTGGTAAAAATAACGGTCAGTGAGACATTACGTTTTAAGTCCCAGAAAATCATAGACAGATGTCCTCAAAGTTGGTTATATCCAGTGACTAGACCCAAAGAGTTGTGAATTTAATACCAGGCTACAGCGATGGTGAACCAAAACTTGGAGAGTTGAGTTAAAAGGAAATAACTGAGACACCCGGAAGAGACGTGGAACTAGAACAATTTACTCCCGCGGTTCGAAATTCCAATCACCTGAAAAAGGTCGCAGCTTACAACGCCTGAATCGTTGTGAATAAGGCAATGAAGATGAGGATAACAGTCCGAATAATGTAAATAATGTAAGTAATCATAATATCTCATCTCAGAGATATAGGCAGATATATAGAAAGACATAGACATAAAGGCCGGAGCGTACAACAGCCGAAACGTTGTGAATATGGCAATGAAGATGAGGATAACAGTCCGAATAATGTAAATAATGCAAGTAATCATAATAGCTCATCTCAGATATATAGACAGATATATAGAAAGACATAGACATAAAGGCCGGAGCGTACAACGGCCGAAAGGTTGTGAATATGGCAATGAAGATGAGGATAACCGTCCGAATAATGTAAATAATGCAAGTAATCATAATACCTCGTCTCAGAGATATAGACAGATATATAGAAAGACATAGACATAAAGGCCGGAGCGTACAACGGCCGAAACGTTGTGAATATGGCAATGAAGATGAGGATAACAGTCCGAATAATGTAAATAATGCAAGTAATCATAATAGCTCATCTCAGAGATATAGACAGATATATAGAAAGACATAGACATAAAGGCCGGAGCGTACAACGGCCGAAACGTTGTGAATATGGCAATGAAGATGAGGATAACAGCCCGAATAATGTAAATAATGCAAGTAATCATAATAGCTCATCTCGGAGATATAGACAGATATATAGAGAGACATAGACATAAAGGCCGGAGCGTACAACGGCCGAAAGGTTGTGAATATGGCAATGAAGATGAGGATAACCGTCCGAATAATGTAAATAATGCAAGTAATCATAATACCTCATCTCAGCGATATAGACAGATATATAGAAAGACATAGACATAAAGGCCGGAGCGTACAACGGCCGAAAGGTTGTGAATATGGCAATGAAGATGAGGATAACCGTCCGAATAATGTAAATAATGCAAGTAATCATAATACCTCGTCTCAGAGATATAGACAGATATATAGAAAGACATAGACATAAAGGCCGGAGCGTACAACGGCCGAAACGTTGTGAATATGGCAATGAAGATGAGGATAACAGCCCGAATAATGTAAATAATGCAAGTAATCATAATAGCTCATCTCAGAGATATAGACAGATATATAGAGAGACATAGACATAAAGGCCGGAGCGTACAACGGCCGAAAGGTTGTGAATATGGCAATGAAGATGAGGATAACCGTCCGAATAATGTAAATAATGCAAGTAATCATAATACCTCGTCTCAGAGATATAGACAGATATATAGAAAGACATAGACATAAAGGCCGGAGCGTACAACGGCCGAAACGTTGTGAATATGGCAATGAAGATGAGGATAACAGTCCGAATAATGTAAATAATGCAAGTAATCATAATACCTCATCTCAGAGATATAGACAGATATATAGAAAGACATAGACATAAAGGCCGGAGCGTACAACGGCCGAAACGTTGTGAATATGGCAATGGAGATGAGGATAACAGTCCGAATAATGTAAATAATGCAAGTAATCATAATAGCTCATCTCAGAGATATAGACAGATATATAGAAAGACATAGATATAAAGGCCGGAGCGTACAAAGGCCGAAACGTTTTGAATATGGCAATGAAGATGAGGATAACAGTCCGAATAATGTAAATAATGCAAGTAAAAAATAATGGTTCTTTGGCCTATATCTGGATGAGCTTAAAAATATAAACCTCTTATTATATTATTGATACAGTTTATTTTCTATTTCATATTTCCATGAAGTCCATCTTGCAAAAAATGTTATTTTCGCCCATCGAATTCTGATGAAAGGGAGCGTTAACAGGTTAAATCGGCAATTTTCTCTCTCTTCTTTCATATTGAACTACCGTAGTTTTTTCTCATTTTATGGGCTTTTTAATTATGCTCATTTCTTTTGCTATAAGCATTTGAAAAAATGATTTTCATTAGCGACTTCTCGAGGCAAAAAGATACAAATGGCCGACTCATAGTGCAAGTAAAGGCGAGGACAGCAGGCCCATTTTTAAATATTTAATTTTCTGAAATGTCTGGCGAACGATAAAAGATTCATGTTTTCATTATTTTTTATCTTATAAAAATATTACATCTTCAATTTTATGGTAAATTAATGTAAAACTCAACGTTCTTTTTTTGAATTACATTCTAGGAAGAAAAACAAATATATTGATAGTATTTTGATTGTATGAATAGAAATTCCATTGAGAAGTATATTAAATTAACTTTAAGTAAAGAATTTAAATAAACTTTCAAATGACAAGTAAAAGATTCATACATTGCATTTTTTTAAAAATTCTTTTTCTAATAAACATAAATTTATGCTTATCGGAAAAGCAATAAAAATACAGAAAAATGTTGTTGTTTTTTTCAATAAACAAATTAATATAGAAATAAACAAATAAAATCTCGTACTTCAATTATATATGCAAAATTATTTCATGTGTAAAAACAAACATTTCTATGAATTTCTTTTAGTGGACTTCGGCATTTAACCCATATCAAATGTTGAACGCGTTAATATCAGTAACGAGTAGCGTTTAGAATAATCTCAGAAACGATGAGATTTTAGAATAGACTTCGGGTTCTACCCCTTAATTGCACCATAATTAAGCCTGTAGTACTCATGCCATTGTATTTAACTCATTAATTAAGCAAAATGGCTTGCTAGATATTCTTGATAATTGGCTAATTGGTCGTTCACTATTAAATATTTTGTTAATCCTCTTTCTTCTGCTTTACAAATAAATTAAAAAAAAACATTTAATTTGTCGACATCATAGTTTGTTCTATATTCAGAGTAACACCTTTACTATTAATCGTCTAAATATCTAAACACCATAAAAAGTTGCTTTTCTTGAATCATTCACTTCGAATCCATCAGAATGTCGCTAACTCATTTATTTATTTGCTAATTAAAGAAATCGTAACACAACAACTATGTTGTCTCTTTCTTTATCCTTAGCGAATTTCTGTACCAGTTTCTTCTTCTTATCTTACAAGAATTCCAGCTCGCGTAGTCTTCTGCTGCTGTAGCAAATCCACTTCAAGGTTCGATGTATTGTGCTTTCAAACAAGATTCTATCTATAACACTGTTATAAATGGTGGTTTTATGAGCTGATGCATTTATATAAGCTGGAACCATTCTGGACATTCACCTAGGATCGTTTACTTCAACAAAGAATTTCCTTTCCACATACCAAAGAGCTGCTTACTGGAATATTTTCTTCTTTTTCTGATGTCTTCCCTGTAAACCCCAGCCATATATACTCGTGGAAATCCCAGGTGGTCAGGATTTTCTTAAATACTTAGACCCGCCCTTCTGGCAGTAATAATCATATGACATTCAAACATATTTTCATGAACTTTTATCCTCATATTAATGCATTAAATGAAATTTAGAAATACCTATATCAAGTAAATTATTCTATCATCATTGGCTGATTAGTACTTTTTTCTTTTCGAACAAGTGGATTTGGTCATGTGCATTTAATGAAGTATCCACTGTATGTACATGGTGAAACAAACTGTTTATATATATATGTGGCGAGTGTTGGATTTTTATCGACTATTTATATATATGTGGATCAATGGTTCATTGTGGGTAATCCATTCTAGTTGTTATTTTGGCGGGAGTGGCAAATAAAAACAAGTAAAATGAATAAATAAATAAACAAGCCATTCCCGCCAAAATAACCGTCAGAATAGATCACACAAAATGCACCACTGACCCACATATATATAAATAGTCGAGGAAAAATCCAACACTCGCGGCCTGACGATTGCGTCTAGTATGAAACTGAGTATTGCTTTCAATGTTCACTTTAATTATATATATATATATATATATATATATATATATATATATATATATGCAAAATGTAATCAATATTTAAATAAGAATAAATGCAGTGTTTATTCATTTGCATGCAACATTGTTAAAATTCAGAAATATTTATGTTTTGCACTGATAAAGTCGATTAACGGTGTACATTAAATATTAAATGACTTTAAATTCATGCTTCTAAATATTCAATCTGACGAGTATATTTTTGGACATCATATATATATATATATATGTATATAAAAGTAAATAAATATATAAATATATGATATGTGTGTACGTATGGGTATACAGTAGTTATCAAATACTTCTAATGAGAAAAGCTGGAAACATACATAAATATGATATTATTTCTATTATTTTAAGAAGAGTGGATATTGCGGAAGTATATAAAATTAATAATTGCCAAATATTTTTAAAAAATACCTTTGCTCCTCTCTCTGTAGATTGAGTTTTATATGTTGTTGCTACACCAAAAGCACTTAGCGGCACTCATCAGTTAGTAAGATGTAAAGCTAAGTGCTTAAAGTGAATTGTGCGGATGTCAACGAGTCCATTACGAGAGAAACTCTCGCTGAAGAATAAACAAAGCCACACAGTAAAAAAAAAAAAAACAGACCAGAAAACTTGATAATGCAAATGCAACAAATATGAGACCAGAAAGAGAAAAGCATGTTTAATACAATAAGAAAAGAAATTACTCAATATACAAGTTCGAGCAGAAAATTACTCGACTCGACTCCTTTCTCAAAATATAATCAAATGAGAAAATATTTATTACTGAAGACCTTCTTTGTCACACCGATAACTTTTAAACAGTACCTATTACGTGTACATTATATATATATATATATATATATATATATCGAGAGACAGGAGCGTCCAGTGTGCGTATGTTAATATGTTTTCTGTTTATACGTTGTATTTATAGAGACAATTATTTAAGTAAATGCTTTGTTTATAATAAACGCAATTTCAGGAAATTTTTCTCCCCAGAATCGATCCTCCAAATTTACAAATCAACCTTCCGCCGTTGCATGGAGTATTGCTGCCATATATGGTCTGGAGCCACTTCTGTTTGCCTCGGGGTGCGTGATAAAATCCAGAGACGGGTTTTCAATGTAATTGGCCCTATTCTGGCTTCTCGTCTGCAGTCTCTCTCTCACAGGCGCGCCGTCGCCTCTCTTTGTCTCTTTTACAAATACTTGCATGGCAATTGCTCCGATGAGCTGCTATCGCTGGTTCCCAGGCTCCATGAATTCAAGCGTCATACGAAGCTGGCATCCCGCTCCCGCCCTTTCACTGTTGAAACTGTTAAATGTAGACGCCTCTTCTACTCCAATAGCTTTATATCTCGCACCTCTCGCCTGTGGAACTCCCTTCCCTATTCCTGTTTCCCTGACAACTATAATCTCAAACTATTCAAATGTAACGTCAATCGACATCCTCGGTTGCATTGATCTATCTACTATCCTTCTTCACATCCTTTCCTCTGTCACTCCTATCTGCTTTTGCTCCAAATCCTCTGTAACCCCTTGCCTGCTAGTGGCTATCAGACTTGCCTGCGGTGAAAAGCTTTAAAAAGAAAAAAAAATACATTTACCGGCCTGAATGTCCGAGAAATTTCGAAGAAAATATATGTCCTCCGATAGGAATTGAACCTGTAACCTACACGGATCCGACATTAGGCCTCACGTGCTATGCCATTTACCCAAAAACGAAACGTCTGCCAAGTCAATCCAGTACTGTTTTCAAATAATGAAATTTCCCACGATCTTTCTCGAACGATCACAACTTCTAGAAGCGTAACTTAATGTACACAAATGACAACAGACAATTTCATTATATATATATATATATATATATATATTGTTGGAGGTACAAAACCGTAATATTGCAAGGAAAACGTAAAATTTATTTCTCATAGTCATTATGAAATATACAAAATAAGAGATGAAAACACAAACAAGACAGACCAACCGGTTTCGTTGCCAAGCTCATCAGGGTCGACTTTGAACATAATAATAATTTATTTCAAATTACTTTTACTCGCACAAACACCCTACATACAATTAAAATATTAAAAAATGAAATGATTAATTTGTATGAGCGAAGACAACAAAAAAAACGCAAATTCGAGTTCGAGTTCCCTAATCTTTGTAACAAAGTCTAAATCTATTGAGGGTGTTTCTGTGATTGTCCCTTTCTTGAATGTTACTTTTGCACATATTCTTAATCCGAGGATCATACCTATGTCGTCACTGACGCATTTTACAAAATTGTGGAGGCCCCTCAACTCATTCTTATATTTGACAAAGAGTTTCAGATCATCTATATAGAGCAGGTTATTGAACACATTCTTATTTCGTTTGTTTTTAGTTCATGCGTAAGGGCGATTCAGGACAAACAAAACAGAAGGGATGAGAGGGAATCAACTTGAAAGATTCCGTGTCGGATATTCAGACGGTTGGAGATGGTAGTGCCTCTGGTGTGATTTAGGTATAGTGTGGTGTTCCACATCCCCATGCATTGTTTAATGAAATTTACTAGCACAGGGGAAATTTACATTTTCAAAATCTTAAGGATCCAAGAGTGTGGCACACTATCAAAGACTTTACGATAATCAATCCACGCTGCGCTCATATTTCTACGTCGTCTTCTTCAATATTCCATGATCATTTTGTTTGTCAGTAGTTGATCTTTGCAGCCATAAGAACCTCTCCTGCGTCCATTCTGTTCCAATGGAAGAATATTGTTATTATTCTTATTATCATCACCATTCTTCTTCTTTTTCTTCTTCTTCTTATTATCATGATATATATATATATATATATATATATATATATATATATATATATATATATATATATATATATATATATATATACAGGGTGACCCCAAAAAACGGGAACTTTTTAACAATCCAATAAAACCAAGAGTGATGGAAGAAAAATATTTAATTCATAGTAAGTCAAACAGTAAAACATGCCATTTAAGAAACAATGATGGAATTTTCATTTTTTAAAAATTACGTCCTGTAGATGGCGTCCTCCTGTACGAATGCATTCTCGAAATCTGCTCTTGAGATTCCTGATTGACGGCCGCAACATCTCAGCTGGGATACTGTGAATTTCATTCTCGTCACTAAAATGGCGAAATGTTTACTTGCTCAAGGCCACTGTCTCGCAGTGTTGCCACCTGCTCATGTCTGGCAATAAGCACTTCAAAAATTCCCGTTTTTTGAGGTCACCCTATCTATATATATATATATATATATATATATATATATATATATATATATATATATATATATATATATATATATATTATGACGTTTTAGTTTATACATTCTTTTTATAGATACAAATATTTAAGTAAATGCTCTGTTTATAATAAACAGTATTAAACAACATTTACCGGCCTGAATGTCCGAGATATTTTCATAGAAAATATACGTCCTCCGTCAGGAATCGAAACTGTATACTATACGGCACCGTCATATAAGCACATTACCCGATTTGGCCACGGAGGAGCGTTCGGTTAGCAAGGTCTATTTTACTGTCTTTAAACTACAATCTTCCATGATTCTCTCACGTCCATTCATATCTGCTCATGGCGTATCCAAATGTAAACAAATGACGTCACACATTATGAAATGGACAAAATCCTTCAAAATTTCTCGGACATTCAGGCCGGTAAATGTTGTTTGATACTGTTTATTATAAACAGAGCATTTACTTAAATATTTCTATCTATAAAAAGAATTTCTAAACATAAAAATGTCTTAAAATAATTGTCGGACTTTGTCAGTTTCGTAATATACATATATATATATATATATATATATATATATATATATATATATATATTACATGAATCATTCATACAAAAAGAAAATAGTGAAGTTAATATTTTAAGACATTAACTTCACTATCTGCTTTTTGTATGAATGATTCATGTAATATAAATTGAACTGCACCACATACTTGATATATATATATATATATATATATATATATATATATATATATATATATATATATGAAAAAATATAGTCTTAAAGTGTGCTATATTTATGGGATAAAATGCTCAATATAAGAGATAGAGCGTGTGTAAATATAAAAGTGAACATAGAAGTCAACACTTAGAGTCTGTTTCATGCTAGTGCAATCGTCAGGCAGCTAGTGCTGTTATTTTTCTCGGCTATTTATATATAAGGGTCAGTGGTGCATTGTGGGTAATCTATTTATATATATATATATATATATATATATATATATATATATATATATGTATGAAAAAATATAGTTTTACGGTGTAGCTATATTTATGGGATAAACTGCTCAATATCAAAGATAGTGCGTATGTAAATATAAATATAAAGTGAACATTGAAGTCAACACTCAGAGGCGACAGGCTGTTTCATCCCGGGCGCAATCATTAGATTTTAAGGCAGGGAAGACAATAAAAAAACTGTGTTAACAAAGAAAGAAGATGGCGATTGTCGTCCATTTAAATTCTTGAACATCGTAGTGGATAAGAAAGTATGAAACTGAAAGTGCATTCCACAAGCTAGAAGAATATGTATCATTATTTAAGCATGCATGAATATTCTTATTTCATGTCTGCTAAATGCATTGGTCGTTCATTTACTAGCATGCTTTTAAGAATTTGCAATTGTGCTTATTGCTGTAATACAAATTACCGATATACATGATGTGTCTATTTGTCGACTCAATGAAGTGAAACGTTGTGTGTAAGAAATGAGTAGTAAAGATAATCAGGTGTATTTTAAACAGCGCATTGGTTTGACAATGTTAATTTTTGTTTGAAAGCTAAATCATATGCGACAGCAGTACATAACAAGACATGCCCCAGCATCACATAACGAGATTCCCGAGAATAAATTGCCATTCTCGTAGACTAATGACCAAGCAAAGCTAGATAGGCCAGTTTCTCATATTTCATTCATAATTGGCATGAAAAAAAAATGAATTCATAAGTTTAACAAGGAAAGTTAACGCAAAATCTTCGGATTTGAACTCCGGTTGCTAGAGCCACATTTTGCGTCGATAACCATTACGAAACACGTAAAGTCCTCTATTTGATACTAGAACCGTCAAATTTCGAAATGACCCCCCCCCAAAAAAAAACAAATAAAAAATAAAAAAACAAAAAAGAAAACTAAAAACGTTTCTTTACGAAATGCGGTAGAAAGTAGTAGAATTTGATTCGTTCATGAAGGCCGTTCGTAACACGAAATGCTCGTAAACCGAAATTATTTTTCAAATAGGAATCAATTGCAGAGGAAAAAAGTCACAATAAAATAAAATTGGAAAAGAACACACAATTGTTATAGAACAGAATGGTCGACTTAGAAATGATTTCCTTTCGGGTCAACTCAGTTCGGCTATGTTGTTCGAGAACCGAAATCTTGTTCGGTAACAGAGCCATTTTCCTCGAGAATCTTCTGTTCGAAAACCGATTTGTTCGATATGATAGACGTTCGAGAACCGAGGTTCCTCTCTATCACATTTTTAACGTCAGAAGCCTTTTCAAGCAACTTCATTATTCCCTTTTGATGTTATAATAAATAAGCAATTATAATATAAAAGAATTAGCACTCAATACACGTGTGTTTTTATGGTATATTGACTTTTGCCCATAACCGATATTCTACGCTATTATTTAAGGTTGCATATATAGTTAAGATAATACACAAATCTCACTTTCTGCGTTGTGGTCTAGCAGATGACTTGTTTGTTTGATGTACAGTCGTTTAGGGCTATACTAGTTTTTCCTTCTTTTTTTGTTTTTTTAAATCATTTCACCCCAAGCAAGGCGGGAATGCCACTAATACGCAGTGGGTTACAGAGAGTGAAAGTAAGAGAAAAGTTCAGTATTGGGAGGTTTGATGAAAAGACAAAACATGAACGGCATTTAAAAATATAGAAGATGGCGATTGACGTTGCAATTAAATGTTTGATGATTGTATTTATCAGGGAAACACGTAAACGGAAGGGTATTCCACAGGTAGGAAGTACGAGAAAAAAACTGTTGAAGTAGAAGTGGCAGTTGCATTTAGCTCTGTCAACAGTAAACAGATCGCCTTGAGTTTTTCTTCTTCTTTGAGGGAATCGTCCAAAATTCGCTGACTTAAAGAAGGACAGATGTCATGCAACAGCTCAGTATTCTTTCTTTCGTTAGCAAAGAAATCCTCCTGTCTCTCAATACTCTGCCCAGCTTTTGGAATGCATCCTTGGCCATTCCAATACGTCTACGGATCTCAGTGTCGCACTTACCGTCCTCTGTCAAGACGCTTCCCAGATATTTAAACTTCCGCGTCTGCTTGATTCTAGTGTTCCCGACCTGCAAATCGCATTTCGGGATCATCCTTTTACTGATGACCATGCATTCTGTCTTCTTGTAGTTTATGCTTAGTCTCTTCTTCTCACTTTCCTTCGATACCTTCTGTAGGAGATTTTTTAAAATTTCTTTTCCGTGTCTGCTATCAGTACTCTGTCATCTGTGTAGCTTATATTGTTAAGATTGTGGCCGTCAATGCTAAAACCCGGTAGGGGTTTCAATTCTCTCAGAATTGCCTCACTGTATAGGTTAAACAGTTTTAGGTGAGAAGACGCATTCTGGCTTTACGCCCTTTTCTATTTTTGTATATTGACTGAACTCGTTCCCTAAGTGCATGCGTGCTGTTTGCATCCAGTATAGTTTCTTGATTATTCTGATACCTTTCCGAATATATCGAGGTTGCTGAGCGGTTCCATCAGATCCTTGTGGAGTACTTTGTCGATGGCCTTTGTGTAGTCTATGAAACATATGTACACGTCCTTCAGCATTTGTATTACTCTTTCTGATAACATACTGAACAAGAATATCGCGTTCCTTGTTCCGGTGTCTTTAACGAACCCGCATTGTTCTTGTCCTATCCCTGGCTTGGTTCTGCTGCGGGCTCCATTCATCAGAATATGGATGATGAGTTTTGTCACGTGGCTCATTAGGCTTATTGTTTAGTGGAGTACGCATTCGATGCACCTGGTTTCTTAGGCATAGCTTTAAAGATAGATCTACTGAGGTCTTCTGGTATATCCCCTCTGGTGCAGATTTCATTTCTTATTTCGGTGATCTTGTCTATGCCAAAGTCATCTGAGGCTGTCAGCATTTCCGTTACAATTCCGTCTGCCCCTGCCGCCTTGTTTCTGTTCAATTTGGCCAGTGCGGCTTATTTTGGTTTCCAGAATTTCGGTAGTCCTGTGTATTGCTGGTTATTCCTTTACGTCGTAGAACAGTTCTCCAATATACTCGCTCCAGCGTTGAAGAATATTTTCCTTCTCTAATATGAGTGTTCCTTCCTTTGATTTTAAGCAGCCTGTTGACGAGCATGTCTTCTGTCCTGTTAGATTCTTTATTTGTTTGTGCATGTCTCTTTTGTAGTTCGTACTCAGTCTTTCTATTTCTGCACGTTTTTCGTTTAGCCATTCATCTTTAGCTTGCCTGCATTTGGTCCTTATTTCATTGTGTAATTTTCTGTACACCGTTCCGTATCTTGGAAGAGTTTTCTGTTTCCTTTCCATCACGTCGAGAATCTCATCAGTCATCCATTCGTTTTTTCATCTTGGTTTTGTCTCCTTTGGGATGATATCTTTTGCTGATATCGCTAAAGCGTCTCTTAGTGCGATCCATTTTGAGTTTCCATTGTGTGCCTCGTGTCTTCTTTTCATATTGTCCATATACTTTTCTTTTAGGCTAGGGTCGCTCAGGAGTTTCATGCATTGCAGTTTGGCTGCTGCATTAGGCTTCTTGAATTTCCGCAGTTTCACTCTTAGTTTATCTATATGAGGGCAATGGTCGCTTCTGCAGTCGGCACTTGGGTAGTTTTTGCAGTGAATCATTGCATTCCCGAATCTTTTGTTGATGTTTAAATAATCAATTTGGTTTTTAGTTTCTTTTGCTGTACTCCTCCATGACTATAGTCGTCTTGGATATTCTTGGAACCATGTGTTGGCTATTAACTGGTCATTGGCTTTGCACCAGTGAATCCATTTTTCTCAGTGTTAGTTGCGGGTTTCTAGTCTGAATCTTCCTGTCATATCACCTGCCTACTTCGGCGTTTAGGTCTCCCAAGATAATGATGATTTCCTGTAATTTGCATAGAGCCTTGGCGCTTTTCAACATGGAGCAGATATTTTCTTCTTTGCTGTGTACCGTCTGTGCGTAGACTAAGTCGGGGAACCAAGGGAAAAATCTCGTGAGAGCAGTGGCCACTGAAATATTTGTAGAAAATAGAGAGAGGGAATCCATGCCACGTCGGTGAGAAAGTAACTGAAGTTAAGATGCCAAGTCAAGATCGATTTTATTACAGATCCTTTTGGGGATTTTGTCAAGAATATTCAGTGTATGGACGAATGATAGATTTGTTAATGTGTAAGATTAATATTATAAATGTACGTAAAAATGACGTTATATTTTATAAAATATAACATATCTCTGTCTCTTTAAATTTGTTTATCGAAAAATATACGTACGCTCTCCAATAACTCACCCATAACGAAAGGAATATTTATTTCATTCAATAATCACTTAATTTTCTGTATACTCTCTTTACGATATACTTCAGTAGCGAAAAAGCATGATTGAAGAGCGAATTAAAAATTAATATCAAAATTAAGATAATAAATACATTTCAGGCTATATAACTATTGATCAATCTTTTTACATTTTGACGTCATGGAGTATTGCTGCCATATATGGTCTGGCGCCTCTTATGTTGGTTTCAAGGTTCTTGAAAATGTCCAGAAATATAGACAGATACTGAAAGGCCGAAACGTTGTGATAAATATGGCAACAAAGATGAGGACAATAGTCCGAATAATGTAAATAATGTACATAATACCTCATCTAAGAAATATAGACAGCTCTCTTTTTTTCATGAACACTTTAAATACATTCTTGCATTTATTTTTTGTTTAGTTTAATCTTTCTTTATTTCTTCATTCAGCAAGAAGATAAATTGTTTTTATTTCGTTCATTTTCTCATTCGCCATAATTGTGTCCTTTTATCTATTCATCTTTTTGTATTTCTTTCTTTCTTTCCTTCTTTCATTCATTTTTTTTTTGTTTTTTCTTCCTCGGTATCTTTCTTTCTTCATCTCTTTCTTTCTTCCCTCACTTGCATTTTCCTTTATTTATTGCACATTCACTTTTTCTTCTTTCTTTCTTATTCACATAATTTATTTCTTTTATTCTTATCCATTCTTTTTACACTCCTTCATTCTTCACTTTTTCCATTCCCATTCTTTGTCATTCCTTCTTTCTTGTTACATAAGTCCTTTCTTTTTTCTTTCAAATATTTTCTTTCTCTATTTCTTTTATTCTTATTCATTCACTTGTAGTCATCAATTCTTCCATCCTTCCTTTATTATTCCTTCTTTCTTTTTCTCATAATTCCCTTCTTTCTTATTCATTCATTTTTCGACCATTCGTTCTTTGCATATTTCTCATTCCTTCTCATTCTTT
>OZ038484.1:13240214-13242714 GCA_964036315.1 Acanthosepion esculentum
TTTAAAATGGGAAATAATAGAAAATGTTACAAGTATAAAGCATGTAACAACTTTTTTTTTATTATGTATGGAGGAAAAGTTAGCAATAGCTACCTTCAATAAACCAAAAAAATGATTACACCAAACATCTGAAATCTTACATAGGTGAAGGCCTAAGAAATCCAGGTTATTGGGATAGAGGTTCAGTTCTTTAATTGGTTCTTTCTTTTTGTCACATGGTTTGATGATTTTTTAGGATTATTCTAATTTTAGTTTTTAGTGTTGCTTTCATCAATAAATCCGTTCCGTGTTTAGCCAGCTTACACTGAAGATCCATTTAGGTGAAACCTAGGTAGGTAGTTCATGGCTATTTAGGATTTATTATATATATATATATATATATATATATATATATATATATATATATATATATATATATATATATATATACATATTATGATAAAAAGAAATTACAGTAAGATATATAATCCGATGTTCTTATTGATATTTTTATTTTTACAAAACCGTGCTCAATGTAAATGTACAGAGCATAAATATTATAAATTAACTGATTTAAATATGGTTTCTTCACTACAAAGGAATTACCATGTTTCAAAAACCGACGCTAAAAACTTCAAATTTAATTATATAATTAAATTAAAAGCATTAGTTCTGTTTCACTTTCAAGCGAATTTTGAAATAACTTATTTTAAAATTTACTGAGTTTTAAACACATGCATTAATTCATAATGTCCGGTTTCCAAGGATAGAGAGAAATCCAATCATTTAGACAGGGTCGGTAGCGTATTCATTTTTATTTACTAATGTTGTATCAATTATGAGTTACGTTCGAAAAAGAGGTTAAGTTTAGGGAGGTTAGGGGTGTATTTTTCAACGAATTTTGACATCCGTTCAACACATGTCGTCTAGTTATTTTATCAACGACAAAAATTTTTTCGGCATTTTTTCCGGCCGACAATATTTATATTTACAAATGCTCTATCCCTTATATTGAGCACTTTAACCCATAAATATACCATAGTTTAAAACTATATTTTTATCAATATATATATATATATATATATATATATATATATAATATTTTATTCTTTTATACTCATCTATTCTGCATTATATCATGTTTCGTGTATTTTTCAACTGGTTATATGATTTGCTATATGAATAGGGTTTATTGGTATAAAGATGTAGTATTTTAGCTATATTTTCCGGTCATGATTTCATTGTAGGTAGGAGAGAATGAATTTGTTTTCATACTTTTAGGAAAGATGTCTAATAATTTGTTTAGTAGTTTATCTTGGCCTGAAAATTTAATTGATACTGTTTTTTCCTCTTTGCAAAGCGTACACGTTTCTTAATATTGTTGTCACGTGTTACTGTTTTTCTTGTTGTCCATCTGATTTTTAGTGTATTTTTAGTGTTTTCTGATACGCTTACAAAGAGTGGCACAGATTGTATTTTATTTCTTGTTAAATTATTTTGGCTGCGATTGTTTCTCTGTTTACAAGGACTTTCTGTTATTCTCATATTATTTTTCGCGATTTCATTTGGATTTTGTTGTAGTTTCGTTGTTTTTTTGCGTGCAGATATCTTTTATCCTGTATATTTATACATGTACACTAAGTACACGTTCCTTAGTCTGTCGTAACGAGCCAGCAGTTAGATTCTTTTGCTAATATATATCTTGCGAGCGAGTACATTGTCAACATGAGATGTCTTCATATTTTTGACAAACCGAAGTGTTCACGAACACTTTCAGCTCATTCCGATCCGGCGAGCCTAATTTTCTTGCCGTTAGGCATTACGTTATCTCACATACCCTTTTGTTTCTTTTCTCTTTTACACACACACGTGTATACACATATATATATATATACATATATATATATATATACACACATATATATATATATATATACATATACACACAAACACAGACACGCGTGTGTGTGCGTGTATATATATATATATATATATATATATATATATATATGAGGAGAGAGCAAAACGCATATATTATGTGACATTTAGGAATGCAGCGAACTTGCGTGTTTTAATATTTCCTTTTCTTTCTAGTATTTATTTTTGTTTGAATTCCTTGATTATCCCCAGCTGTAGTCCTTTGGGCCACCCATCGACAGTCAAGTTATCTCGATCAACAATGCTCCTTCTGCTAATTTCCAGAAAGATGAGACGAAATCCAAATGCTCATTGTGAAGATACGTTCGTTCATAGTATTACATGTATTCAGCTGTGCTTTCTCTTTTGTTTTCAACCCCCACCCCTACTGTGCATTCTTTCGTCTTCCTTTTAATATTGGTCTTACTATAACAGCAATTCTGTAGATTGTCATTGGTAGTCACATTTGTATAATATATTACTTCAGATTTAGTAATTTTTTTTTAAATTTATACATTTTCATACATTTTTGCTTTCCATTATTTTCTTCGTCACAACAAAATTTTCTAAAATCTCTTTCTGATATTCTGATGTCGAAATAAAT
>OZ038484.1:13245214-13252714 GCA_964036315.1 Acanthosepion esculentum
TAAATATAAAAGTGAACATAGGAGTCAACACTTAGAGGCGACAGTCTGTTTCATGTAATCGACAGTCTGTTTAGATGTAATCGTCAGGCCTAGATGCAATCTAGGCCTGACGATTACATCTAGCATGAAACAGACTGTCGCCTCTAAGTGTTGACTTCTATGTTCACTTTTATATATATATATATATATATATATATATATATATATATATATATATATATATATATATATATATATATATATATATACATACTCACACACACATATATATATTTATCTATATCTTATCTATATCTATATATATATATATATATATATATTTGTGCGTGCGTGCGTGTGTGTGTAAAATGGAAAACTGTATCTGTCTATATTTCTGATATGAGGTATTATGTACATTATTTACATTATTCGGACTATTGTTTTCATCTTTGTCGCCATATTTATTACAACGTTTCGACCGTTGTACGCTTCGGCCTTCTTCAGGTTGTGGAACTGAACCCTTTATTTCGCTCACTGGGGTAGACTGTTCTAGTTCCGCGTGCCATGTATAATGGATGTCAGTTAACAGTTATCTCCTGTTAATTTCCCTCTGAAATTTCTCCACTGCCTTAACCGGATATTGAACACCCACTCTGTCACTGGATCTAACTAACGCCTTTATCCAATGCGCCTTGTGTCATTGAGGACACATTAAGGCACCCAAGTTCTCCACCGTCTTAAACAGTCGGTGGAGAACTTAGAAAGGAGAATTAACAGATAACCGATAACTGACATCCATTAAACATGGCACGTGGAACTAGAACTATCCTAGTGAGCGAAATAAAGCGTTCAATTGAAAACTGTTTCATTTAAATTAAATCTCATTACGCGTTTCGCTTTTCCAGGCTCCATCAGATAGAAAACCGAAAGAAAGAAATATCTGACTATGTATTACTCTGTTTGCTTAAATAATAAATCATTCGTACTTTTTTCTGCTAAGCATGCGATTCTGGTGATGACGGAACAGAATGAAGAGAAGAAACTTTTTTTTAAAAAGCCGTTAATATTTATTCTGTATCTTTATTTATAATTCTTTGTTGGTGTGCTAAGATATTGATGTTATCTCCTCTCACTTTTCTGCATTAAGTCGAAGGTAAATTCTTATCCTACTTTATACAGATATTGTCGACACGAAAAACACATGGTCATACTTAAAAACATATAAATATTTCAATTTCAACCCATTTTGAAAAACTGGATAAGGATATCACTGAAATTAATTTCAGAAAACGCTATATGAATCATTTATTTTCGAACCTTTCTGAAAATAAGATGAGGATTACCTGAAATTCTGTACAGTTATAAATCTTTCTTCAAAATGGATCTCACACACACACACACACACACAGAGACACACACACACACACACATATATATATATATATATATATATATATATATATATATATATATATATATATATATATATATATATATATATGTTAAGATAATTTTCATGTCTGATGTTATTAGGCTAGGAATTCATGTAACTGTAAAATTATCGGAGAGGCACTGGCAATACACAGTGTCAATTGAAATGTCATTTTGGAGCCGGTTCCACATTCGCAATATATATATATATATATACACTCATACATAATTTTCCTAAATTGCGAATGTAGACAGTCATGGTGTTATAAATGTCTTAGAAAATGATGAACACAATTTTTTTTGTCTTAGAAGAAACAACATCCTGATGAATGATGACATTGTGCTAATTAGAATAAATGAATATGTCTCAACATGGTAATTTTCTCTCTTACTTTAATAGGGATACTAAGGAGGTTGTCCGTGAATATGAGAGGATCCTACTAAAAATAAATAGACTAAGCTTGCCTAAATTATTCAATGATATCTGTCTCTCTCCCTAAAACTATCTCCCTCTCTATACATATATATATATATATATATATATATATATATATATATATATATATATATATATATATCCATGTATACATATATATATATATATATATATATCCATATTTATATATATATATCCATATATATATATATATCCATATTTATATATATATGTATATGCATATATATATATATATATATATATATATATATATATATATATATATATATATATATATATATATATATATATATGTACACATGTGTGAGTTTGCCAAAATTTGTGAATATATATACGGGTTTAAATAACAATGCCATATCAATATATATTCAAATAACTTTTAGGTATTCAAAAGATTATATTCAGAAGCAGAGATGTTTATCTCTCCACGAGTATGGTGATGTTTATGTGCCACTTTCTTCTTCTTTTACCCATGTATGTACGAAAAATACACCGAATAGTTTTCCATGAATATTCAACAAAAATAATTCTTTAAAAACCACATATCCTTCATAGAGGCTCGAAGAATCTAACGCCTCATTAGAGAATGAATTCTTCCGTATAAACGACGTGCATTGATACGTGTCTGTGGTGGCACGCACAGCGAAAAACTATATCGACACGTGATCAATCATTTGAAAGAATTTCTTTCGTCTACGCGGGAGAAACAAGTCTCCTGCATTGAAGATTCTTATCGACTGTGAGGAAGCTCCCCTTTGGAATTGCTTTATCGATTTTCACCTGATTGATTCCTTTAATGTCTAAACTATTTCATTTTATTTTTGTCCAATAAACGGATGCCGATTATATTTTTGTATGACCGATACTCAAATATAATATATATATTTCTGTCCAAATATATAAAAACAAGAATATTCATATATATATATATATATATATATATATATATATATATATATATATATATATATATATATATATATATATTAAGGTGCATATTAATATTATTGATCTACGAGCACGGCCACAATATGCTGATTGTGTTCGGAAAATAAAACATTCCTATAACTCTCGAAAAATACACATAACCCACAGATCCATTTAAATATAAAAAATAAAAGCATCCTTCATAATGGCTAAAAGTATAGCCGAAAGCGCCCGGAATTACAGAATATGTAATCGTTTTAAACACTCCGTTTCTAGAAAAGAAAAACTTGCTCGAACAAAAGTGTTCTTAAAAGTGTTCTCAATACAGAGTAGATCAAATATTTATTCGAAAATTATAAAATAAATATGTTATAAAATCACTATAAAAATATCCATTTTGTTTCAACACTTCTGGTGTCATATCAAGTGATGATGTTGAATGTAGAATAAAGGGTTTTAAAAGGTTGAAATCAATTAGACACTCCTCGCTAATGGAAACACTGTTACATATGCTAGAATGACCAATAAAGATACAAGTATATGAGAATTCAAAAAACTTGAAAACAAATGATTTGATGTTAGGGTTAGACTAAAATAGAATTCCTTCTAATTAATTAATATTAAATTATACTATAACATTAAAAATTACCAATTTTTTTAATTTATTTGTTTTAAATTTTAAATTTAAGTTTAAAAAAAGTTTTAAATTTAAGTTTAAAAAAAGTTTTAAATTTAAGTTTAAAAAAAGTTTTAAATTTAAGTTTAAAAAATTATTTAAATGAGAATCTGAGGAAAAACATATAAGTAAATTAATATATATATATATATATATATATATATATATATATATATATATATATATATATATATATATATATATATATATATGAATTTACTTATATGTTTATTTGTATATTTATTTATTTACATCTACCGGCTTGGATATTCAAGAAAACTTCTTAGAAAAATATGCACCTCCTCGTCCATGAAGTACATGCTAATGAAACAAATCCGGCATATTGTTCGAACAGAACATCTCAAATATGAGTATCCATTAAAAATAACATTCAAACATTCAAACAAATAAATTAAAAAATATATCGGATTTAATACATTTCTTAACATCCACCCTCACCCGCGCTTATATATATAGTGGTACTACCTTGGAAAAAGATTAGGTATTTCGGCTTGTAGTAGAACAAACCAGTACCAAAGTAAAAATAAGGGATAAAAAAAGAAAGAACTAAGAACATGCAATTGAGGTGAAAACAATCGTCCAGAGTTCAAGCCCAGAGTCCAAAGAAAAAAAAAACTCCAAAACAAGTAAAAGTAACTAAGTAAAGTGCTCAATACACGAAGTAGAGCAAACCTAATATAAACCTAAAGAGCCAGGTAACCTACTTAGGTTTCACCTAAACGTCAGCCTCAAACTGGCCAGTTTGACCCTGACGATCCGTTTAGGTGAAACTTCGGTAGGTTACCAGGCTCTTTAGGTTTACATCATATATATATATATATATATATATATATATATATATATATATATATATATATATATGGCACAGCCGAATTAACTTCCTTCCTTTGAAATGTTTAAAATATCGGAAGTATTTCTATTGTACCCTATATATACGATAGACTGAAGGCTACATAGATGGATAGATAGGAATGTAAAAAAGGCACATCTAAACGAAAACAAGGAATTATATGAATATAAGATCGGTGTTTTTTCTACATGCTGCATAATAACCAAATTTAACACTCTTTCCTTTGTTTCGGTCACTAACAATTCGTAGTCGTAGAATGGTCAGAAACGAAAAATTTAAAATAGAAAAACAAAGTTCTTCAAACATGGAAACGAAAATCTGACTTCAACTTTCTTTTTATACATTTTTAGCGCGGTTTATTTTTTATATGCCGTCTCCCTTCAGGACGTAGGCGATCATGGCTCTCCACTTCTTCCTATCTCTTGTAGCTCTCAGTTATTTTTTTCCGTTTGCTACTACCCCCAGGAAGTTCTCTCATCGACTTGCTTAAGCCCGCTAGGTATGTGATGATTTGCTTTCCTTTGTCTCTTTTTCCCTCTATTCGACCTGTGGGTATCAGATTCTCCAAACCCTCTTTTCTCATTTTTGTGTTCCAGAAATTTCTCTCCAAAATCTCATCGTCGCGCACACGGTCAGTCCATGATATCCTTATTATCCTTCTGTAGAACCATACCTCCGTTGACTCGAGTCTCTTTTTCATCTTTGAGGAGATCTTCTAACATTCGCTGCCTTAAAGAAGGACAAATATCACGTGGCAGCTCAGTACTCTTTTGCCAAAGAAATCCTCCTGTCTCATAATACACTGTCTAGCTTTTGAAATGCGTCTTTGGCCATCCCAATACGTCTTCGGATCTCAGCGTCACACTTACCATCCTCTGTCAAAAAACTTCCCAGATATTTAAATTTCCGCACCTTTAGGGCAGTAGAAACGTATAATTATGATATTATAACTTGAATTGGAGCGTAGCGTTGGAGTTCACAAAAGTTAATTTAGGATCTGACGACATCAATTTAACTAACATTAATTATAGTCTTGCTTGGATTTTCTTCATCTAAATATAAAAGGAATCTGACGTGAAGTTTCCGTTCATCCATGCCTTGTAATTTAATTTAGTCTCTGAACCAAATATCCCACGAGATCTTAATACTAAATGAAGCAAATATTTTGATTTCCTAAAAGCAAATTCAGCAAATTCACATGTGAACCCAAACGCGAAGGATTCGTTAGATTTCTTAATTTCTAAATTTTAAATTCTATAATCACTGTCGAAGTATTAAACGTTCTTTGATGATTTTGTGCGAATGTGTATATAAGTCGACTACTTAGTGATTATCCCGTATGGGATGAAAAATAATTTAATTTAAATAGATTTTTCAAAATATACAGGTCGGAAACCATCAGAAAAGCATTTAAAACGTTTTGTGAATTTTGTTGAAATATATAAAAGATATTATTCGATAAGCATGTTTGATTGAAAAAACAATACATGATCGATGCAAATATATATATATATATATATATATATATATATATATATATATATATATATATATCACAATCCTCACTCATGCTCCATATCTGGCCTTCTTTGTAAATCACTAGCCGGTCTTAAATGCCACTTAAGATTATCGCACAAAATGTCATAACTGAATCAACTAAGCTGTCAGATCCTCATACATCGAAACCGACGGGAGAGTCCATTATTATTATCATTATTATTATTATTATTATTATTATTATTATTATTATTATTATTATGTATATATATATTGTGTAGCGACTTTTAACAAGATTTTCTTTTAATATATATATATATATATATATATATATATATATATATATATATATATATTAAAGCAAAAGCTTTTAAAAAGTCCCTACACAATTTCGATTATATTTCAACACTAGAAATGTGGGTGCGTCTATAGTGTGTGGTCTATCTCAATATATCGTCTTCCCAGAGGCAGCGCATAGGTCTACATTGCCCCTCCCCTCACATGGCCATCACATATACCTCGAGATCTCAATACTAAATGAAGCAATTATTTGATTTTCATAAATGCAATTTCAGTAAATTCACATGTGAACCCTAACGCGAAGGATTCGTTAGATTTCTTAATTTCTACGTTGTCTGTGTGATGAATTGTTTGATATGAATATATATATATATATATATATAGAGAGAGAGAGAGAGAGAGAGAGAGATAGATAGATAGATAGATAGATAGATAGATAGATAGATAGATAGATATTCCCTCTCTGTTTCATCTCCTCCTTTCTTGTATACATAAGGTTATTAATGCAAATTTTTCACATATGCATCGGCAGTATAAATTGGCTTGATTTTAAGTTTAGATCATATCGTTTTTTTATTGTGCGTAGTGTCACCAGAAATGTATCCAC
Organism: Acanthosepion esculentum; assembly: GCA_964036315.1. Lineage (NCBI taxonomy): Eukaryota > Metazoa > Mollusca > Cephalopoda > Sepiida > Sepiidae > Acanthosepion > Acanthosepion esculentum. The sequence goes on from OZ038484.1 coordinate 13,251,960, forward strand.
ACGTTTCCGGTTTCTGTTTTTTAATTTTAATTTTAGGTCAGCGAATCAGTAGTGACTTATGCATCTGAAAATAATTCATATTTATATGCATCTCACTCATTTAAACAGTTGTTTAACTCCTCTCTTTAAAACTTCTCTCTGTTAAATTTTAATCCCCACCTTCAACTTTAGGCCTTCCTGTTCTTTTTTTCTGCTGTTTCACCCCTCTCTAGAGCTTTCATCCATTTCCCTCTCACATTTGTTTCCCACTCCCACGCATACACTTTCACTAAAATTTTGTTTTTTATACCCGGAGTTATATTTTCCGATTTCTTTTTGAATTTGTAGGTCTGATGAATTGAATCGTAATTACGATTCCAATGTAATAAATTATAACTATGGAATATTAATGTTTGAGCCTTTTATATTATATATATATATATATATATATATATATATATATATATATATATATATATATATATATATATATATGCGCGTGCGTGTGTGTGTGTGTGTGTGTGTGTGTGTGTGTGTGTGTGTGTGTGTGTGTGTGTGTGTGTGTGTAGAGGCATTGAATGTGATCAGACAGCTTCTCCTCCATTTACCTGTTAGATCTTGGTCAGGCTTTGGATTTTTGGAGATGCGCCTATAAACTGTTATATTATCTCTATAGATATTCACCAATGTTCGGAATATGTTCTTCATAATATTTCGGGGTCAAATATTCATTCGAAAAAAACAAAATTATTGAAACCAACTGACAAATTCAAAGT
>OZ038484.1:13257714-13270214 GCA_964036315.1 Acanthosepion esculentum
AATGTCATAATTAGTTATGGTTTGCTCTAATGTACGCGTTGTGGATTTTTTTTTTTTTTCTCTTTGTTGTTGTTAAATGTGGCGGGAAAATGAATTCGTCTGTTCTGTGATTCTGTTCCTTGCTTCCTCTCCATCTTTAGCGGAAAGGGTAAGATGTTGCAGCCATTAACATCAAAGGAGAAAGTTCAAAGAATTAGCAATTAACGCATGAGTTGTTAATTGCGACGTGGGGGATTCCATATCGAAGCAGGTGTTTTGTCACAATAATTTCAAGAATTTTGTAACTTTATTTTCAAGTCTATTTTCTCTCTACCTAAATTCTTCTTCTTCTTCTTCTTCTTCTTCTTCTTCTTCTTCTTCTTCTTCTTCTTCTTCTTCTTCCTCTTCTTCTTCTTCTTCTTCTTCTTCTTCCACATGTGGTCTGTAGTTCTTATTGTTTAATAACATACGATTAATATGGATTCTTTATTTCATTTTCAATAAATTTCATGTATTTCGAAATATTTCTTATATTCAACTTTCATTTTCTGCGTTAATAGTATTTTAATAGTTTTTCATAGTCCTTATACGTGTTTTATAGTCTTTTTATAGTCATTTAATCTATTCATAGCCTTCTATATTCTTTTGATAGTCTTTTAATAAACTTTTTATACTATTTTTATAACCTTCTATACTCTTTTTATTGTTTTTGATAGACTGTTAAAGTCTTTTGTCTTTACATGACCTTTATATTATTTTTATAACCTTCTATACTCTATTTATAATCTTTTAATAGTCTTTTTATAGTCTTTCATAGCTTTTATACGTGTTTTATAGTATTTTTATAGTCATTATACGTACTTTATAGTCTTTTCATATACTTCTATATTCTTTTGTTAGTCTTTTAATAGACCTTTATATACTTTTTATAGCCTTCTATACTCGTTCTATAGTCTTTTAATATACTTTTTATAGTCTTTTCATAGTCCTTATATGTGTTTTATTCTTTTTTATAGTCATTATACGTATTTTATAGTCTTTTCATAGACTTCTACATTCTTTTGATAGTCTTTTAATAGACGTCTTATAGTTTTCATAGACTTCTATCCTCTTTTTATAGTCTGTTAATAGTTTTTATTTATAGTCTTTTCATGGTCTTTATAGGTCTTTTATATTTTTTATACTCATTTTATGTTCTTTTAATAGTCTTTCTATTCAAGTTATATCAACTTATTTCTGTCGACCTACTTATCTTTTATGGTTGATATGTTTAATAATGTTATCCCACAATTCTTTTCGACGCAACTCAGTTCCTTCCGGATATTTATTGGCCTGATTCCTATTCTATTTATATTTAATCCTTCTTCTTTCGCTTATTTCTCTTCATTTAATTTCTAATTTATTATTCACCAATACAATTACTGCGTTAATTTCATCCATGATGACAAACATATATAATTCTTTTCTTTCTCATATACCCCTTTCTTCTAAAAATCTCCTTCTTTTCTTGACGTATACACTCATTCTTCTTTTCTTTTAATAATTTGATTTTTCAAAATTTTGTTTTTTTTATTTCGTTGCAATTTTTTTTGTTTGATCCGCAATTCCCGCCAGTTTTGTACCATTCGTAGAGGACAGTTTTGAGGGTTTCTACAGTTACATAATTTTTGTTTATCCTCATCAGTTTTTATTTTTACTTTTCCATTGTCTAAAATTTTTTGGTTCTGCTATAAGTGTTTATTTAAGATATTAGCATTATGTTTCTTAATAATTTTTTCTAAGTTTTCAGTACAGCTGTAACTTAATTTTAGTGTATTTTTATTGAAAATAGTACTTAGTTTACTTTCACTGGGAAAATGCTTGACTATGAATGCGAGGAATTTTTGTCCTAATTTTTTCTTTACCATTTGGTTGTATGGGGGCGTATATCAAATAATTTTTCTACTTCTGTTTTTTCTATGCTTTCCATTTTCATTTTTAATATAAGTTAATTTTGGGTTTTTGTAGCCACTATTTTTAGAGCTTTATTATAGAAATTAATACGTTCATCGAAAATCTTGTCATTTGCTGAATCTGTATTTTTTTTTCAGATAAAGGTATATGCTTAATTATAGATGGGGTGATTTGATTTGGGGTGTATATATAAAAGATTGGTATTTGTTTTTTTATAAGGTGTGTATGTATTTTCCTTTAAATCTAATGTTATATCAAGGAAGTTAACTTTTTTAATTTAGTGCTAAACGTAATATTTAAACTCGTGCTTTTAAATTCTTTATATAATACCTTTCTAATTTTATCTGTTTTGAAATTAGTAGAGTTTTTAATAACCATAAGACCATCGTCTCTGTATAAACCAATGATATTAATATAACTGACATTGGATTAGTGGATTTCTCTGTATCCTTGGAAACAGTGAATTATGAATCTTTGCCGTGCTTTTAAAACTCAGCAAATTTAAAAATAAGTTACTCCAAAATTCGCTTGAATATGAAATGGAACTAATGTTTTTAATTTAATTACAAAATTAAATTCGAAGATTTCAGCTTCCCTTTTTGAAACATGGTTATTTCTATTTAGCGAAAAACCATATTTTAAATGAGTTAATTTATAATATTAATGCTCTGTAAATTTACATTGAGCACTATTTTGTAAAAATAAAAAATATCATAAGAACACCGGATTATATATCTTACTGTTCTTTCTTTCTTTATATATATATATATATATATATATATATATATATATATATATATATATATATATATATATATATATTCATACATGTTTCATTAAATAATATAGACAAGTGTTGTTTATTTATTTTATGTAAATTCTTTTCATATCGTCTGATAAGCTTAATAACATTATCATTAAACGAAGAAAGAAAATCACAATATTGATACATATTTTTTAATCCAATCTAAGCTTTCGGCTTACATAAGCCATTATCAAAGATGACAATTACACAATATATTAAGCAATACACGAACAAGAAATTGATGATAGTTTGTTTTTGTTTACATGAATGATTTCCAAGCAACGATAAACACGTGCCTATAAGACGCTGAAAGCGAAAATCGCATCGCAGCTTATGACGTCACACATGACCACGCGAGAGGGAATTCGATGTGCATTGAGTATGGAAAGCCGTTGGTATAAACCAATGGCTTCTGTTACCAATTATAGGCATTTAAGAATATTTGTGGAGATTTCATAGTTTATTTTGTTCAGGTTAGGTTTCAACTGTTTTATGTATATAGCTTCAAGAATTTTTAGTTTTTGTCTATTGTTTTCCTGTTTAATTACAGTTGAGTTTTCGACGAGGATTTTCCGGAATTGTGTATGCGGCCAGGCATATTGTTTTAAATGCCTAAAAATGTTAGAGTTATCATTCAAATGTAGTGTCAAGCGTCGTGAAAGCGAGTTTGTGGTGTGACCAACATAGATATTATTTAATTCGTTGGATATACAATCACCCAAAGGGCACACACACACACACACACACACACACACACACACACACATATATATATATATGTATATTTAATTTTATATATACGCGGCACTTATTGGAAAGCGCTCAATATCAGTGATAGAGCTAACATATTTAGTTGTATTGATGTGAGTTTGTGACCTTGTGTGTCACGCTATTTGCGATTGTCATTTTGTCTGACGATCGCAAGTAACGTGAAACCCAGGGCCATAAACTCACATCAATCCAACTAAATATATATATATATATATATATATATATATATATATATATATATATATATATATATATAACTTATAACATAAGTACCTTATAACATGACTAGAAAAATAGCCTTTTTGTTTCAACACTCCTGATATCATGTTAAGTGATGGTGTTGATTGTCAAATATTTTTTTTTAATTTTTAAATAAATATTATTCGCATTACTTTCTATTCACCCTTTTTTTAAAATATAGCAATTTTATTCCATTTATACCAATCTTGTATTCGGATATATATATATATATATATATATATATATATATATATATATATATATATATATATATATATATATATATCGTAATTTGACTTTGTGTATTTTTCTGTAAATTCTGAAAATTTTAAGCGTTTTCACTGCAACTGTCATTATTCTTTAGCTGATATTTATATATATATTTTTTTAAATCCGAAACGCTTTCGATATCAGCTCTAATCTGCTGGGTTACTTAGATTTCTCCATTTGTTTTCTGTTTGTCTTCCTCAAAATTTTACGGTCGGTTATTGTGCTGCTAAAGGAAACATCAGTTTCTCTTCCTGGGGGCCACAGACAAAACTGTATCATATTTCCTATTTCTACCGGAAACGGAACAAACCAGATGTCAAAGATTAGATATGTGCAGATTTTAAAAATAATCTATTGGCACACAGACTATATATGCATAAATTTCTCTCTCTGTCTCTGTCTCTTTCTGTGTGTGTGTGTGTGATATGCTGAAATGGTTTAAATGTATGTCTCTCTCTCCCCCTCACTCTCTCCCTCTCTCTCTCTCTGTGCCTGTGTGTGTATGAGTGATATGCTGAAAGGGTTTAAATGTCTCTCTCTCTCTCTCTCTCTCTCTCTCTGTGCCTGTGTGTATGTGTGTGTGTGAGTGTGATATGCTGAAAGGGTTTAAATGTATCTCTCTGTCTCTCTCTCTGTGCGTGTATGTGTGTGAATGTGATATGCTGAAAGGGTTTAAATGTATGTATCTCTCTCTCTTTCTCTCTCTCCGTCTCAGCGTGTGAGTGTGTGAGTATGATATGGTGAAATGGTTTAAATGTATGTATCTCTCTCTGTCTCTCTCTGCGTGTGTGTGTGTGATATGCTGAAAGGGTTTAAATGTATGTATATCTCTCTTTCTCTCTCTCTCTCTCTCTCTCTCTCTCTGCGTGTGTGTGTGCGTGCGTATGATATGCTGAATATTGGAACACAGACTATATATACATAAATCTCTCCCTCTCTCCCCCTCCCTCCCTCCCCCTCTCTCTCTCTCTCACTCTGTGCATGTGTGTGTGTGTGAGTGTGATATGCTGAAAGGGTATAAATGTATGTATCTCCATTATTCTTTTCTGCGTTGCAAGTTTGGCCTGGGACTGTGTTACACGATGTAGTCATATATACGTACTCCTATCACGCTGTCTTTCACAGGCTACTGGGTATATATTGGCAATATATTAAGCAATGTGATGAGATCCTATGAGAATCCGTTCAATATTTCAATAAATATGCCTTATTATTGTATGTCAGTCTATTCGCCCTATTTTGATTATCATTTTCAGATACGGATATTTACTGATGTTACCGTGATAAAAAAAAACATTTCAGAAAAATATATTTAGGGTTACGGTTTTGCCAAACTTTCAATCGAGGAAACATTCAACACTTATGTCATTCTTTTGTCTTGGCGCGAAAATTAAACTATTCATTTTGGCCAGAAAACAATAATTTTACACATGTGATACAGCGATAGATCCAATATCTTCGACAGTGTCGGCAACACTGTGATATACAAAACGAAAACTTATAATTATGTATGTTTAACCAGGCATAGATTTTGGGCGGCTACAGCCCTGTGGGTGGATAAGCAGTTTCCATATGCTCGGATTTTAACATATGTAGCACGGATCCATTTACAACACGCTCACTGATGTACCTTTCTCAGATCTGTTTAATTCCATTTCCAGGTGACATTGTTTCCTTCAGAAAAATCTCTGATTATTCGAAGTGTTCTCCTGCAGAAAGGAAGAGAAGATCCATTTCCAAACAACGTAAGGATTCGTTTTGTTCCTATCAATCATCATTTGTTCGGAATTTATACTTATTTACAGTTAATCAGTTAATTATTTTCTCAGGTAATAAATTGGTGAGAAGATTGTTTCTACATGGCTGCTCTCTTAATTTTCGCAAAAGATGCATAAAAAGTAAAACAAGTTTCTCTTGATATTTCATATTTGTCTAAAATGATTTATTTGTGAACATATGGCATTATATTTAAGCTATTCGTCTCCTGTGGCATTCTATGTAGTTATATCAACACACACAAACACACACACGCATATATATATATATATATATATATATATATATATATATATATATATATATATATATATATATATATATATTATATATATATATATATATATATATATATATATATATATATATATATATATATATAACGTATATAAAAGAGCATTTTATTTATTGTTTTGAACCTGGAGTTTCCGAAATTTCTGATTTTTAACGTTATATATATATATATATATATATATATATATATATATATATATATATATATATATATTATAAATTAATTGATTTAAAATATTGTTTTTTCGCTACACAGTGATAATCATGTTTCAAAAATGGAAGCTAGAAGCTTCGAATTTAATTTTGTTATTAAATTAAAGACATTAGTTCCATTTCCTCGTCAATCGAATTTTGGAGTAACTTTTTTTATTTAAATTTACGGTTTCAAAGGCACGGCCAAGATTCATAATTAAAGCTGAATAAATTATGAATCTTTGCTGTGCCTTTGAAACCGTAAATTTAAAAGATAAGTTACTCTGAAATTCGCTTGAGGAAATGGAACTAATGTCTTTAATTTAATAACAAAATTAAATTCAAAGGCTTTAGCTACCATTTTTGAAACATGGTTATCACTTGTAGCGAAAAAAAACATATTTTAAATCAATTAATTTATAATATTAATGCTCTGTAAATTTACATTGAGCAGTATTGTGTAAAAATAAAAATATCTACAAGAACACCTGATTTTATATCTTACTGTTCTTTCTTTTTATATATATATATATATATATATATATATATATATATATAGAGAGAGAGAGAGAGAGAGAGAGAGAGAGAGAGAGAGAGAGAGAGAGTGAAATTTTTCTTATAGACAAAAACATTTTACTCACTGCAAAGGTGCAACTTCGTTTCAGTGCATTTACTTGCACTTCGACTGTTTTTTGGAAAAAAGAAGAAAATAATAATAATGATATGGATATGCAATAAAGATCCCAGTGTGACGCATATACAATATACTGAAGGCAAGAGTGATTGAGATAAACAGCAAGTAGCATACATAACAAACTTGTACAAAGGGATGGCAGGTCAAAAAGTGGGAAGGACAGTAAAATAGCAAAAATTGCTAACATCTACACAGGAAAAATTGATATGAATAAAAATTTGTGTGTGCTAAAATACAATTAGCAAATATGTTTTTCTAGGCACACGCGACCATTCGTGGGGGTATGACGAATATAATATATATATATATGTAGCCGAAACTAGCTGATGCCTAACAAAGTCTTAAATAGCAAACCAAAGATTTCAGTTGTTTTAAAAGAAATATTTTATCCACGTAAATATTAGGCATATTTTTTAAGCTTTTACTGTCCATGTGAAAGACAGACGCCATGAAGATTTAGTAAATACGTTTTAAACATTTGATCACAAGCAAGGCAATAACGTCTCTTAGACTCAAAGGGTTACTGAATGTTAGAGAATATGAGAACAAAATTACTATTAAGGGGAGATAACAATAATAGAACATGAATTACAAAGACAGAAGATGGGGACTGACATTTCATTTAAACTTTTGAAAAAGAAACTTAACTGGGAAGCGAGAATCTGGAATTGTTCCACAAGCTAGAAGTGCGATAGAAGAAACTGTTAGTATAGAACTTACGGTTATATCTAGCCATTTCAACTCTAAATGATGGGACCTATCCGCTAATCTAGTACTGTGCTTATATTCATAAATTCTATATAACTTAGAGGAACATTCATCAAAACAATTACCATGAAAGTATTTATAGAAAAAGGCACAAGAAAGATACATTACAGAGGTGGGAAAGAGACATAAATCGAGATGCCAGGTCCTTGCAAATTCCTCTTTGAAGAATTTCTATTTATATAGCAGGCCAGATGTGCTAGCAATAAGGATAAATGAAGACCTATAATTCTGTAAGATGCATTATGGCGAGAATAATTATCTAGCACGACACAGGGACTTACTTACTCACCTGCAGACCTAGCAATTAATTCAATATACTCTTTTCACTCCAAATCAGTGAAAAACCTTAGTCTGAGAAGCTGCAATGTGTCACTCACTTGGAGGTTAGCATCATTCATGTTGACGCAAGTTAAAATAATACTTCTCTCAGACGATTTAAATAGAGCAGTTTCGTTTTGGGGGAGTTGAAATTAACAAACCATTGCTTGTCCCAGTTGATAACAGATTGTAGGTCGTTTTCTTTAGATTAGCGACCAATTTGACCTTATTGAACCGATCAAACTTCCTAAGACAAGGATAAATAGTTGTGTCATCAGCATAGATAGAGATTTGAGAACTAATGACATCAGGAAACTCATTTATGAAGATTAGGGAAAATGAAGGTCCAAGGATAGATCTTCGGGACGCACCAGCATTAATTCTAGAATTTAAAAGATAAATGCTTCGTTTATCTTCGATATTGTCGTCGTCCACAGAATTACCATGCCAGAAATAGGATGTCCCTTTCTAAATATTTTTGGAACGTAAAATAATTAAAAAAAAAACAAAAAAAAACTAAGGTAAAATTGAAAATACTACAAAAATAGAACTTGCAAATCTTTAAAAGAACCGTGATTCTTATGTTTACATGAAAAAATAGAAATCATCAAATTTGTTGACAAAAAGTTCCCATTAAACCAAAGCTGTATATTGCCGACACGGTTTATATTTAACCTTGAGATATATTTAACTTTTAAAAAATTACGTATTACCGTTTCTTATAACTATAAATTATTAGTATATAATAGTCCTCCCTCTACAAGTAATGTTTATTCAGGTTTAATATTTCTATGTATTGACGTCACGTTTAAATTATTAATATCTTATATATACCTGTTCCACATTTTTATTTTATCTACAGGTCCCTTTAAGAAGATTCTGAAAAAAAAAGTTTTCTGTTAACTTTACGTCTGATTAACCTACGCCTCACTTCAACGCTCTGTCAAAAAACTGAACATGTCATATTTATCTAATTCACGATACATTTGTCGCTGACATATTTTCCGGAGTCGTCAATGATGGACTTTTTATGTTCCGGTTTAACATGGCATAAATAATAATTCAACTACATCCACCCTCTGAGCTTACTTTTCTATTTTGCGTAAATCTTACATTTAATTGGTTAATCAAATCATGCTCACGAGTATATTTTTAATTCTGAGTATATGTCCATCAAACTTTATCTTTCGGAAAAGAGGTAACATTTTGTTTTATTTTTTTTAAATCATTTAATCACAAGTTACCATCGCATGAAGAAGTACAATCAAAATATTGAAACATGAATGATTTTGTGTTGCGATTTCAACAAGTTTTTTTTATTATAATCTGTTATAATGAAAATAATATATATATATATATATATATATATATATATATATATATATATATATATATATATATATATATATATATGTACAAAGTGTCCATAAAGTTCGTGTGCAGTTTAAAAAATTTATAACTTTATTTGTATTTGCGATAGAAATAATCTGTAAAAAATGTTATAAAGTTTAATGTACCTAGTTTTAAGTATAACTAAAATAACTGTGATTTCAGGCATTACTGTAAATCAGTTGGCAAATGTTTTCCGTGAACTGCAAAATCGTATTACCCTTTGTATTGCTAATGATGGAAGACATGTGGAAACTTAAATAAAATTTCAATAAAACTTAAAAAGTATTGATTTACTTCTTTCTACTCCTTTTTACAAATTATTTCTATCGCAAATACAAATAAAATTATAAGTTTTTTAAAGTGCACACGAACTTTATGGACACCCTGTATATATATATATATATATATATATATATATATATATATATATATATATATATATATATATGTACAAAGTGTCCATAAAGTTCGTGTGCAGTTTAAAAAATTTATAACTTTATTTGTATTTGCGATAGAAATAATCTGTAAAAAATGTTATAAAGTTTAATGTACCTAGTTTTAAGTATAACTAAAATAACTGTGATTTCAGGCATTACTGTAAATCAGTTGGCAAATGTTTTCCGTGAACTGCAAAATCGTATTACCCTTTGTATTGCTAATGATGGAAGACATGTGGAAACTTAAATAAAATTTCAATAAAACTTAAAAAATATTGATTTACTTCTTTCTACTCCTTTTTACAAATTATTTCTATCGCAAATACAAATAAAATTATAAGTTTTTTAAAGTGCACACGAACTTTATGGACACCCTGTATATATATATATATATATATATATATATATATATATATATATATATATGTACAAAGTGTCCATAAAGTTCGTGTGCAGTTTAAAAAATTTATAACTTTATTTGTATTTGCGATAGAAATAATCTGTAAAAAATGTTATAAAGTTTAATGTACCTAGTTTTAAGTATAACTAAAATAACTGTGATTTCAGGCATTACTGTAAATTAGTTGGCAAATGTTTTCCGTGAACTGCAAAATCGTATTACCCTTTGTATTGCTAATGATGGAAGACATGTGGAAACTTAAATAAAATTTCAATAAAACCTTAAAAAATATTGATTTACTTCTTTCTACTCCTTTTTACAAATTATTTCTATCGCAAATACAAATAAAATTATAAGCTTTTTAAAGTGCACACGAACTTTATGGACACCCTGTATATATATATATATATATATATATATATATATATATATATATATATATATATATATTATAATTTAACTGATTTAAAATAGCGAAGGAGCCTTATTTTAAATCAGTTAATTTATAATATTTCTGCTCTGTAAATTCAGTACTGTTTTGTAAAAATAAAAATATCAATAAGAATACCGGATTATATAACTTACTGTTCTTTCTTCTTACTATAATGTATATATATACTACCTTCAAGTAAGAGGTTGTGCCATGGCCACCATTCCAGCTCCATCATAGGCTACAATATGCATGGGAAAATTTGAGGAGACCCATATCTATCGGGCAGTGACGAGAAACTCATCCAATTCCTCATGGCCCTTAACACAGTGCACGACTCAATTAAGTTTGACTATGAAAAATCCACAATATCGGTGACATTTTTAGACACCCGCATTTACGTAGATGAAAACAGGAAACTACAAACGACACTACACACTAAAATCACCGACACCCACAACTATCTATACTTTAAGTCTTCCCCTACTAAGCACCTCAAAGAGAACCTTTCCTATTCACAAGCACTTAGACTCAGAAGGATATGTTCCAACAATGAAGAATTAAATAAACACATTGAAAATCTGGAGCATCAATTAACAACACGTGGCTATAAACAACACCTAATCAGGGAACAAATAAATAAAGCAATTTCTACACCTAGAGAAGACACCTTAATGTACAAGATTAAAAATATATCTAGCCGCATTCCTCTAGTAACCATTTTCAACCCCACTCTGCCTCCACTATCCCAAATAATCAAAAGTCGCTGGGAAATACTACATCTCAAATGGCCCTTTCACTACAGAATTAATAATTATCGCAATCGAATTAAGTCGACTCCCTATGAAAAATTATTACCTGTAGAACAACATTTCCGCCTAGAAAAACACGATTTCAAAACCCATGCCAAATTCATTATAATTGAGAGAAGAGAAAAGTTTAGAGCAGATAACATTAGAAAGATTTTAGAGTTCCATGAAAATAAGTGGATACGACGTTTAAAAACGTACTATCCAGTCGGGCTAAACCATAAATTTAACCATATAGATATTATTAATATATAACCCTACAAATCAAAACCTACCCACATTTCTCACCCACACAAGACAGACATGCTTACGGAGGTGTTGAGGCCTCACACTTATCCACACACCCACACGAATATACTCACTTACACACATCACTCCCTAATGAACCAAATGATAACACACACCCACAGCAATATACACCCTTACACATATCATACTCACTCACTCCCTAAGAACAAAATACCACACACACACACACACACACACACACACACACACACACACTTAAAAGAAGCATATCCCCTCTCCAGGAACCAAAAAACTGTCAGACTGACCAAGGGAATTCAGAGCAGCATGGATCCATCCAGCTCTTATCTCAAATAACAACTTAAAATAGATTGTTTGACCAACACAAGGAATGTTGAAAATTCATGTTAAAAAGAATGAAAACTACAGACAAAAATTCATTTTCTCCATCAAGACATACATTTCTGTAGTTCATTGATGATTTTTAATTTTTTAAATAATTTTTATTGTTAAAAAAAAAAAAAATATATATATATATATATATATATGTATGCATGTATCTATATATGTATCTATCTATCTAATATATATATATATATATATATATATATATATATATATATATATATATATATATATATATCGTTATATAAGCACTATCAATTTACTCCCCTGTCATTTGAACGTGTATATACGCAATGTATCTTGTCTCTATTTTATTATCAT
>OZ038484.1:13272714-13300214 GCA_964036315.1 Acanthosepion esculentum
ACGCTATATTGAGCCCAGAGAAAATAAAAGGTTTGTAGGATGAAAACTCATTAGAAGATAGTCATACGCTTTTCTAAGCCCTTCTCACTCCTTGGAGGAACTCCACCACCAGTGACCATGTCTTCAGATTGCCTTACTCGACGCGCTTGGCTAATTGCGGGTTGGTGGGATTATTTCACCCATATTTGGTGTTGGTTGTCTTCTAGACCACTTTCTACAGTCTACAGGGACCAGACTGTCCGACTCTTTATGCATAGTAAGAGGGAAAAAAATGGATTCCCATCAGTATTTGAAGGTAAAGGCATGCAGAGAACTCGACTGAAACCCTGTAGCACGATGCCGTAGTGGACCATGGCTCGGCTCACGGATTCCTTCAATCAGAGCCGTTATCCATTAACCCATTGTGCCTCTGCTTAATGTCAGCGTAACCTAGAAAGAAACAAAAACTATTTTAGATCTGTTTTTTCAAGTGCAGACAGGATTTCATCTTTAAAGTTACTTATATCTTGATAATGAGCAATAATTTTGCTGCGCAAATACTTACTTATGTTCTTCGTGTTAAATCATATACTTTAATGTAAAGGAAAGTTTCTCAGTAATAAATCAAAATAAACATTACTTGTTATGGCCTGAAGATTGCGTTTAAGCATAACACACATTGTCGTCTATCAGTGCCGACCTCAGTGACCACTTTTAAATTTCATTTTTACATACGCCCTCTACGTGATATTGAGTACATTTACCCATAAATATAGTATAATAGCATAATTTATCATATATACATATATGTAATATATATGTATACATATATATATATATATATATATATATATATATATATATATATATATATATATATATATATATATATAATAATAATAATAATAATAATAATAATAATAATAATAATAATAATAATCTTGTAAATATAAGTAGGTATAACCGTCCAGCAAACTCTTAGGTGCTTTGGATTGTAAATGAACAAGCCGATGCCCAAGGGGGGAAAAACATAAACAAATTTAAAGTCCAAATTGAAAAACCTCCGATACGCCTAAAGTAAAAATAACTAAGCAAAGTGCTCAATACACTAAGTAGAGCAACCTAAGTAAGTCAACCTAAAGAGCCAGAGAACCCTACAAATGTTTCGCCTACGCAGATTGTCAGGGCAAAGTGGCCAGTTTGCCCTGACGATCCGCGTAGGTGAAACTTTTTTATGCTCTGTACAGTGTTGGGTACTTTTGCATAAGTTTTTTTTATATATATTAGTTAGCACTGATAACTATATATGTGTTTAGATCAATACACACACACAATTTTCGAGTCAGTATCAAACAGGTCCCAACTATCAACCTTGCATGCATCTCAATTGTGTAAATTGTAACTCTTCCAGTGGCCTAGTCAGAGTCCTGAACTTAACCCAATTGAAAAGCATTAGACGATAATGGACAAGCGTGCCCGTAATAAGAAAGTTAACAGAGAAGTTGAGCTTTTTCGTGAATTAAAAAAATGCTGTCGAAGACTAACGAATTTAGTCTATAACATACGAAGAATTAAGACCGTTATTGATGCAACAGATAACCCAATATAATACTAAATAATGTTTGACTTGTATAATGTACGCATGTACACCTGTATTAATAACCTGTATTAATAAACAAATTCTACTTACGCACTTGTCTTGGTAAACATAGAAAAATCAGATATGTGTGCGTCCATTATTTGCCTCGTACAGACACAGACACACACACACACACACACAGATACATGTGTGTGTGTGTGTGTGTGTGTGTGTGTGTGTGTGTGTGTGTGTGACGTGCCTTAACCGTTCGGCCACGAAGAAGCGTCCTGTTAGCAAGGTCGATTTTACTATCTTTAAACTTAAATCCTCCATGAATCTCTTCTATTCATATCTGCTCTAAACGTATCATAAATGTCTTTAAAATAAATTGTCAGACACTGTCCAATTCAAAAATGTATGACGTCATTTGTTTACATTTGATACGCTAGAGCAGATATGAATAGAAGAGATTCATGGTGGATTTAAGTTTAAAGATAGTAAAATCGACCTTGTTAACCGGACGCTCCGTCGTGGCCGAACCGTTAAGGCACGTCACGCGAAATGACGGTTCCGTATAGGATACAGGTTCGATTCCTGTCGGAGAACGTGTATATATATATATATATATATATATATATATAAAATAGCGATTTATCTTGCTAAATCTTATTCGGTCAGTGTCAAGGATCGATCCTACATTAACGTCTGCAACCTGTGTTTTTGTATAGACAATTCTTCGGAATTAGAGCTGGTTAGTCCACACCTGAGGGTTATGATTGTATATCTTACATAACAAGAAGTAGCGTAAAGTAGGTGTAGTTCGTATACACCTTTCACACTAATAGACGGAACTTACTATACCAACAAAGACCTAATAGACAAACCTCTCTTGACTACAGACAATATTTACTAGAACCGAAACTATATTTGCAGGTGATAAGTTTATTATATTGGTAATATACAGTATTGTTCGATAAAAGTGACTGACCTGATTTATTTTTACTAAAAATATTTTTGTCTTTTGTTTTTTGGGTTAATATAATTTTTAATCTTACTAATATAAAGACCCCTTCCCGACCACCTACTAAAAAAGTTTATTCACTCTAAGGTATTCTATTGATATTTATAAATTTGGATATAAATCACATTCAGGAAAAAATCTGGGCAAAAAAAAATGACTCAGACATCACATTCTAATGATTAAACTGGTAAATTTAAAAAGGTTTTGACAAAATATTGAAAACTATTTTACAATACACTCAGAACAATATTCTAGAGAATTGTTGAACGGCTGAAATTAAATCTAGAGTATTCCAGAATATTCCAGATAGGCTCATACAGTATAAAATCAGCTTGAAATAGCTACTCATGTCACTAACCAGATGAAAGGGTACAAACACACATCAGAACCACTTAAGGCATCTATTATTGCCCTCTCAAAAGCACGCAAGTCTAGGAAATTGCAAAAATTGCTATAACCTCGCAATCAACTGTCTCTCAAGTGCTTAGGGCACATAATGATGCCACTCCTGCTTCAAGGAAGGAAACAAAGAGACGAAAGAAAAAAATTGTTGATAGAACTGACAGGGTAATAAAGAGAGAAGTTGCGAAGAATAGAACTATAACTAGCCAAGAAATTGCAGCCAATCTAAGCGAAGAGCAAGGTGTTAGTCTTGCCTCTTCAACAGTCCGTCGGTGGCTGTTAGAACAAGGCTACAAATATCTGTCTATATTTCTGAGATGAGATATTATGTACATTATTTACATTATTCGGACTATTGTCCTCATCATTGCCGCCATATTTGTTACGTTTCGGCCGTTGTACACTCCGGCCTTCTTCAGGTGTTTGGAAGGTCGAACTGAACCCTTTATTTCGCTCACTGGGGTAGACTGTTCTAGTTCCACGTACCATGTTTAATGGATGTCAGTTAAGGCAGTGGAGAACTTTCCGAGGGAAAAATTAACACGAGATAAGTGATAACTGACATCCAGTGTACAACGGCCGAAACGAATGTAATAAATATGGCGACAAAGATGAGGGCAATAGTCCGAATAATGTAAATAAGGCTACAAATCTTGTACACGAAGATTTAAGCCGCTTTAATAAGCAAAAGCCAACAATGCCAAGAGACTTGAATGGGCTCACTATTACAAAACTTTCACAGTAGAAGACTGGAAGAATATTCTCTTCTCCGATGAAACGAAAGTTTAGCTAAATTCAAAAGATAAGGTGAGTCACTTTTATCGAACAGCACTGTACATCATTGTCTCTTGATCAATCATGAGACATTGTGAGATATACATTTCATTATATAAACATAAACATATATTATATAGCATTTGTGCGTGTGTGTGTGTACTTGATAGATATTCATATGGAATATAGTATCAACAGGCTAGGTGATGGGGTTGCGTTTTAGTAAGAAGTTTTACAGAGTTTGAAGTTTCAAGATCCAAGGACAACATATTAAATTCATAGTTATCTTTCTTCTAGATAGGTTGTGACAAAACATTGAAGAACACGCTGGGAGAGGAAAGATGGGGTCGTCAATTTATAAGTGTATTTGTTCGAAAGTTTAAGCAATACCTTTGGCTCGTCAGACCAAGACAAAAGATACGTAATATGTAAAAGATAAATGTACATACACACATTGATATATATATATATATATATATATATATATATATATATATATATATATATATATATATATATATATATGTATGTATATATATATATATATATATATATATATATATATATATATATATATATATATAGGAATAGGTTTACGTAAATTAAATAACTAGATATTAGCGACAGTATACACGCGTGCTGGCCTGCATAGGTTTTAAATGAAAATTAATAGATATTTTGTGGCCGACGAGTTGGGTAACCAACGAAACTTAAGTAGCACACCAAACGTAGGTATATGTGTAATTATTAGTATATATATATATATATATATATATATATATAGGGTGTCCATAACGTTCTTTTGCATTTGCGATAGAAATAATTTGTGAAAAGGATTACATATTTTTTATGGTTTTATTGAAATTTTTTAAAGTTTCCACATGTCCTGCATCATTAGCAATACAAAGGGTAATACGAATTTGTAGTTCGCGGAAAACATTTGCTAACTGATTTACATTAATGCCTGAAATCATATTAGTTATTTTAGCTATACTTAAAACTAGTTACATTAAAATTTATAACATTTTTTACAGATTATTTCTATCGCAAATACAAATAAAGTTATAAAAGTTTTAAAGTGCACACGAACTTTATGGACACACATACATATATATATATATATATATATATATATATATATATATATATATAGATATATATATATATATATATATATATATATATATATATATATATATATATATATATATATATATATATATATAATTGGGTATATGTAATTCCTAAGTATGCACGAACATATATGAATATAAGTTTGACTTAAAAGCTCCATTTGGAAATTTCTTGCAAGACATGAAATCATGAAACATAGGTAATGAATTATTTTCCCTTTTGCATTCAAATCTACGTCTATTCATTCAAAACAAAATCCCCTGTGGGTCTTTTTCATTATTTTTTTTATCTGTTCATTAGCTCTTTCTTTTATAATTATTTTTTGTATATTTCTCCTTAAAGGTAATTTAACTGCTTGCTTTTTGTATTCGGCTATGTTTAATATCTTTTCAAGTGGAAAAAAACATATAAATCAAATAATTCTTATTCCTCTCACTCGAAGAAAAATATATTTCGATCAAATGTAAATTAAACTCAATAGATTTTTTCAATAAGAAATTTACATTTTGGTATTGACATATATATATATATATATATATATATATTTGTCATAGTTTCGATATATATATATATATATATATATATATATATATATATATATATATATATATATATATATATATATATATATATATATATATATATATATCATAGTTTCGAGATAAAATGACAGCAGAATGTTTTTCTTCCATCTTCCAACAAGAAAAAGCATCTTTGATTTGAATGTCGAAAATCTAAACCCTGACATTTAGTAATACTTAAAATACTGCCAGCAGTCATTCATAGGATATTAAAAAAAATAACTCACCAAGTACATCTCATAATTTGTTTCTTAATCTTAAATAGTGGAGTAATGGATATCGTCTCGGATTGAGGAATCGACGATTCAAGTTCGAATTCCAGCCGAATCCACTACTTACATACTGATACCCCTGGAAAAGGTATTAATCCTCTCCTCCCTCTAGCTATGGGTAAATAACAGGACGGACTTGGTTCTATAGCCTTGCATGGCAACTAGTCGAGGAGAAGGAAAACTCTGAATTCAAAACTTGCGGAGTGTCCTTTAGGGACCTTGTGGCAGGTAGTGCACCAGGTCTCTGTATTCGGCCCTTTAAAATGTGTAGTGGGTTCTGCACAAAGCCTTCATCGCTATAATCAAATCATATGTGCTGGTGTCTTGCTGTCGGTTCCTAGGAACTGGGCCGGACTATGGATATCTACTTAGGTATGGTGGACTCTCCCGTCGAATATCTATGTAGATGACACCTTATATTCCTATTCAGAGATAAGATTTACTTTGAAATAATGGAAAAATCTATGGTCATAGTTTTTTGTTGTGAGTTGGTACTTCCAGGTAACAGTGAATTATTTGGTAAAGATATTAGAATAATCCATAATCTATACTGGCAGAAAACTGCCTACATACGGATAGAAAATTAATTCAGTAAATGACCAAAGTAGAATGGGATGCAAGACAAGGATGTGCCTTCTCAACAAAATTATAAACATTTACAGTGAGGGGATTCTGAGAGAATTAAAAGTTATACCAGTATTAATTATTTTTATCCACAATCATAACAGTATAAGTTATGTAGATGACACAGTTTAGATAGGAAAAAGAAACTACAAGAACTAAACATCAGTTCCAAGAAGACAGACAGATCGTTAACAAAAGCAAGCAAGGCGATATTGCTACTAAGATGCAAGTGGCTACGGAGAGTTACAGACAATGAAACAACTTGAGAAGGCACATTAGAAAAATCTGAAACAGAAAACAACAGACAAACCCATACACCTGTTCAAAAGACTGAGGAAGCGGATCTGATTATATATATATTTAAAACAAAGTGCACGGTCAATAATAAACAAAAATCTCCCTATGGAGTCTATGGAAATTCAGTTCAATACATATGTGAATTTGTCAATCTTAGCCACAAAGCTTCATGTATTCTTTCTGTATTGTTTTACGACCTGGATTGTGTGTAAAATAGGCTATAACAATTCCTAATTAAAGAAAAACATTCCGGAATCATAATATACTATTCATTACCAACAATCGGCTGACTAATAACATAAGGATACAAACCCTTCTGAACACAACTGGTTTGATCTCAATCGTACCCTTAATTAGAAGTAAAACTCTTAACTTATATGGCCACACCAAATGAAACAAAAAAAAGGATTATCAAATATATGCATTGAAAGGATGTTTGCTGGAAAACGAAGCAAGGGGACCAGCGAAGAAGGTGTCAGGAGAATGTAAGCAAATCGGCTCAATCTTGGATACTTAAACCGACCTCCCCAGGATCGTGAAATCTGGAGGCAGCTGAGCCATGGGATTGCACATTTAGCTTCGGCAGGGCAAGTGTTCTAAGATGAATGAAACACTTATTTAGATTATTACTTATTTTTTCCACTCTCTTCAGCTAATATGAAATATCAAACGACGATAATGCTTATTATTACGAACGCTATAGATTTTCTAAATTGGGACTGATTTTTTAAAGATCTTTCTATAGAAACGCGCGATGAATTAAACATAATGACAGAAATATTGCTTATAAGTGGCAATTTTTTAATTTGAATAAAAAAAGAAATAATACATATGAAATACTTATTAAACTATGCTTCTGTTATGGGTCCTTACCTATAACTACAGAATGAACTCTTCCTAACACTATGTATACTACGCCTCTCTCTCTCTCTCTCTCTCTCTCTCTCTCTCTCTCTCGAGAGAGAGAGAGAGAGAGAGAGAGAGAGAGACGAATCGAGTCGAGCCGATACTAGTTCACTCCAAACCAGACTGACAGTCATACTAACACCTTCCACATCTTGTATTATTCCGTGTAATATATCATCGTTATTTCTACTCTTGAGTTCGTGTTGTTCTTCCTTGGTTCTAACCTGGACCATAATAGCTTCTAAAATCGTTATGCAAATTAAATATTACCGCTGTTTGATTACTAACCCTGACAATAGTTACAGGCGGTCAGAATTTTGAAAGGCGCAGTCGTTTTCTCTTTGACTTTGGAAGTATGAAATAATAATTTTCATTACACTACACCGCTTACGTTTTAAACGCCAGTTGTTATTAATATATATAAAATATATCGACAACAATCCCTCCTTAAGTGATACGGGTTTCGATGGGTTTTTTTTCTATAAGGCTAAGTTGCCGACACGCGTAGGGGCATGAAATTATACGTGAATTGATAAAAGATAACTGGAATGAATATACATTTTAGAGAAAGAAGAAAAGTAAGAGAAAACAGTGGCCATTTGAAAAGAGGTGAGCTGCCACACAAAATATAAATAAAACAAGATGGAGAAATTGACTGAAAATGGCGGATAAAATAAATAAGATATTGAGAGACGAGCTGAATAAAGAAAAAGAAAAATGGATTCAGAATGTGAACGAGTCAGAGAGAAAAAATAACGGAAATAATATGACATGAATAAACAGGGAGAACCCGACGAAAGTTAAGAAAATTTATATATATATATATATATATATATATATATATATATATATATATATATATATATATATATATATAGTTTACGAAAAACTAGGTAATCCGTATGGGTAGAATCAAGGAGGATAAAATCCAGAGAGCTCAATGTAAATCAGAGCTAATAATTTAAATAAAAATAAAACGGACGACTTTAAGGTTCCATGTAATAAATTATTTCACCACAGCCTTTTAAAGGACCGCGGATCATCAGAAATAATTTATTACGTGGAACCTTAAAGTGGTCTGTTTTTATTTTTATTTAATATATATATATATATATATATATATATATATATATATATATATATATATATATATATATATATATATATATACACACATATATATATATATATATATATACATACACACATATATATATATAAATATAAATAATATAATATATATATATATATATATATATATATATAAATAAAAGTGAACATAGAAGTCAACACTTAGAGGCGACAGTCTGTTTCATGCTAGATGCAATCGTCAGGCCACGAGTGCTGTTATTTTTCTCGGCTATTTATATATACGGCTCAGTGGTGCATTGTGGGTAGTCTATTTTGGCGGTTATTTTACCGGAAGTCGTTTATTTATTTATTTGGGTTAAATTATTTTGCTCGTTTTTTATGACCGCTTCGTGTAAAGGAACAATTTTACCAACGCGTGTCTTAACTTGTTTTATCGAAATGTTAAATATTGATATATATATATATTTAACATTTCGATAAAACAAACTAAACGCGGGTTACTAAAATTGTTCCTTTACACAGAGCGGTCATAAAATTCAATTAGACCAATTCAAGCAATGTAAGAAATAAAAGAAAACGTTCTTTCATTCGCTTCAGTGCTTACATACTGGAAAACTGCCTTTCGTTCACGTCACTCATTATCTCAACTTGTGCCTTATCCGGCGTTCCTAAAAGACAAAAGCCATAAAACTCGCTCCCCTATTTAGATTACTGACATCGCTAACAAAATCTTCGTTGCCTGTGGTGCATAGAAAAAATATATATTTTTTTTATTATTGATATTTTGTACGATATTTTTAGATGAATGAGACACTTTTTATGAATAGCGTAATTAGTTTCAAGTTTGTGATCTATCTTCGGGCAAATATGAATATCTAAAGAGACACTTAAAGGAACGAAATTGCTAGTTTAAAATGAAGACCTCTTCATAATAATATACTGATAAACAGATAAGTTTGTATACGTGTATGTGAGTGTACGAGAATTTGTGCTTATTCTAATAGAAGGTGCGTGTGTATATAAAGTTTATGTGCACTTTAAAAAATGTATAACTTTATTTGTATTTGCGATAGAAATAATCTGTAAAAAATGTTATAAAGTTTAATGTACCTAATTTTAAGTATAGCTAAAATAAATAATGTGATTTCAGGAATTACTGTAAATCAGTTGGCAAATGTTTTCCGTGATCTGCAAAATCTTATTACCCTTTGTATTCCTAATGATGAAGGACATGGGGAAACTTTTTAAAATTTCAATAAAACCTTAAAAAATATAGATTTACTTCTTTCTAATCCTTTTTACAAATTATTTCTCTCGCAAATACAAATAAAGTTATAAATTTTTAAAGAGGACAAAAAACTTTATGGACACCCTGTATATGTGTGGTTGTGGGCACGTCGGGGTGGTGTAATGGTTAGCAAGCTTGTCCCGCTAGATCAGTTACGACTGAAAAGTGAGTTTGATCCTCACTAGGTGCCCCATGCTTTCGGCCTTGTGCCACATCTAAGCTATGCTTAGAAAATAACCATTGAGTACCTCGACGTGGTTCAATGGTTAGCAAGTTTGTCGCGCTAGATCAATTACGACTGAATAGTAAGTTCCATCTTCACTGGGTGACTTGTAATTTCAGCCTTGTGCCACATCTAACCTACGCTTAGAAAACATTAGGGCAATTCGAGGCGGTTTAATCGTTAGCAAGCTCGTCTCGATAGAACAATTACGACTGAGTAATCAGTTCGAACCTCACTGGGTGCGCAATGTTTTCGGCATTTTGTCATATCTAATGTACACTTGGAAAATCACTATATGTGTGAATGTTTCTTTTGCTATAAACGTTAAGTATAGTAAGTAAACACATTTGATTTTCTGTACCTATTTTTATAGTTAAGCATTGAAACTAATAACAACACGCTTTTCACTGAGAAGTCTTATTAAAAATAAACAAAAACTGTTTTCCATTTTTCAGCTGGGAAACAGATTCTATAGCCGAAATATATCTTTTCCAATTTGGCCATGGGTGCATATTTAGTCCAGAGAAACCATTTCCCTGATGAAAAAGCGAATACAGGTTCAATTCTCGGCCGGTTGTCATTAAATTCGCTGTTTTTTCTTTTTTTTATATTTTGGTGGGGAGTCTTAAAACTAATGTTCATCCAATACAAGCTCCCAGGGCCACTCACGTTAGACTGATTACTTTGTTTTCTACGATTTATCAACCATTTGCATGTTATTTAAAGCTAGAAAAATTATTGCTGTTTTTATATTTCAAGAAATTTGGATGGATATAATGATTTAGACAATTTATATTATTCCGACTATTGTCCTCATCATTGTTGACATATTTATCACAACGTTTCGGCCATTGTACGCAGGGCCTTCTTCAGGTAGCTGATATGTCGAAATGAACCTTTTATTTCGCTCGCTTGGGTAGACTGTTCTAGTTCCACGTGCCATATCTAATGGATCAGTTATCTCCTGTTAATTCCCCTCTACAAGTTCTCCTCTGCCTTAACTAGGTATTGAACTCACACGCTTTGGGTCCTGTCACTGAATCTAACTAACGCCTTTTATTCATTGTGCCATGTAGCCTTGAGGAGCGTACAACGACCGAAACGTTGTGATAAATATGTCAACAAAGACGAGGATACTAGTCCGAATAATATAAATTGTTTACATAACACCTCATCTCAGAAATATAGACAGATAATGATTAGTAATACATGCTTTACCGATTTAATACACGGGAGAAGAGGTGAATCCATACCTTTCACGAGTCTATTTGCGCGTAAGTGAATATAACGAACCCAACTGGAATTGGAACACAGTTCTCCGATCAACAATTCAGAGGCATTATCTATTAAAATACATATACATCCACGCTTAAAGAACCTGGTATTCTCAAACGGTATTCTGACGAGGTACTGACGAAGCTCGAAGTAGCTTAACTTCAGTGATCGTACAGAAATCATTGTTTCAATGTGTGTCCGTAGGTAGAGGATTACTGTGTTGTGTTGTATGAGCGTAAGTAAAGGAAAGAACTGATGTAAATGGAATTATGAAAGAATGACAGCCGTTATAACTTGAAGAGTTTAAGATTGTAGTGATTGGGGACACATCCTATCGGGAGACTGTCTCACAAATAGCATCTCTTTTGAAGAATCTGTCTGGGTGGAACTTTTTGTATATCTCGTGTAACGCGCGATCTCGCGTATCTTACGACCCCCAAATTTTCACTTATAGAATATGATTTATCATGTATCTCATGTATCATACAAGTTCCTTTTTTGATAGACCAAATTACAGTGGACTAACCTCTTTCCCTCTATCTCTTCATCCCATCTTCTAGTTAAATAAGTTGAAAAAAGTAAAAGAGAATGATAAAAGTATCGTTCGTGACGCTATACTCGTTGTGTAAACGCGTACAACTATAATCAACCGAACGAGAAACAGCTGCTTTGCTATGAACAACAGAATCGGATAACAACAGCTGTTTTGCTTGTATTTCAACCATCGTAAGATAGTAAATAATTACCGTAGTTAAATCATAGTTCAAGTAATGATTGTTTCTTTTAGCAAATAAAAGAATAGTTTAAGTTTATCAGCTATTTAGAAAGCATAGACGGTCGTCTCGATCAACTAAACGTCTTATGAACGTAAACAATGAAAAAGTTGCATATTCACTGTGTGTGTATTTTATAATACGGTACTAATATATGAATATTACATGCTTTATTATTGGATACAGTTAATTAAACATCACTTTTATCAAAAACATGTTTATTTTAAATACAGCTGTAATGGTATATGTCCATATTTCTGAGATGAGGTATTATGTACACTATTTATATTATTCGGACTATTGTCACCATCTTTGTTGCCATATTTATTACAACGTTTTGACATTTCAGTATCAGTCTATATTTCTGAGATGAGATATTATATACACTATTTACATTCTTCGGACTATTGTCCTCTTCTTTGTCTCCATATTCATTACAACGTTTCGGCCGTTGTACGCTCCGGCCTTCTTCAGGTGGTTGGAATGTCGAATTGAACCCTTTATTTCGCTCAATGGGGTAGACCTGTTCTAGTTCCACGTGCCATGTCTAATGGATGTCAGTTATCAGTTATCTCCTGTTAATTCCCCTCACCATGTTCAACACTGCATTAACAGGGTATCGAACTCACACTCTTTGCATCACTGGATCTAACCAACGCCTTTATTCACTGTGTCATGTGTCCAGTGAGCGAAATAAATGGTTCAGTTCGACATTCCAACCACCTGAAGAAGGACGGAGCGTACAACGGCCGAAACGTTGTAATAAATATGGCGACAAAGATGAGGACAATAGTTATGTTATATAATATAATAAAAAATTTAAAAAATGACAAAACATGGCTAGCAACTGAAATACGTGTACGTAGTAAAAATAACGGTTATAGTAAAAAGAATAAAGGTCGGATAAAAAAAGATTCATTCAATATTAATGAGTTTGGAATTAAAATAAAGCATATATGAATATGATTGCAAACAGACACAGGCATAGACAAAAATTGGAGGTTTGAATAATTTTACATAATTATTCATTGAGACTAGAATAAGAAACATCAACAGAATACAGAAAGAAACGCAAGGTCGTTTCCTTCTTCTCGGTACACCTCAGCAGGGATTAAACACTGACAAGAACCGAACACGGAACGTTACGATAAAGAGCGAATATCATACGACTGGACCAGCGACTAGATTCAAGAATCCCGGTGGAGTTAATCATCCAGGCATATATAACCCACTGCAAGGATCATACCACTGGATTCTCGGTAGTGGGTGCGCACTGATGATGATTCCCAAAAAGAACGAAACGGCCGTCCAGTGCTTTTCTGCATTCTGTTGATATTTCTTATTCTGAAATATTATGTGATATATATATATATATATATATATATATATATAAAACATATAAATTATTATGTATATAAATTATATATAATTACTGTGAGCATATCAGTCACTGTTTCTTTTTGAAATTGCAAATTTTTATGTACTAACTTTTATGACCATATTGTTGCGCGCGCGCACTCACACACACACACACACACACACACACACACACACACATATATATATATATATATATATATATATATATATATATATATATATATATATATATATATATATATATATATGTGTGTGTGTGTGTGTGTGTGTGTGTGTGTGTGTATATGTATGAGTGCGTGTGTGTGTGCTTGGTATATTTCCTTTTTGTCTGCTTGACATTGCTTACCATAGAATTTAATTGTTTTTCCCACAATCTGGATAAGTAAACACACAGCATTCTACGTGCTCTCACACACATACTTGGATCATATAGCAACGAATCTATTACCTTTACTACATATATATATATATATATATATATATATATATATATATATATATATATATCAGACAAAGTTGACTGATGATCGCGAAAGCGTGAAACACAGGGTTAAAAATTAATAACCATACATGAATGAATATTTACATATATGTGTGTGTGTGTGTGTGCAAATATATATTCAGTCTTATATATATATATGTGTGTGTGTGTGTGTATGTGTGCATATATATATATATATATATATATATATATATATATATATATATATATATATATATATATATGTATGTATATATATATATATATATATATATATATATGTATATTTCTCAGATGTGGCATTATAATACACTATTTACAGTAATCGGACTATTGTCCTCATCTTTGTCACCTCTTTTATCACAACGTTTCGGCCGTTGTACACTCCGGCCTTCTTCAGGTGGTTAGAATGTCGAACTGAACCGTTTATTTCGCTCACTGGGATAGACTGTTCTAGTTCCATGTGTCATGTCTAATAGATGTCAGTTATCAGTTATCTCCTGTTAATTCCCCTCTCGAAGTTCTCCACCGCCTTAACCAGGTATTGAACTCACACTCTTTGGGTTCTGTCACAGGATCTAACTAAAGCATTTAATGTGCATATACATAGACGCCGCAGAATCTATTTTAAGTAAAATGAAAAATGTGGAGTCTATTTGAAATACATGTATCCACTATAGTAACGCTTGAAGTTGTGTATATCGTGCGCTGACGGCTTAATGGGAGAAGTTCCGACTGACTTAAATTCAGTCGGGTTTCGATCCTAGCTAGAGGCAACCGGACGTCTAGCCACACTGATGATCTGTGAAACAGCGAAACAGTCTGTCTGTGGATGACAAATATATATATATATATATATATATATATATATATATATATATATATATATATATAATTGAAATCCAAGTTACACCATTTGCATGGCCATTTCGTCCCCGAGCGAAATAGCCATATAAATGGGGTTATTTGTATTTCAATTATGTAATTCATTTATATACTTCATAATAAATATATTGGGCTCTCTTTTGTGGATCAGCTTTAATATTTTATATTAGTATGATGTACTTAGATTACTTATCCACGGATTTTTACATATATATATATATATATATATATATATATATGTATATATATATATATATATATATATATATATATATATATATATATATATATATATGTATATATATATATATATATATATATATATATATATATATATATATATATATATATAAACATCTCACTTAAAAGAATGAACAAGGATTGGCCGTTTCGTATGTTTCTCCTGATGTAGAATAAATCGTTTGGTGCCGAATGGTAACGTATAAAGGACCTGGCATTCAGAAGCAGCAATGTCTGTCTCCCTTAAGGTAAGGACCTGGTGGAAAGTACACAAGAGACCTGCGTTCCGAACAACATATTGGGAATATTAAGCAGAATCTCCACCATACAGAAATATATTTCCATTCAAGTCTAACACAGAGAACATGGCCTATAATTTTCTGCATTCCGTCCCTGGGTGGTTTGGCATAGAATAAGTGAAGCCAGTCGAACACATGCGGTAGGGGAACGTAGAAGAACATTGATTAAAGTTAGAAAAGGAAATCAGGCATGGCTGATCATGTAGGGGAAGTCAATGGTGCTCACTAAACTCTGTAGAAAGTAAAACTCTGAGACAGAAAAGAGCAATTGTTTCAAGATATCACCGCATATGCTGCTGTATTAAGCCCTCCTCATTTGTCCTAACACATAAATAAATGCCAAATGAGAGATAATCATAAAGGAAGAATGATAAACGACTTTGAAAAAGAAAAAAGCTTTACGGCAAAGGTAAAGTAAAGGTAATAGATCCGTTACTATATAATCCAGGTGAATCCTAGCAATATCGGATATTAAAACTGATCCACAGAGAGCTCAATGAATTTATTATAACAGAGCTAATATTTTATACAACAAAACAGCCAAAATTACCTCATGTGGCTGTAGTCTATTTCAAACTAGCACTTCTATGTGCCAGTGATCTTCAGCTCAAGGTTCTCTGGAATTTTTTTTTAAAATTTGGTTTAGATAGCGTTAGTGAAATCTTATGAGGCCGCTTAATAGGACGCCTCAGGTTAGATAAGGAATTTGGATTGATGACTGCTGTGGCCTGGTATTGAACTCACAACTCTTTTGGCTCTAGTCACTGGATCTAACCAAAGACTTTATCCACTGAATAAAGACATGGATAAATAATTTCGGTTCGAAATTCCAATCACCTGAAGAAGACCGGAGTGTACAACGGCCGAACCGTTTTGAGCAACACTAAAAAAAATAGAAACGCCGTCGTTAGGGATTGATTGTAACAGTAGCAACAGCGGAGTGGCAGAATTAAGCAGGTAAGTAAAATGTATATTTTCTTTTAGTTTACAATTACAAAGATCAGGATCGCCCCACAAGACAATAACTTCTTAGATTAAAGCGTTAGTTCGTGAATGTTGAGATAGAGTCATTGCTCGTCCAGTCCCTGGGCCAGGTGGTAGCAAAGCTAAAAAATAAATATACAGGAAACAGTAGTTCAATAGGAATTGAGCAGCTCTAAAAAAATAGAACAAGGTATACCTAGACATGGACAGCGAAGCGAGAACGATCAAACCTTAAAGAAAATATCTATTTAATAATTAAATAAAAAGTTCAGTTCTAAATCCCTTGAAGATTAACAGGATCTTCAGTCACCGTAATGAAGCATGAACACGCATAATAGATGAAGATATTAATCTGAATGAAAATCATGATAAAATTCTCATCCCAGAAATTCAAACATAAATTCTTCCAAATTCTAATGCTTTGATCGGAATTGGTCAGTGTTATATATCAGGGCATTAAAAATATACAAGACGGTTATCTTTATATATCACTAAATATTTGATCCCCGGTGTATCTCGACGCAAGCCGACAAGATTCAGCGGAAAACATTTTGGAAGGCTATCTTTGTAGAACAGTTAACTTTACAACACCCATCGTTCAGATATGGTCTTGTGGGTGTGGTTGTATGCATATGTGTGCGTATGTCTTTTACATGCGTACAGTAAAAATGCTGATTAATTTTACTGCAGTATTAATGATTTCTGAGACTAAACGGACAAGAAGGCACCATGTTTAGCCCCCTACCTGACAAAAGCATCAGCAACAACATTTTAAGCTTTATTGCTGGTGTTGCAGTTTTTTTTTCTGCTCTTCCTGGGAAATAATTTAGTTACGGGAGAATGGTCTGCGAAAAAATTGACTCAGTTCTCTCTCCCCTGTCAACTGTTTTCTTATTCCAGTAACAAGATAATATTTTCAAGATCTTCGCTGATTCCTTCTCCATCGACTTTCGTGTCATGTTCACAAAAGCATCTTCAACCGAAACGCAAACTATTTCCTTTAGCCTATAGTGCATATATATATATATATATATATATATATATATATATATATATATATATATATATATATAATATATATATATGTTGAGTCTTGACTGATTGTTGAATCTCGACTAATGCATGGGATAATAATGCAACACAAAATGTACTTAGAACAAGAATGTATTATAACAAGAAAGTGTACACAATATTTACATATAGTATTTCTGTATATTTCTGAGAAGACGTTCCTGGAGAATGTGTTGACTAAGTCGCAGTCGGGCAGAGTCTCTAGCTGGATCTCTGTATTCGCTCCCTTGTCTTCCGGTACCGACCATTATTTATATAGTCGGTAGTCACAAATATTTTATACAGCAAAACAGCCAAAATTAACTCATGTGGCTATAGTTTATTTCAAACTAGCACTTCTATGTGCCAGCTATCTTCAGCTCAAGGCTGTCTGGAATTTTTAAAAATTTGGTTTAGATAGCGTTATGAGGCTTCTTAAGGGGACGACTCAGTTTAGATAAAGAATCTGGGTTGATAACCGGTGTGGCTTGGTATTGAACTCAGAATGCTTTTGGTTCTAGTCACTGGATCTAACCAACGTCTTTATCCACTGTATAAAGACGTGGATAAAGAATTTCGGTTTGAAATTCCAACAACCTGAAGAAGACCGGGGCGTACAACGGTCAAAACGTTTTGAGTATGGTAATGAAGATGAGTATAACTGTCCGAAACTTGTAATTAATGCAATCATCATAATACATCATCTCAGAGATATAGACAGATAATGTCGCACATGTGATGAGATATTTTTCGTCTGCCCACACCCACCCTCCAAAAAAAACTAAACAAAAAAAACAGACGATTCGAGATTCTTCTGAATGTTTCCTCTTCATCCGTAATCGTATCGCCCGGAGCAACCGTTGTCCTTGGGTGTGTGTTTACATGAACCTATGTGTTGTGCCGAATGTCCTCATGCACCTCATGAATAGCGATTTAACAGCCGACAGCCAAACAGTTTAAGCCCCTAACTAATTCCCACATATCGAGTTATCATCTATAATTTCAGCGCAGAAAATGGGGTTAGCATGCCGTCCGAACGGTCGTGAACGTCACGTTTTCCGGACACACAAATACCTTTGGACAGGTATAAATTCATCTCCCTCAACCCAGGAACTAGATGTTAATACAAGGGCACACTGAGCTCTCTTGCTTTCGTTGACAACCAACCTAAGAGATGGAAAATGTTGAATCCCAAACCATTCCCTGACTATATCTTGCCACAGAAGCACACACTATTGTTATAACTGCAGTACATCTAATATTCCTAATACTCTAATAGGCTAGTGAAATTCATATAAAAAACAGGTTTCGGCAAGGCAAAAGGCATATGTGTAGTATTTAATTTTATTATCAACACTCATATTTTGAAATGTGTTTCATAAGAAAACCAATGTTGTGTAAATCAAAGAATGGGTTATACATATTATTAAATCTGATATTTAATGATATTTCTGAATACATATAAACCTCATAATTTTATCTATGTTTCTGAGATGAGGTTTTATATACACTATTTACATTATTCGGACTATTGTCCACATCTTTGTCGCCATATTTATTACGACGTTTTGGCCGTTGTACGCTCCGGCCTTCTTCAAAACACCTGCAGGAGGCGGGAGCGTATAATGTAAATAGTATTCCTCATAATTTCTTCATATCGTCACTAAGCACCCGAAAAATAATAGTTCTATTAGAAGAACCCGTTCCTTCATGAACAGAATTGATATCAAAGGCATTTCACAGACGGATGTGACAAACGCGCACCGTTTTTTTTCCAATGATTCGGTCATCACACCCCATAAAACAGTCAAACAGTGATGTTCGCGCGCATCAAACGATTTCTTCACAAGTGGCATGGAATACCTCAACAAACAACTGAGATTGCGTGGGCGATTATGAATTGATATGTCTTTCGAAGCAAATCATCCAACTGGCAAAAATATCAATTTGATTCCCGACACCATTATTAGAGTAGCAGAAATAGATAGCTATGTCGATCTATCGATTTACTCAGTTGTTAAAAAATAAATCTGCTATACCAATATATTTATAATTGCAGAACTTGGGTACTATGGCCACTTGCCCCGTATGTTTTTCTTAAGTTCTCAATAAGTGGAAGATGTGGAAAGATTTTCAACCCTAAACAATGTATTCGAATAAGACGTACTGCCCTCCCTGCTTCTTATCGGAATGGCTAATACCCAACTCCCCGAGAGTGGCTCTCCAGTCCTGCTTGCTCAAACGCTTTCCACTGAGCTGAGGTGGAACAACGACATTGAATCAATAGATTCATGTACCGCAAGGAAAGTTGTCCATCTGTGTTTATCTTTCAAATCTACGAATCAACCATTCGTTCTAGCATTGAATACGTTTGCCATATATGGCCGAAACTTTTGAGTATGACAATGAAGATGAGGAAAACTGTCCGAATAATGTAATTAATGCAAGTCATCATAATACCTCATCTCAGAGATATAGACAGATAATGTCGAACATCTGATGAGATACTTTTTGTTTGCCCATCCCCACACGCCCCCCCCAAAGTTTGTGTAAGTGAAAGAATTGGTTATACATATTATTAAACCTGATATTTAATGATATTTCTGAATACATATTAACCTCATAATTCCTTCAGATCGTCACCAACCACCCTGAAAAATAGTAGTTCTATTAGAAGAACCCGTTCCTTCATGAACAGAATTGATATCAAAGCCATTTCACTGATGGATCTGGCAAACGTGCACCGTTTTTTCAATGCTTCAGTCATCACACTCCATAAAATAGTCAAACAGTGATGTTTGCGCGCATCAAACGATTCCTGCGCTGTTCATTTCAAGGTCTTCGACAAAATCCAGAGACGGATGTGCAATGTGATAGGTCCTGATCTAGCATCTCGTCTACAGTCACGTTTTAACAGACGTGCTGTGGTTTCGCTCTGTCTTTTCTACGAATATTTTCATGGCAACATTTCTAACGAGATATTTTCACTGGTGCCCCAACTGCCTAAATTTAAGCGTGCTACTAGGTTGGCATCTCGGTCCCAC
The DNA here is from genome assembly GCA_964036315.1 of Acanthosepion esculentum. NCBI lineage: Eukaryota > Metazoa > Mollusca > Cephalopoda > Sepiida > Sepiidae > Acanthosepion > Acanthosepion esculentum. The sequence goes on from OZ038484.1 coordinate 13,293,298, forward strand.
CCTGTCACTGACGGAACGGTTAAATGTAGCCGTCTCCTCTACTCCAGCAGCTTCTTCTCTTGCACTTCCCGCCAGTGGAACACTCTTCACACTACTCGCTTCCCTGATAGCTATAATCTCCAAATATTTAAATGTAATGTCAATCGACATCTTTTGATGCCTTGATCCTGATCCCCGTCCTCCTCTATATCCTTTCCCCAGACACCCCCCTCTTTACTCTTGCTCTCACTCTCTGTAAAGACTTGCGTGCTAGTGGTACTCCCTTGCTTGAGGTGAAACTATTAAAAAAAAATAAAAATGCATTTGCGATTATGTGAAATAAAAAGTATTCACTTTAACCAAGGGCCTCATTCTCTACGGACTAAAAAAGACATTAAAAACTGTAGGCAAGAGTCAATGATTCAGGGTCAGCAAGAAGAAAAAAATCATAGAAACTGAATATATGTGCATAAAAATTAGAGATCAGTCAGATCATCTGTTTGGTACGTTAATTGCTATACTACGTATATTAGAAGATAGAATTTACCCCATTGTAGTACATACTTCTGTTAAGATATTTCATTGACTTTTTCATTTTCTCACTTACTATTTGTTTGTCATATGCTTGTTTTTCAGGTAATGTTGTCTTTAATCAATATCCTTTATCGGACAATAATTTCTCTTCCCTTACATTTTTTCTTTCTTGAACATTTTTTTAAATTCTTTGTTTCATTCATACTTTTTGTTCTTTTTATGTTCAATATTTTCTCATTTCCATTCATTTTACTTTAATCATTTAAAGAACGAATGATGAATTCGTTCTTTAAATGATTTGTCCTGTTTTCGTATTTCGTTCATTCTTCAGTATCTGTCTGTATTTCTGAGATCAGGTATTATGTACACTATTAACATTATTCGAACTGTTGTCCTCATCTTTGTCGACATATTTATTACAACGTTTCGGCTGCTGTACGCTCTGGCCTTCTTCGGGTGGCTGGAATGTCGAACTGAATACTTTAGACTGTTCGAGTTCCACATGTCTAATGGATGTCAGTTATCAGGTATTAGCCAATAGTCAGGTTGGTCTGTGACTGGTAGATCTATATAACACCAGCGTTGTTCTAAGTCGAGAGGAGTGCTCTCAACACGAGATGCGTGCAAATTCCTCCTGGAAGGGGTGTACGCATTGGGATCCTTACCGGTCACAGGGCTCTGTCTCTGTGCTGGTGGCATCACGGCTATGACTGGCTTGGATCGACTCTGACCAGCTTGGACCAGCTATGACAAGCCAAGACAAGCTATGACCAGGTTAGACCCGCGGCCAGAGCGAAAAAACATTGGGGCTCCACGTTAAAAACTGACCTTGTGTCACAACCTGAATCACTGGGGGGTCAAGTAAATATCGACTAGCTTGGACCGGCTCTGACCAGCTATGACAAGCCAAGACCAGCTATGACGAGCTTAGACCAGCTATGACCAGCTTGGACAAGCTATGACCAGCTTAGACCAGCGGCCAGAGTGAAAACATATTGGGGCTCCACGTTAAAAACTGACCTTTTGTCAAAATCTGACTCATTGGGGGGGGGGGTCAAATAAGTACCGTGCTCTCAACGTGAGTGTCAGCGCTTAGCGCCGGGTTAAGCTGTTTGTGCTTGTCGAACTCACTGCCTTCGGGCAGGGTGGAACCCAAACGAGGCTATGCCGAAGGACCGAGGTCGACAAACCCAACCCCGTTATTCATTTTTGCCCGATAAAACGGGCTCGGAAAGTCCCACGTAAAACCGGTCTTGTGCCACATCCCACTCTGTGGGGAGCTCGGGTAAATAGCGGAACGCTCAACGTGCGGACGTGCGAAAACCAGGTAAGAATACACTATGAAGAATTATATTTTAATTCTTTTCGTTTAAAGAAATAGTGAAAAATGAAAGTAAAAGAAATTGACTCTCTTTACAAATATCCTATTACTTGAAACATTCTATGCGAAATGAAATTATACAATCGTTTGTACAACGTTATAACCATTTTTCGCCTTTTCTTCTTTCGAAGATTATACGTGCAGGCATAACAGTTCTTTTATTTTGAACCGTCAGCTTCATTTGTAAACAAATACTCCTGCAAATGATGTAAGATTTAATGAATAGAAACGTCATTAAACCTGGAGTTGTCATTATTTATTTGGATCAGAATCAGGAATGAATGCTGCCAGCATCGTTAGAAAAAATTTGAATCGTCAGTTGATTTCTGTTAATATCTAATGAAACATCAATTGATGATGCATGTCGTTTAAGGTTTAAAATAAATCTGCTACCACAAGAAAAACTAAAGTACGACACGAATTTGTCAGATTGATTTTAATCCTATTGTTACGGCTTCTATGCTGAGTGAGATGCATCAGAAGGTGACTTTTTGTGAAGGCCAAGAATGTGCGTGTTTATAATGCATTTATCCCACAACAAATAAATCAAACAAGAATATAAGGACAATTCAACTCCAAAAAATTACTAAAAACATCGTAGTTAGACATTCAACAATAAAGAGAATTTATATATACAATTGACATACATGCAATGGTAACAGGATTGTTGATTGTGGCAAATGCGATAAGGTTATAAAGAATGTTCATGCAGAAATTTGGTGAATAAAATGTAATGGATTTGATTTATTTGTAGAATTAAAATATTTTGGTTTCTGCAAGGAGAAATGTCAATTGTGTTCGTTCAAGTGACAGTGTGTATGCATGTGACAATTGTTAGTTAGGATTTAATTTGTGAAGAGTTGTTTGCCTTTAACTGATAGGCTAAAGTTGATTCATTGTACAATTACTGTTTTGTAGTGAAAACGTTAACTTTTTTAGTCAATTGTAAGTTGGTTTCCCACGCGGACAATGGTTGTGTGAGTGCTGTGTTAAGTTTGTTGAGAGTTTGGGCGTGATTTTTGAGTCAGTATGTTGGCACGCGTGAAGTCTGCTGGCATCTCTCGAAACTCAATGACTGACTGACTTGAATTGAATCAAGCAGTTCTTTATATAGACTTTCATGTTTTAAAATCGGCTGCAGGGATCTGCGCGGGAAAAAAGATTTGTCTCAACTTTGCCAGAATTTAGTGTTCTTTTAATCAATAAGAGATTGAATTTAGAGAAGTGACGTGGTGATTGCTTAAGGCTTTATTTAGGGAAGAATACATCTTTCCGTAAAGGGGTGACAGGCAAATATGGAAGATTCCACACTATAATCTGTCATAAATTATGATTGTATTTTATTGTCTTCTAAATAGTTAAATCTAATACGTTATTAATTAAAGAATATTGCCATGTCTCTTGAAATCCTGTGCTATTTCGAAGATGGTTTGTCCTGTGGTCGAGATTTGCGCATTTGCAACTTTCGATCCCAGGACAACACTGCTAGAAATGATGCTTTTAAGGTCTGGTAAATATCCGGGTTTAGATTCCTGAATACAAGCAAGGTACGTAAGTTGTGAAATGGTGTAATTGTATTTTCCTATTTCCTCAAATGTTTCATGCATTACATTGCATTAATCGTATTGAATACATTTATTGAATTGGGTTAGACATCAACTCGGACTATTAGATGTCTTAATTAATTACACATTAACAATTCAACAAAAGTCTTCTGACCAATTTATTGGTTTACATTGTGGACTGAAAAATTATTAAACATGAAGTGAAAAAAAGAAAACCCTTTAATCAAATTTGGGTTGGAGAAAAAAGGATGAATTTTAGATTATTTTTCTTGTATCACAGATTATTATTAACGCAATAGCAAGCAAAAATAATTGCTAATATTTTGTTCGGACGAAATTATTGTGTATTTACTATGAATTTTTTTTTTAATGGAATGACATTGTTTCACCTTGTGAATTCAATTCTGCACTTGACTATTTATGTACAGGGCTTAGAAAATATTAATACTTCATTGTGACAATTAATCTTTATCCTATAATATCCCGTATTTTATGCCTTCACAAAAAATATCCAAGTAGACCCTGGATATTTTTAAGGCCCACAGCGAACATTTCGTTACGGATTATAAATTTTTATGACCCATTCGACAACCTTTATTTCTTTCTGTATAATGGTTTAATGAAATACAAAAATAACATGATCGTTAATTACTTTCCTCTCGCATAATGTAGCTATATAAATCCCACTCTCTCTCTCATTCTCTCTCTCTCACTACATATATATATATATATATATATATATATATATATATATATATATATATATATAATATACACATATATATATAGACATACGCACACACACACATATATATGTGTCAGTTTATGTCTATATATATGTGTGTGTGTGTGTATGTCTATATATGTGTGTGTATGTATGTCTATATATGTGTGTGTGTGTATGTCTCTATATATATATATGAGTGTGTGTATGTTTATATATGTGTGTGTATGTATATATATATATGTGTATGTGTATGTCTATATATATGTGTGTGTATGTATATATATATGTGTGTGTTTGTGTGTGTGTATGTCTCTATTTATATGTGTGTGTGTATATATATATATATATATATATGCGTGTGTGTGTGTGATTCTTTCTTTTTTCTTCAATTATCCTTTATTATCGTAATTCCTCTTTTCATTCCAATCCTTCTTTCAAGTATTTTTCTCTTTCGTTTTTAGTAACCGACCTATCTATTTATCTCTCTTAGCTAACTTTCTATTAGTTTTCCAGACCCCACCCCGCCATATTTCTGATTGCTTCTGAAAATTACACTATTTTGCCGTTATTATTCTGACTCCTTCCTAATCCTATTATTAATATAGTTTAACAGTCTATTAAGGCAAGAATGCGTCTTCTCACCCGACCTGTCCAACCTACACAGCGAGGCAATTCTGAGAGAATTGGAAACCCTACCGGGATTTAGCATTGGCGGCCACAACCTTAACAACATAAGATACGCATACGACATAGGACTGATAGCAGATACGGAAGAGAGATTTAAAAAATCTCTTACAGAAGGTATCGACGGAGAGTGAGAAGAAAGGACTAAGCATAAACAAGAATACAGGCTGCAAGATCATCAGTAAGAGGATGAGCCCGAAATACGATTTGCAGGCCGGGAACACTAGAATCAAGCAGACGCAGGAGTTTAAATATCTGGGAAGCGTCTTGACAGAAGACGGTATGTGCGACACTGAGATCCGTAGACGTATTGGGATGGCCAAGGACATATTCTAAAAGTTGAGCAGAGTACTGCAGGATTGCTTTGGTAACAAAGAAAAGAATACAGAACTGTCACGTGACATCTGTTCTTCTTTACGGAAGCGAATGCTGGACGATTTCCTCAAGGATGAGGAAGAGACTCGAGGCTCACGGAGATGTGGTTCTACAGAAGGATGCTAAGGATATCATGGACCGAGCATATGAGCAACGATGAGGTCTTAGATAAGTTACAATCAAGGAGAAAGCTTATACTTAGCATCAGAAAGTGGCAGCTGAAGTTTCTGGGACACATAATGAGGAAGGAGGGCCTGGAGAAACTGATACTCACGGGTCGAATAGAGAGAAAGAGAAACAAGGGAAAGCAGCGCGTGACATACCTGATGCGCTTGAGCAGGTGCATGACAGAACGTGGTCTGTGGGAGGAAGCAAAGGGAAGGAACTTGATGAGAGCTGCAAGGGATAGAGGGAGGTGGAGAGCCTTGATCGCCTACATCCTGAACGGACATGATATACAAGAAGAAACGACTAGATAAGCATCTAGATCCTACCTGTTTACTGTTGACAGAGCTAAATGTAACTGCTACTTCTACTTCAACAGTTTTTTCCCGTACTTACCACATGTGGAATTCCCTTCCGTTTACGTGTTTCCCTGATAAATACAATCATCAAACATTTAAATGCAACATCAATCGCCATCTTCTATATTTTTAAATGCCGTTCATGTTTTGTCTTTTCATCAAACCTCCCAATACTCTTACTTTCACTGACTGTAACCCCCTGCGTATTAGTGGCATTCCTGCCTTGCTTGGGGTGAAATGATTTAAAAAACAAAAAAAGAGGGAAAAACTAGTATAGCCCTAAACGACTGTACATCAAACAAACAAGTCATCTGCTAGACCACAACGCAGAAAGTGAGATTTGTGTATTATCTTAACTATATATGCAACCTTAAATAATACCGTAGAATATCGGTTATGGGCAAAAGGCAATATACCATAAAACACACGTGTATTGAGTGCTAATTCTTTTATATTAAAATTGCTTATTTATTATAACGTCAAAAGGGAATAATGAAGTTGCTTGAAAAGGCTTCTGACGTTAAAAATGTGATAGAGAGGAACCTCGGTTCTCGAACGCCTAACATATCGAACAAATCGGTTTTCGAACAGAAGATTCTCGAGGAAAATGCTTCTGTTACCGAACAAGATTTCGGTTCTCGAACAACATAGCCGAACTGAGTTGACCCGAAAGGAAATCATTTCTAAGTCGACCGCTCTGTTCTACAACAATTGTGTCTTCTTTTCCAATTTTATGATGAAGGCCAGAGAGAACAACGGCCGAAACTAATTAAGTATGACAATAAAAACGAAGACAACAGTCCGAACAATGTAAAAAAATTGCAATACCTCATCTCAGAAATACCGACATATATTTTATACGTATATTTTCTACTTTGTTACCTATTTTCTCTTTGCGATAACAATGTACGTTTTCCTTTATTTTACTTTCACCTTTTCTTTTCCCTTTCATTCCTTTCTGCCTTTATTTTAATCAATATATTTTTTTCTTTTTCATTTTCACGTATTCTCCGTATATCATACCAAAGTTATATCAGAAAACGCGACCGCGCGATAACGTGTCTAGCTTTGGCAACCAGCAGAGCGGGAAGAAATGCCATATTTTACGCCACTAAGGTCGATATATCAGGATTTCTACCCAGTTAGCT
>OZ038484.1:13305214-13367714 GCA_964036315.1 Acanthosepion esculentum
TACTACACACGCATCCTGGGTAAGACGATAAACTACATAAGCATCCTGGGTAAGACGATAAACTACTTACGCATCCTGGGTAAGACGATAAACTAAATCCGCATCCTGGGTAAGACGATAAACTATATCTGCATCCTGGGTAAGACGATAAACTACATACGCATACTGCGTAAGACGATAAACTACATCCGCATCTTGGGTAAGACGATAAAATATATCTGCATCCTAGGTAAGAGGGATAAACTACACCCGCATCCTTGGTAAGACGATAAACTACACCCACATCCTGGGTAAGAGGATAAAACTACATCTGCTTCCTGGGTAAGACGATAAACTACATCCAGATCCTGGGTAAGACGATAACCTACATCTGCATCCTAGATAAGAGAGATAAACTACACCCGAATAAATCGTAAGACGATAAACTACACCCACATCCTGGGTAAGGCAATAAACTACATCCGCATCGTGGGTAAGACGATATACTACACCCGCATCCTGGGTAAGACGATAACTACACACGCATCAAATATATGCATCCTGGGTAAGACGATAAACTACATCTGCATCCTGGGTAAGACGATAAACTATATCTGCATCCTGGGTAAGACGATAAACTACATTCGCATCCTGGATAAAACGATAAACTACATCTGCATTCTGTGTAAGACGATAAACTGCATACGCATCCTGGGTAAGACGATAAACTATATCTGCATCCTGGGTAAGACGATAAACTACATCTGCATCCTGGGTAAAACGATAAACTACATACGCATCCTGGGTAAGACGATAAACTACATCTGCATCCTGGGTAAGACGATAAACTACATAAGCATCTTCGGTAAGATGATAAACTACATTTTAATTCTGTGTAAAACGATAAACTACATCTGCATCCTGGGTAAGATGATAAACTACATCTGCATCCTGTGTAAGACGATAAACTACGTCTGCATCCTGGGTAATAATATAAACTACATACGCATCCTGGGTAAGACGATAAACTACATCTGCATCCTGGGTAAAACGATAAACTCCATCTGCATACTGGGTAAGACGATAAACTATATACGCATCCTGGGTAAGACGATAAACTATATCTGCATTCTGGGTAAAACGATAAACTACATCTGCATCCTGGGTAAGACGATAAACTATATCTGCATCCTGGCTAAGACGAGAAACTACATACGCATCCTGGGTAAGACGATAAACTACATCTGCATCCTGGGTAAGACGATAAACAAAACCCGAATCCTGAGTAAGACGATAAACTATATCTGCATCATGGGTAGGACGATAAACTACATACGCATCCTAGGTAAGACGATAAACTACATCCGCATCCTGGGTAAGACGATAAACTACATCTGCATCCTAGGTAAGAGGGATAAACTACACCCGAATCCTTGGTAAGACGATAAACTACACCCACATCCTGGGTAAGACGATAAACTACATCGGCATCCAGGGTAAGACGATAAACTACACCCGCATCATGGGTAAAACGATAAACTACATCTGCATCCTGGGTAAGAAGATAAACTACATCTGCATCCTGGGTAAAACGATAAACTACATCTGCATCCTGGGTAAAACGATAAACTACATCTGCATCCTGGGTAAGACGATAAACTACATCTGCACGATGGGTAAAACGATAAACTACATCTGCATCCTGGGTAAGACGATAAACTATATCTGCATCCTGGGTAAGACGATAAACTACATCTGCATCCTGAGTAAAACGATAAACTACATCTGCATCCTGGGTAAGACGATAAAATATATACGCATCCTGGGTAAGACGATAAACTACATCTGCATCCTGGGTAAGGCGATAAACTACATTCTGCATCCTGGGTAAGACGATAAACTATAAACGCATCCTGGGTAAGACGATAAACTACATCTGCATCCTGGATAAGACGATAAAATACATCAGCATCCTGGGTAAGACGATAAACTACATACGCATCCTGGGTAAGACGATAAACTACATCTGCATACTGGGTAAGACGATAAACTACATACGTATCCTGGGTAAGACGATAAACTACATCTGCATCCTGTGTAAGACGATAAACTACATCTGCATTCTGGGTAAAACGATAAACTACATCTGCATCCTGGGTAAGACGATAATCTACACTGCATCCTGGGTAAGACGTTAAACTAGGTCTGCATCCTGGGTAAGACGATAAACTACATACGCATCCTGGGTAAGACGGTAAACTACATCTTCATCCTGGGTAAAACGATAAACTACATCTGCATCCTGGGTAAGACGATAAACTACATCTGCATCCTGGGTAAAACGATGAACTATATCTGCATCCTGGGTAAGACGATAAACTACATACGCATCCTGGGTAAGACGATAAACTACATCTGCATTCTGGGTAAAACGATAAACTACATCTGCATCCTGGGTAAGACGATAATCTACACTGCATCCTGGGTAAGACGTTAAACTAGGTCTGCATCCTGGGTAAGACGATAAACTACATACGCATCCTGGGTAAGACGGTAAACTACATCTTCATCCTGGGTAAAACGATAAACTACATCTGCATCCTGGGTAAGACGATAAACTACATACGCATCCTGGGTAAGACGAAAAACTATATCTGCATCCTGGGTAAGACGATAAACTACATCTGCAATCCTGGGTAAGACAATAAACTACATCTGCATCCTGCGTAAGACGATAAACTACATCTGCATCCTGGATAAGACGATAAAATACATCAGCATCCTGGGTAAGACGATAAACTACATACGCATCCTGGGTAAGACGATAAACTACATCTGCATACTGGGTAAGACGATAAACTACATACGTATCCTGGGTAAGACGATAAACTACATCTGCATCCTGTGTAAGACGATAAACTACATCTGCATCCTGGGTAAGGCGATAAACTACATCTGCAATCCTGGGTAAGACAATAAACTACATCTGCATCCTGGGTAAGAAGATAAACTACATCTGCATCCTGGATAAGACGATAAAATACATCAGCATCCTGGGTAAGACGATAAACTACATACGCATCCTGGGTAAGACGATAAACTACATCTGCATCCTGGGTAAGACGATAATCTACACTGCATCCTGGGTAAGACGTTAAACTAGGTCTGCATCCTGGGTAAGACGATAAACTACATACGCATCCTGGGTAAGACGGTAAACTACATCTTCATCCTGGGTAAAACGATAAACTACATCTGCATCCTGGGTAAGACGATAAACTACATACGCATCCTGGGTAAGACGAAAAACTATATCTGCATCCTGGGTAAGACGATAAACTACATCTGCAATCCTGGGTAAGACAATAAACTACATCTGCATCCTGCGTAAGACGATAAACTACATCTGCATCCTGGATAAGACGATAAAATACATCAGCATCCTGGGTAAGACGATAAACTACATACGCATCCTGGGTAAGACGATAAACTACATCTGCATACTGGGTAAGACGATAAACTACATACGTATCCTGGGTAAGACGATAAACTACATCTGCATCCTGTGTAAGACGATAAACTACATCTGCATCCTGGGTAAGGCGATAAACTACATCTGCAATCCTGGGTAAGACAATAAACTACATCTGCATCCTGGGTAAGACGATAAACTACATCTGCATCCTGGATAAGACGATAAAATACATCAGCATCCTGGGTAAGACGATAAACTACATACGCATCCTGGGTAAGACGATAAACTACATCTGCATACTGGGTAAGACGATAAACTACATACGTATCCTGGGTAAGACGATAAACTACATCTGCATCCTGTGTAAGACGATAAACTACATCTGCATTCTGGGTAAAACGATAAACTACATCTGCATTCTGGGTAAGACGATAATCTACACTGCATCCTGGGTAAGACGTTAAACTAGGTCTGCATCCTGGGTAAGACGATAAACTACATACGCATCCTGGGTAAGACGGTAAACTACATCTTCATCCTGGGTAAAACGATAAACTACATCTGCATCCTGGGTAAGACGATAAACTACATCTGCATCCTGGGTAAAACGATGAACTATATCTGCATCCTGGGTAAGACGATAAACTACATACGCATCCTGGGTAAGACGATAAACTACATCTGCATTCTGGGTAAAACGATAAACTACATCTGCATCCTGGGTAAGACGATAATCTACACTGCATCCTGGGTAAGACGTTAAACTAGGTCTGCATCCTGGGTAAGACGATAAACTACATACGCATCCTGGGTAAGACGGTAAACTACATCTTCATCCTGGGTAAAACGATAAACTTCATCTGCATCCTGGGTAAGACGATAAACTACATACGCATCCTGGGTAAGACGAAAAACTATATCTGCATCCTGGGTAAGACGATAAACTACATCTGCAATCCTGGGTAAGACAATAAACTACATCTGCATCCTGCGTAAGACGATAAACTACATACGCATCCTGGGTAAGACAATAAACTATATCTGCATCCTGGGTAAGTCGATAAACTAAACCCGCTTCCTGGGTAAGACGATAAACTAGATACGCATCCGAGGTAAGACGATAAACTACATCCGCATCTTGGGTAAGACGATAAACTACGTCTGGATCCTAGGTAAGAGTGATAAACTACACCCGCATCCTTGGTAAGACGATAAACTACACCTACATCCTGGGTAAGACGATAAACTACATCTGCATCCTGGGTAAGACGATAAACTACATCTGAATCCTGGGTAAAACGATAAACTACATCTGCATCCTGGGTAAGACGATAAACTACACCCGCATCCTTGGTAAGACGATAACTACACCCGCATCCTGGGTAAGACGATAAACTACATCCGCATCATGGGTAAGGCGATAAACAACATCTACATCCTTGTTAACACGATAAACTTCATCTGCATCCTGGGTAAGACGACAAATTACACCCGCATCCTGGGTAAGACGATCACTACACCCGCATCCTGGGTAAGACGATAAACTACATACGCATCCCTGGTAAGACGATAAACTACACCCGCATCATGGGTAAAACAATAAACTACATACGCATCCGGGGTAAGACGATAAACTACATCTGCATCCTGGGTAAGAAGATAAACTACATCTGCATTCTGGGTAAAACGATAAACTACATCTGCATCCTGGGAAAGACGATAAGCTACATGTGCATCTTGGGTAAAACGATAAACTATATCTGCATCATGGGTAAGAAAATAAACTACATCTGCATCCTGGGTAAGACGATAAACTACATCTGCACGATGGGTAAAACGATAAACTACATCTGCATCCTGGGTAAGACGATAAACTACATCTGCATACTGGGTAAAACGATAAACTACATCTGCATCTTGGGTAAGACGATAAACTATATACGCATCCTGGGTAAGACGATAAACTACATCTGCATCCTGGGTAAGGCGATAAACTACATCTGCATCCTGGGTAAGACGATAAACTATAAACGCATCCTGGTAAGACGATAAACTACATCTGCATCCTTGGTAGGACGATAAACTACATCTGCATCCTGGGTAAGACGATAAACTACATACGCATCCTGGGTAAGACGATAAACTACATCTGCATCCTGGGTAAGACAATAAACTACATACGCATCCTGGGTAAGACGATAAACTACATCTGCATCCTGTGTAAGACGATAAACTACATACGCATCCTGGGTAAGACGATAAACTACATCTGCATCATGGGTAAAACGATGAACTATATCTGCATCCTGGGTAAGACGATAAACTACATACGCATCCTGGGTAAGACGATAAACTACATCTGCATTCTGCGTAAAACGATAAACTACATCTGCATCCTGGGTAAGAGGATAATCTACACTGCATCCTGGGTAAGACGATAAATTACGTCTGCATCCTTGGTAAGACGATAAACTACATACGCATCCTGGGTAAGACGGTAAACTACATCTTCATCCTGGGTAAAACGATAAACTACATCTGCATCCTGGGTAAGACGATAAACTACATACGCATCCTGGGTAAGACGAAAAACTATATCTGCATCCTGGGTAAGACGATAAACTACATCTGCAATCCTGGGTAAGACGATAAACTACATCTGCATCCTGGGTAAGACCATAAACTACATACGCATCCTGGGTAAGAAAATAAACTATATCTGCATCCTGGGTAAGACGATAAACTAAACCCGCATCCTGGGTCAGACGATAAACTAGATACGCATCCTAGGTAAGACGATAAACTACATCCACATCTTGGGTAAGACGATAAACTACGTCTGCATCCTAGGTAAGAGGGATAAACTCCATCCGCATCCTTGGTAAGACGATAAACTACACCCACATCCTGGGTAAGACGATAAACTACATCTGCATCCTGGGTAAGACGATAAACTACATCCAGATCCTGGGTAAGACGATAAACTACATCTGCCTCCTAGGTAAAAGCGATAAACTACACCCAAATCCTTGGTAAGACGTTAAACTACACCCACATCCTGGGTAAGACGATAAACTACATCTGCATCCTGAGTAAAACGATAAACTACATCTGCAACCTGGGTAAGACGATAAACTACACCCGCATCCTTGGTAAGACGATAACTACACCCGCATCCTGGGTAAGACGATAAACTTCATCTGCATCCTGGGTAAGACGACAAGCTACACCCGCATCCTGGGTAAGACGATCACTACACCCGCATCCTGGTTAAGACGATAAACTACATACGCATCCTGGGTAAGACGATAAACTACACCTGCATGCTGGGTAAGACGATAAACTACATACGCATCCTGGGTAAGACGATAAACTACACCCGCATCATGGGTAAAACGATAAACTACTTACGCATCCGGGGTAAGACGATAAACTACATCTGCATCCTGGGTAAAACGATAAACTACATCTGCATCCTGGGAAAGACGATAAGCTACATGTGCATCCTGGGTAAAACGATAAACTATATCTGCATCATGGGTAAGAGGATAAACTACATCTGCATCCTGAGTAAGACGATAAACTACATCTGCACGATGGGTAAAACGATAAACTACATCTGCATCCTGGGTAAGACGATAAACTACATCTGCATCCTGGGTAAAACGATAAACTACATCTGCATCCTGGGTAAGACGATAAACTATATATGCATCCTGGGTAAGACGATAAACTATATCTGCATACTGGGTAAGGCGATAAACTACATCTGCATCATGGGTAAGACGATAAACTATAAACGCATCCTGGGTAAGACGATAAACTACATCTGCATCCTGGGTAAGACGATAAACTACATCTGCATCCTGGGTAAGACGATAAACTACATACGCATCCTGGGTAAGACGATAAACTACATCTGCATCCTGGGTAAGACGATAAACTACATACGCATCCTGGGTAAGACGATAAACTACATCTGCATCATGGGTAAAACGATGATCTATATCTGCATCCTGGGTAAGACGATAAACTACATACGCATCCTGGGTAAGACGATAAACTACATCTGCATACTGGGTAAAACGATAAACTACATCTGCATCCCGGTTAAGACGATAATCTACACAGCATCCTGGGTAAGACGATAAACTACGTCTGCATCCTGGGTAAGACGATAAACTACATACGCATGCTGGGTAAGACGGTAAACTACATCTTCATCCTGGGTAAAACGATAAACTACATCTGCATCCTGGGTAAGACGATAAACTACATACGAATCCTGGGTAAGACGAAAAACTATATCTGCATCCTGGGTAAGACGATAAACTACATCTGTAATCCTGGGTAAGACGATAAACTACATCTGCATCCTGGGTAAGACGATAAACTACATACGCATCCTGGGTAAGACGATAAACTATATACGCATCCTGGGTAAGACGATAAACTACATCTGCACGATGGGTAAAACGATAAACTACATCTGCATCCTGGGTAAGACGATAAACTACATCTGCATACTGGGTAAAACGATAAACTACATCTGCATCTTGGGTAAGACGATAAACTATATACGCATCCTGGGTAAGACGATAAACTACATCTGCATCCTGGGTAAAGCGATAAACTACATCTGCATCCTGGGTAAGACGATAAACTATAAACGCATCCTGGTAAGACGATAAACTACATCTGCATCCTTGGTAGGACGATAAACTACATCTGCATCCTGGGTAAGACGATAAACTACATACGCATCCTGGGTAAGACGATAAACTACATCTGCATCCTGGGTTAGACAATAAACTACATACGCATCCTGGGTAAGACGATAAACTACATCTGCATCCTGTGTAAGACGATAAACTACATACGCATCCTGGGTAAGACGATAAACTACATCTGCATCATGGGTAAAACGATGAACTATATCTGCATCCTGGGTAAGACGATAAACTACATACGCATCCTGGGTAAGACGATAAACTACATCTGCATTCTGCGTAAAACGATAAACTACATCTGCATCCTGGGTAAGAGGATAATCTACACTGCATCCTGGGTAAGACGATAAATTACGTCTGCATCCTTGGTAAGACGATAAACTACATACGCATCCTGGGTAAGACGGTAAACTACATCTTCATCCTGGGTAAAACGATAAACTACATCTGCATCCTGGGTAAGACGATAAACTACATACGCATCCTGGGTAAGACGAAAAACTATATCTGCATCCTGGGTAAGACGATAAACTACATCTGCAATCCTGGGTAAGACGATAAACTACATCTGCATCCTGGGTAAGACCATAAACTACATACGCATCCTGGGTAAGAAAATAAACTATATCTGCATCCTGGGTAAGACGATAAACTAAACCCGCATCCTGGGTCAGACGATAAACTAGATACGCATCCTAGGTAAGACGATAAACTACATCCACATGTTGGGTAAGACGATAAACTACGTCTGCATCCTAGGTAAGAGGGATAAACTCCATCCGCATCCTTGGTAAGACGATAAACTACACCCACATCCTGGGTAAGACGATAAACTACATCTGCATCCTGGGTAAGACGATAAACTACATCCAGATCCTGGGTAAGACGATAAACTACATCTGCATCCTAGGTAAAAGCGATAAACTACACCCAAATCCTTGGTAAGACGTTAAACTACACCCACATCCTGGGTAAGACGATAAACTACATCTGCATCCTGAGTAAAACGATAAACTACATCTGCATCCTGGGTAAGACGATAAACTACACCCGCATCCTTGGTAAGACGATAACTACACCCGCATCCTGGGTAAGACGATAAACTTCATCTGCATCCTGGGTAAGACGACAAGCTACACCCGCATCCTGGGTAAGACGATCACTACACCCGCATCCTGGTTAAGACGATAAACTACATACGCATCCTGGGTAAGACGATAAACTACACCTGCATGCTGGGTAAGACGATAAACTACATACGCATCCTGGGTAAGACGATAAACTACACCCGCATCATGGGTAAAACGATAAACTACTTACGCATCCGGGGTAAGACGATAAACTACATCTGCATCCTGGGTAAAACGATAAACTACATCTGCATCCTGGGAAAGACGATAAGCTACATGTGCATCCTGGGTAAAACGATAAACTATATCTGCATCATGGGTAAGAGGATAAACTACATCTGCATCCTGAGTAAGACGATAAACTACATCTGCACGATGGGTAAAACGATAAACTACATCTGCATCCTGGGTAAGACGATAAACTACATCTGCATCCTGGGTAAAACGATAAACTACATCTGCATCCTGGGTAAGACGATAAACTATATATGCATCCTGGGTAAGACGATAAACTATATCTGCATACTGGGTAAGGCGATAAACTACATCTGCATCCTGGGTAAGACGATAAACTATAAACGCATCCTGGGTAAGACGAAAAACTACATCTGCATCCTGGGTAAGACGATAAACTACATCTGCATCCTGGGTAAGACGATAAACTACATACGCATCCTGGGTAAGACGATAAACTACATCTGCATCCTGGGTAAGACGATAAACTACATACGCATCCTGGGTAAGACGATAAATTACATCTGCATCCTGTGTAAGACGATAAACTACATACGCATCCTGGGTAAGACGATAAACTACATCTGCATCATGGGTAAAACGATGATCTATATCTGCATCCTGGGTAAGACGATAAACTACATACGCATCCTGGGTAAGACGATAAACTACATCTGCATACTGGGTAAAACGATAAACTACATCTGCATCCCGGTTAAGACGATAATCTACACAGCATCCTGGGTAAGACGATAAACTACGTCTGCATCCTGGGTAAGACGATAAACTACATACGCATGCTGGGTAAGACAGTAAACTACATCTTCATCCTGGGTAAAACGATAAACTACATCTGCATCCTGGGTAAGACGATAAACTACATACGAATCCTGGGTAAGACGAAAAACTATATCTGCATCCTGGGTAAGACGATAAACTACATCTGTAATCCTGGGTAAGACGATAAACTACATCTGCATCCTGGGTAAGACGATAAACTACATACGCATCCTGGGTAAGACGATAAACTATATACGCATCCTGGGTAAGACGATAAACTACATCCGCACGATGGGTAAAACGATAAACTACATCTGCATCCTGGGTAAGACGATAAACTACATCTGCATACTGGGTAAAACGATAAACTACATCTGCATCTTGGGTAAGACGATAAACTATATACGCATCCTGGGTAAGACGATAAACTACATCTGCATCCTGGGTAAAGCGATAAACTACATCTGCATCCTGGGTAAGACGATAAACTATAAACGCATCCTGGTAAGACGATAAACTACATCTGCATCCTTGGTAGGACGATAAACTACATCTGCATCCTGGGTAAGACGATAAACTACATACGCATCCTGGGTAAGACGATAAACTACATCTGCATCCTGGGTAAGACAATAAACTACATACGCATCCTGGGTAAGACGATAAACTACATCTGCATCCTGTGTAAGACGATAAACTACATACGCATCCTGGGTAAGACGATAAACTACATCTGCATCATGGGTAAAACGATGAACTATATCTGCATCCTGGGTAAGACGATAAACTACATACGCATCCTGGGTAAGACGATAAACTACATCTGCATTCTGCGTAAAACGATAAACTACATCTGCATCCTGGGTAAGAGGATAATCTACACTGCATCCTGGGTAAGACGATAAATTACGTCTGCATCCTTGGTAAGACGATAAACTACATACGCATCCTGGGTAAGACGGTAAACTACATCTTCATCCTGGGTAAAACGATAAACTACATCTGCATCCTGGGTAAGACGATAAACTACATACGCATCCTGGGTAAGACGAAAAACTATATCTGCATCCTGGGTAAGACGATAAACTACATCTGCAATCCTGGGTAAGACGATAAACTACATCTGCATCCTGGGTAAGACCATAAACTACATACGCATCCTGGGTAAGAAAATAAACTATATCTGCATCCTGGGTAAGACGATAAACTAAACCCGCATCCTGGGTCAGACGATAAACTAGATACGCATCCTAGGTAAGACGATAAACTACATCCACATGTTGGGTAAGACGATAAACTACGTCTGCATCCTAGGTAAGAGGGATAAACTCCATCCGCATCCTTGGTAAGACGATAAACTACACCCACATCCTGGGTAAGACGATAAACTACATCTGCATCCTGGGTAAGACGATAAACTACATCCAGATCCTGGGTAAGACGATAAACTACATCTGCATCCTAGGTAAAAGCGATAAACTACACCCAAATCCTTGGTAAGACGTTAAACTACACCCACATCCTGGGTAAGACGATAAACTACATCTGCATCCTGAGTAAAACGATAAACTACATCTGCATCCTGGGTAAGACGATAAACTACACCCGCATCCTTGGTAAGACGATAACTACACCCGCATCCTGGGTAAGACGATAAACTTCATCTGCATCCTGGGTAAGACGACAAGCTACACCCGCATCCTGGGTAAGACGATCACTACACCCGCATCCTGGGTAAGACGATAAACTACACCTGCATGCTGGGTAAGACGATAAACTACATACGCATCCTGGGTAAGACGATAAACTACACCCGCATCATGGGTAAAACGATAAACTACTTACGCATCCGGGGTAAGACGATAAACTACATCTGCATCCTGGGTAAAACGATAAACTACATCTGCATCCTGGGAAAGACGATAAGCTACATGTGCATCCTGGGTAAAACGATAAACTATATCTGCATCATGGGTAAGAGGATAAACTACATCTGCATCCTGAGTAAGACGATAAACTACATCTGCACGATGGGTAAAACGATAAACTACATCTGCATCCTGGGTAAGACGATAAACTACATCTGCATCCTGGGTAAAACGATAAACTACATCTGCATCCTGGGTAAGACGATAAACTATATATGCATCCTGGGTAAGACGATAAACTATATCTGCATTCTGGGTAAGGCGATAAACTACATCTGCATCCTGGGTAAGACGATAAACTATAAACGCATCCAGGGTAAGACGATAAACTACATCTGCATCCTGGGTAAGACGATAAACTACATCTGCATCCTGGGTAAGACGATAAACTACATATGCATCCTGGGTAAGACGATAAACTACATCTGCATCCTGGGTAAGACGATAAACTACATACGCATCCTGGGTAAGACGATAAATTACATCTGCATCCTGTGTAAGACGATAAACTACATACGCATCCTGGGTAAGACGATAAACTACATCTGCATCATGGGTAAAACGATGATCTATATCTGCATCCTGGGTAAGACGATAAACTACATACGCATCCTGGGTAAGACGATAAACTACATCTGCATCCTGGGTAAAACGATAAACTACATCTGCATCCTGGTTAAGACGATAATCTACACTGCATCCTGGGTAAGACGATAAACTACGTCTGCATCCTGGGTAAGACGATAAACTACATACGCATGCTGGGTAAGACGGTAAACTACATCTTCATCCTGGGTAAAACGATAAACTACATCTGCATCCTGGGTAAGACGATAAACTACATACGAATCCTGGGTAATACGAAAAACTATATCTGCATCCTGGGTAAGACGATAAACTACATCTGTAATCCTGGGTAAGACGATAAACTACATCTGCATCCTGGGTAAGACGATAAACTACATACGCATCCTGGGTAAGACAATAAACTACATCTGCATCCTGGGTAAGACGATAAACTAAACCCGCATCCTGGGTGAGACGATAAACTAGATACGCATCCTAGGTAAGACGATAAACTACATCCGCATCTTGGGTAAGACGATAAACTACATCTGCATCCTAGGTAAGAGGGATAAACTATATCCAGCTCCTGGGTAAGACGATAAACTACATCTGCATCCTGGGTAAGACGATAAACTACATCCAGATCCTGGGTAAGACGATAAACTACATATGCATCCTAGGTTAAAGGTATAAACTACACCCGAATCCTTGGTAAGACGTGAAACTACACCCACATCCTGGGTAAGACGATAAACTACATCTGCATCCTGGGTAAAACGATAAACTACATCTGCATCCTGGGTAAGACGATAAACTACACCCGCATCCTTGGTAAGACGATAACTACACCCGCATCCTGGGTAAGGCGATAAACAACATCTACATCCTGGTTCACACGATAAACAACATCTACATCCTGGTTAACACGATAAACTACATCTGCATCCTGCGTAAGACGATAATCTACACCCGCATCCTGGGTAAGATGATAACTACACCCGTATCCTGGGTAGGACGATAAACTTCATGTGCATCCTGGGTAAGACGACAAACTACACCCGCATCCTGGGTAAGACGATCACTACACCCGCATCCTGGGTAAGACGATAAACTACATACGCATCCTGGGTAAGACGATAAACTACACCTGCATGCTGGGTAAGACCATAAACTACATACGCATCCTGGGTAAGACGATAAACTACAATAGCATCCTGGGTAAGACGATAAACTACACCCGCATCCTGGGTAAGACTATAAACTACATCCGCATCCTGGGTAAGACGATAAACTACATCTGCATCCTGGGTAAGACGATAATCTACACCCGCATCTTGGGTAAGACGATAACTACACCCGCATCCTGGGTAAGACAATAAACTACATCCGCATCATGGGTAAGACGATAAACTACATCTTCATCCTTGTTAAGACGATAAACTACATCTGCATCCTGGGTAAGACGATAATCTACAGCCGCATCCTGGGTAAGACGACAACTACACCCGCATCCTGGGTAAGACGATAAACTTCATCTGCATCCTGGGTAAGACGATAAAGTACACCCGCATCCTGGGCAAGACGATAACTACACACGCATCATGGGTAAGACGAAAAACTACATACGCATCCTGGGTAAGACGACAAATTACACCCGCATGCTGGGTAAGACGACAAACTACATACGCATCCTGGGTAAGACGATAAACTATACCCGCATCCTGGGTAAGACGATAAACTACACCCGCATTTCTGGGTAAGACGATAAACTATATCCGCATCCTGGTTAAGACGATAAACTACATACGCATCCTGGGTAAGAAGATAAACTACATCCACATACTGGTTAAGACGATAATCTTCATCTGCATCCTGGGTAAGACGATAATCTACACCCGCATCCTGGATAAGACGATAACTACAGCCGCATCCTGGGTAAGACGATAAACTACATCCGCATCATGGGTAAGACGATAAACTACACCCGCATCCTTGCTAAGACGATAAACTACACCCGTATCCTTGCTAAGACGATAAACTACACCCGCATCCTGGGTAAGACGATAAACTCCACCCGCATCCTGGGTAAGACGATAAACTACATATGCATACTGGGTAAGACGATAAACTACATCTGCATCCTGGGTAAGACGATAAACTACACCCGCATCCTGGGTAAGACGATAAACTACACCCGCATCCTGGGTAAGATGATAAACTACACCTGCATCCTGGGTAAGACGATAATCTACACCCGCATCCGGGATAAGACAATAACTACACCCGCATCATGGGTAAGACGATAAACTACATCCGCATCCTGGTTAAGACGATAAACTACATGCGCACCCTGGGTAAGAAGATAAACTACATCCACATCCTGGTTAAGACGATAATCTACATCTGTATCCTGGGTAAGACGATAATCTACACCCGCATCCTGGTTAAGACGATAACTACACCCGCATCCTGGGTAAGACGATAAACTACATCCACATCATGGGTAAGACGATAAACTACACCCGTATCCTTGCTAAGACGATAAACTACACCCGCATCCTGGGTAAGACGATAAACTACACCCGCATCCTGGGTAAGACGATATACTACATACGCATCCTGGGTAAGACGATAAACTACACCTGCATGCTGGTTAAGACGATAAACTACATACGCATCCTGGGTAAGACGATAAACTACATTCGCATCCTGGGTAAGACGAGAAACTACATATGCATACTGGGTAAGACTATAAACTATTTCCGCATCCTGGGTAAGACGATAAACTACATACGCATCCTGGGTAAGACGATAAATTACATCCGCATGCTCGTTAAGACGATAAACTACATCTGCATCCTGGGTAAGACGATATTCTACACCCGCATCATGGGTAAGACGATAACTACACCCGCATCCTGGATAAGACGATAAACTACATCCGCATCATGGGTAAGACGATAAACTTCATCTGCATCCTGGGTAAGACGATAAACTACACCCGCATCCTGGGCAAGACGATAACTACACCCGCATCCTGGGTAAGACGATAAACTACATACGCATCCTGGGTAAGACGACAAACTACATCCGCATGCTGGGTAAGACGATAAACTACATACGCATCATGGGTAAGACGATAAACTACACCCGCATCCTGGGTAAGACGATAAACTACATACGCATCCTGGGTAAGACGATAAACTACATCTGCATCCTGGGTAAGACGATAATCTACACCCGCATCCTGGGTAAGTCGATAACTACACCCGCATCCTGGGTAAGACGATAAACTACATCCGCATCCTGGGTAAGACGATAAACTACATCTGCATCCTGGTTAAGACGATAAACTACACCCGCATCCTTGGTAAGACGATAAACTACACCCGCATCCTTGGTAAGACGATAAACTACATCTGCATCCTGGTTAAGACGATAAACTACACCCGTATCCTTGCTAAGACAATAAACTACACCCGCATACTGGGTAAGACGGTAAACTACACCCGCATCCTGGGTAAGACGAT
The DNA here is from genome assembly GCA_964036315.1 of Acanthosepion esculentum. Classification (NCBI taxonomy): domain Eukaryota; kingdom Metazoa; phylum Mollusca; class Cephalopoda; order Sepiida; family Sepiidae; genus Acanthosepion; species Acanthosepion esculentum. The sequence continues at coordinate 13,321,568 of OZ038484.1, forward strand.
AAACTACATATGCATACTGGGTAAGACGATAAACTACATGTGCATCCTGAGTAGGACGATAAACTACACCCGCATCCTTGGTAAGACGATAAACTACACCCGCATCCTGGGTAAGACGATAAACTACACCTGCATCCTGGGTAAGACGATAATCTACACCCGCATCGTGGATAAGACAATAACTACACCCGCATCCTGGGTAAGACGATAAACTACATCCGCATCATTAGGAAGACGATCAACTACATCTGCATACTCGGTAAGACGATAAACTACACCCGCATCCTGGGTAAGACGATAACTACACCCGCATCCTGGGTAAGACGATAAACTACATCCGCATCCTGTTTAAGACGATAAACTACACCCGCATCCTGGGTAAGACGATAAACTACATCCGCATCCTGTTTAAGACGATAAACTACATACGCATCCTGGGTAAGAAGATAAACTACATCCACATCCTGGTTAAGACGATAATCTACATCTGCATCCTGGGTAAGACGATAATCTACACCCGCATCCTGGATAAGACGATAACTACACCCGCATCCTGGGTAAGACGATAAACTACATCCGCATCATGGGTAAGACGATAAACTACAACCGCATCCTTGCTAAGACGATAAACTACACCCGTATACTTGCTAAGACGATAAACTACACCCGCATCCTGGGTAAGACGATAAACTACACCCGCATCCTGGGTAAGACGATAAACTACATATGCATACTGGGTAAGACGATAAACTACATCTGCATCATGGGTAAGACGATAAACTACACCCGCATCCTTGGTAAGACGATAAACTACACCGGCATCCTGGGTAAGACGATAAACTACACCTGCATCCTGGGTAAGACGATAATCTACACCCGCATCCTGGATAAGACGATAAACTACATCCGCATCCTGGGTAAGACGAAAAACTACATTCGCATCCTGGGTAAGACGATAAATTACACCCGCATCCTGGGTAAGACTATAAACTACATCTGCATCCTGGGTAAGACGATAAACTACATCTGCATCCTGGGTAAGACGATAAACTACATATGCATCCTGGGTAAGACGATAAACTACATCTGCATCCTGGGTAAGACGATAAACTACATACGCATCCTGGGTAAGACGATAAATTACATCTGCATCCTGTGTAAGACGATAAACTACATACGCATCCTGGGTAAGACGATAAACTACATCTGCATCATGGGTAAAACGATGATCTATATCTGCATCCTGGGTAAGACGATAAACTACATACGCATCCTGGGTAAGACGATAAACTACATCTGCATCCTGGGTAAAACGATAAACTACATCTGCATCCTGGTTAAGACGATAATCTACACTGCATCCTGGGTAAGACGATAAACTACGTCTGCATCCTGGGTAAGACGATAAACTACATACGCATGCTGGGTAAGACGGTAAACTACATCTTCATCCTGGGTAAAACGATAAACTACATCTGCATCCTGGGTAAGACGATAAACTACATACGAATCCTGGGTAATACGAAAAACTATATCTGCATCCTGGGTAAGACGATAAACTACATCTGTAATCCTGGGTAAGACGATAAACTACATCTGCATCCTGGGTAAGACGATAAACTACATACGCATCCTGGGTAAGACAATAAACTACATCTGCATCCTGGGTAAGACGATAAACTAAACCCGCATCCTGGGTGAGACGATAAACTAGATACGCATCCTAGGTAAGACGATAAACTACATCCGCATCTTGGGTAAGACGATAAACTACATCTGCATCCTAGGTAAGAGGGATAAACTATATCCAGCTCCTGGGTAAGACGATAAACTACATCTGCATCCTGGGTAAGACGATAAACTACATCCAGATCCTGGGTAAGACGATAAACTACATATGCATCCTAGGTTAAAGGTATAAACTACACCCGAATCCTTGGTAAGACGTGAAACTACACCCACATCCTGGGTAAGACGATAAACTACATCTGCATCCTGGGTAAAACGATAAACTACATCTGCATCCTGGGTAAGACGATAAACTACACCCGCATCCTTGGTAAGACGATAACTACACCCGCATCCTGGGTAAGGCGATAAACAACATCTACATCCTGGTTCACACGATAAACAACATCTACATCCTGGTTAACACGATAAACTACATCTGCATCCTGCGTAAGACGATAATCTACACCCGCATCCTGGGTAAGATGATAACTACACCCGTATCCTGGGTAGGACGATAAACTTCATGTGCATCCTGGGTAAGACGACAAACTACACCCGCATCCTGGGTAAGACGATCACTACACCCGCATCCTGGGTAAGACGATAAACTACATACGCATCCTGGGTAAGACGATAAACTACACCTGCATGCTGGGTAAGACCATAAACTACATACGCATCCTGGGTAAGACGATAAACTACAATAGCATCCTGGGTAAGACGATAAACTACACCCGCATCCTGGGTAAGACTATAAACTACATCCGCATCCTGGGTAAGACGATAAACTACATCTGCATCCTGGGTAAGACGATAATCTACACCCGCATCTTGGGTAAGACGATAACTACACCCGCATCCTGGGTAAGACAATAAACTACATCCGCATCATGGGTAAGACGATAAACTACATCTTCATCCTTGTTAAGACGATAAACTACATCTGCATCCTGGGTAAGACGATAATCTACAGCCGCATCCTGGGTAAGACGACAACTACACCCGCATCCTGGGTAAGACGATAAACTTCATCTGCATCCTGGGTAAGACGATAAAGTACACCCGCATCCTGGGCAAGACGATAACTACACACGCATCATGGGTAAGACGAAAAACTACATACGCATCCTGGGTAAGACGACAAATTACACCCGCATGCTGGGTAAGACGACAAACTACATACGCATCCTGGGTAAGACGATAAACTATACCCGCATCCTGGGTAAGACGATAAACTACACCCGCATTTCTGGGTAAGACGATAAACTATATCCGCATCCTGGTTAAGACGATAAACTACATACGCATCCTGGGTAAGAAGATAAACTACATCCACATACTGGTTAAGACGATAATCTTCATCTGCATCCTGGTTAAGACGATAATCTACACCCGCATCCTGGATAAGACGATAACTACAGCCGCATCCTGGGTAAGACGATAAACTACATCCGCATCATGGGTAAGACGATAAACTACACCGGCATCCTTGCTAAGACGATAAACTACACCCGTATCCTTGCTAAGACGATAAACTACACCCGCATCCTGGGTAAGACGATAAACTCCACCCGCATCCTGGGTAAGACGATAAACTACATATGCATACTGGGTAAGACGATAAACTACATCTGCATCCTGGGTAAGACGATAAACTACACCCGCATCCTGGGTAAGACGATAAACTACACCCGCATCCTGGGTAAGATGATAAACTACACCTGCATCCTGGGTAAGACGATAATCTACACCCGCATCCGGGATAAGACAATAACTACACCCGCATCATGGGTAAGACGATAAACTACATCCGCATCCTGGTTAAGACGATAAACTACATGCGCACCCTGGGTAAGAAGATAAACTACATCCACATCCTGGTTAAGACGATAATCTACATCTGTATCCTGGGTAAGACGATAATCTACACCCGCATCCTGGTTAAGACGATAACTACACCCGCATCCTGGGTAAGACGATAAACTACATCCACATCATGGGTAAGACGATAAACTACACCCGTATCCTTGCTAAGACGATAAACTACACCCGCATCCTGGGTAAGACGATAAACTACACCCGTATCCTGGGTAAGACGATATACTACATACGCATCCTGGGTAAGACGATAAACTACACCTGCATGCTGGTTAAGACGATAAACTACATACGCATCCTGGGTAAGACGATAAACTACATTCGCATCCTGGGTAAGACGAGAAACTACATATGCATACTGGGTAAGACTATAAACTATTTCCGCATCCTGGGTAAGACGATAAACTACATACGCATCCTGGGTAAGACGATAAATTACATCCGCATGCTCGTTAAGACGATAAACTACATCTGCATCCTGGGTAAGACGATATTCTACACCCGCATCATGGGTAAGACGATAACTACACCCGCATCCTGGATAAGACGATAAACTACATCCGCATCATGGGTAAGACGATAAACTTCATCTGCATCCTGGGTAAGACGATAAACTACACCCGCATCCTGGGCAAGACGATAACTACACCCGCATCCTGGGTAAGACGATAAACTACATACGCATCCTGGGTAAGACGACAAACTACATCCGCATGCTGGGTAAGACGATAAACTACATACGCATCATGGGTAAGACGATAAACTACACACGCATCCTGGGTAAGACGATAAACTACATACGCATCCTGGGTAAGACGATAAACTACATCTGCATCCTGGGTAAGACGATAATCTACACCCGCATCCTGGGTAAGTCGATAACTACACCCGCATCCTGGGTAAGACGATAAACTACATCCGCATCCTGGGTAAGACGATAAACTACATCTGCATCCTGGTTAAGACGATAAACTACACCCGCATCCTTGGTAAGACGATAAACTACACCCGCATCCTTGGTAAGACGATAAACTACATCTGCATCCTGGTTAAGACGATAAACTACACCCGTATCCTTGCTAAGACAATAAACTACACCCGCATACTGGGTAAGACGGTAAACTACACCCGCATCCTGGGTAAGACGATAAACTACATATGCATACTGGGTAAGACGATAAACTACATGTGCATCCTGAGTAGGACGATAAACTACACCCGCATCCTTGGTAAGACGATAAACTACACCCGCATCCTGGGTAAGACGATAAACTACACCTGCATCCTGGGTAAGACGATAATCTACACCCGCATCGTGGATAAGACAATAACTACACCCGCATCCTGGGTAAGACGATAAACTACATCCGCATCATTAGGAAGACGATCAACTACATCTGCATCCTCGGTAAGACGATAAACTACACCCGCATCCTGGGTAAGACGATAACTACACCCGCATCCTGGGTAAGACGATAAACTACATCCGCATCCTGTTTAAGACGATAAACTACACCCGCATCCTGGGTAAGACGATAAACTACATCCGCATCCTGTTTAAGACGATAAACTACATACGCATCCTGGGTAAGAAGATAAACTACATCCACATCCTGGTTAAGACGATAATCTACATCTGCATCCTGGGTAAGACGATAATCTACACCCGCATCCTGGATAAGACGATAACTACACCCGCATCCTGGGTAAGACGATAAACTACATCCGCATCATGGGTAAGACGATAAACTACAACCGCATCCTTGCTAAGACGATAAACTACACCCGTATACTTGCTAAGACGATAAACTACACCCGCATCCTGGGTAAGACGATAAACTACACCCGCATCCTGGGTAAGACGATAAACTACATATGCATACTGGGTAAGACGATAAACTACATCTGCATCATGGGTAAGACGATAAACTACACCCGCATCCTTGGTAAGACGATAAACTACACCGGCATCCTGGGTAAGACGATAAACTACACCTGCATCCTGGGTAAGACGATAATCTACACCCGCATCCTGGATAAGACGATAAACTACATCCGCATCCTGGGTAAGACGAAAAACTACATTCGCATCCTGGGTAAGACGATAAATTACACCCGCATCCTGGGTAAGACTATAAACTACTTCCGCATCCTGGGTAAGACGATAAACTACATACGCATCCTGGGTAAGACGATAAACTACATACGCATCCTGGGTAAGACGATAAACTACATCTGCATCGTGGGTAAGACGATATTCTACACCCGCATCCTGGGTAAGACGATAACTACACCCGCATCCTGGGTAAGACGATAAACTACATCCGCATCATGGGTAAGACGATAAACTTCATCTGCATCCTGGGTAAGACGATAAACTACACCCGCATCCTGGGCAAGACGATAACTACACCCGCATCATGGGTAAGACGATAAACTACATACGCATCCTGGGTAAGACGACAAACTACACCCGCATGCTGGTTAAGACGATAAACTACATACGCATCCTGGGTAAGACGATAAACTACATACGCATCCTGGGTAAGACGATAAACTACATCCACATCCTGGTTAAGACGATAATCTACATCTGCATCCTGGGTAAGACGATATTCTACACCCGCATCCTGGATAAGACGATAACTACACCCGCATCCTTGCTAAGACGATAAACTACACCCGCATCCTGGGTATGACGATAAACTACACCTGCATCCTGGGTAAGACGATAAACTACATACGCATCCTGGGCAAGACGATAAACTACATCTGCATCCTGGGTAAGACTATAAACTACTTCCGCATCCTGGGTAAGACGATAAACTACATACGCATCCTGGGTAAGACGATAAACTACATACGCATCCTGGGTAAGACGATAAACTACATCTGCATCGTGGGTAAGACGATATTCTACACCCGCATCCTGGGTAAGACGATAACTACACCCGCATCCTGGGTAAGACGATAAACTACATCCGCATCATGGGTAAGACGATAAACTTCATCTGCATCCTGGGTAAGACGATAAACTACACCCGCATCCTGGGCAAGACGATAACTACACCCGCATCATGGGTAAGACGATAAACTACATACGCATCCTGGGTAAGACGACAAACTACACCCGCATGCTGGTTAAGACGATAAACTACATACGCATCCTGGGTAAGACGATAAACTACATACGCATCCTGGGTAAGACGATAAACTACATCCACATCCTGGTTAAGACGATAATCTACATCTGCATCCTGGGTAAGACGATATTCTACACCCGCATCCTGGATAAGACGATAACTACACCCGCATCCTTGCTAAGACGATAAACTACACCCGCATCCTGGGTATGACGATAAACTACACCTGCATCCTGGGTAAGACGATAAACTACATACGCATCCTGGGCAAGACGATAAACTACATCTGCATCCTGGGTAAGACGATAATCTACACCCGCATCCTGGGTAAGTCGATAACTACACCCGCATCCTGGGTAAGACGATAAACTACATCCGCATCCTGGGTAAGACGATAAACTACATCTGCATCCTGGTTAAGACGATAAACTACACCCGCATCCTTGGTAAGACGATAAACTACACCCGCATCCTTGGTAAGACGATAAACTACATCTGCATCCTGGTTAAGACGATAAACTACACCCGTATCCTTGCTAAGACAATAAACTACACCCGCATACTGGGTAAGACGGTAAACTACACCCGCATCCTGGGTAAGACGATAAACTACATATGCATACTGGGTAAGACGATAAACTACACCCGCATCCTGGGTAAGACGATAAACTACACCCGCATTTCTGGGTAAGACGATAAACTATATCCGCATCCTGGTTAAGACGATAAACTACATACGCATCCTGGGTAAGAAGATAAACTACATCCACATACTGGTTAAGACGATAATCTTCATCTGCATCCTGGGTAAGACGATAATCTACACCCGCATCCTGGATAAGACGATAACTACAGCCGCATCCTGGGTAAGACGATAAACTACATCCGCATCATGGGTAAGACGATAAACTACACCCGCATCCTTGCTAAGACGATAAACTACACCCGTATCCTTGCTAAGACGATAAACTACACCCGCATCCTGGGTAAGACGATAAACTCCACCCGCATCCTGGGTAAGACGATAAACTACATATGCATACTGGGTAAGACGATAAACTACATCTGCATCCTGGGTAAGACGATAAACTACACCCGCATCCTGGGTAAGATGATAAACTACACCTGCATCCTGGGTAAGACGATAATCTACACCCGCATCCGGGATAAGACAATAACTACACCCGCATCATGGGTAAGACGATAAACTACATCCGCATCCTGGTTAAGACGATAAACTACATGCGCACCCTGGGTAAGAAGATAAACTACATCCACATCCTGGTTAAGACGATAATCTACATCTGTATCCTGGGTAAGACGATAATCTACACCCGCATCCTGGGTAAGACGATAAACTACACCCGCATCCTGGGTAAGACGATATACTACATACGCATCCTGGGTAAGACGATAAACTACACCTGCATGCTGGGTAAGACGATAAACTACATACGCATCCTGGGTAAGACGATAAACTACATTCGCATCCTGGGTAAGACGAGAAACTACATATGCATACTGGGTAAGACTATAAACTATTTCCGCATCCTGGGTAAGACGATAAACTACATACGCATCCTGGGTAAGACGATAAATTACATCCGCATGCTCGTTAAGACGATAAACTACATCTGCATCCTGGGTAAGACGATATTCTACACCCGCATCATGGGTAAGACGATAACTACACCCGCATCCTGGATAAGACGATAAACTACATCCGCATCATGGGTAAGACGATAAACTTCATCTGCATCCTGGGTAAGACGATAAACTACACCCGCATCCTGGGCAAGACGATAACTACACCCGCATCCTGGGTAAGACGATAAACTACATACGCATCCTGGGTAAGACGACAAACTACATCCGCATGCTGGGTAAGACGATAAACTACATACGCATCATGGGTAAGACGATAAACTACACCCGCATCCTGGGTAAGACGATAAACTACATACGCATCCTGGGTAAGACGATAAACTACATCTGCATCCTGGGTAAGACGATAATCTACACCCGCATCCTGGGTAAGTCGATAACTACACCCGCATCCTGGGTAAGACGATAAACTACATCCGCATCCTGGGTAAGACGATAAACTACATCTGCATCCTGGTTAAGACGATAAACTACACCCGCATCCTTGGTAAGACGATAAACTACACCCGCATCCTTGGTAAGACGATAAACTACATCTGCATCCTGGTTAAGACGATAAACTACACCCGTATCCTTGCTAAGACAATAAACTACACCCGCATACTGGGTAAGACGGTAAACTACACCCGCATCCTGGGTAAGACGATAAACTACATATGCATACTGGGTAAGACGATAAACTACATGTGCATCCTGAGTAGGACGATAAACTACACCCGCATCCTTGGTAAGACGATAAACTACACCCGCATCCTGGGTAAGACGATAAACTACACCTGCATCCTGGGTAAGACGATAATCTACACCCGCATCGTGGATAAGACAATAACTACACCCGCATCCTGGGTAAGACGATAAACTACATCCGCATCATTAGGAAGACGATCAACTACATCTGCATCCTCGGTAAGACGATAAACTACACCCGCATCCTGGGTAAGACGATAACTACACCCGCATCCTGGGTAAGACGATAAACTACATCCGCATCCTGTTTAAGACGATAAACTACATACGCATCCTGGGTAAGAAGATAAACTACATCCACATCCTGGTTAAGACGATAATCTACATCTGCATCCTGGGTAAGACGATAATCTACACCCGCATCCTGGATAAGACGATAACTACACCCGCATCCTGGGTAAGACGATAAACTACATCCGCATCATGGGTAAGACGATAAACTACAACCGCATCCTTGCTAAGACGATAAACTACACCCGTATACTTGCTAAGACGATAAACTACACCCGCATCCTGGGTAAGACGATAAACTACACCCGCATCCTGGGTAAGACGATAAACTACATATGCATACTGGGTAAGACGATAAACTACATCTGCATCCTGGGTAAGACGATAATCTACATCTGTATCCTGGGTAAGACGATAATCTACACCCGCATCCTGGTTAAGACGATAACTACACCCGCATCCTGGGTAAGACGATAAACTACATCCACATCATGGGTAAGACGATAAACTACACCCGTATCCTTGCTAAGACGATAAACTACACCCGCATCCTGGGTAAGACGATAAACTACACCCGCATCCTGGGTAAGACGATATACTACATACGCATCCTGGGTAAGACGATAAACTACACCTGCATGCTGGGTAAGACGATAAACTACATACGCATCCTGGGTAAGACGATAAACTACATTCGCATCCTGGGTAAGACGAGAAACTACATATGCATACTGGGTAAGACTATAAACTATTTCCGCATCCTGGGTAAGACGATAAACTACATACGCATCCTGGGTAAGACGATAAATTACATCCGCATGCTCGTTAAGACGATAAACTACATCTGCATCCTGGGTAAGACGATATTCTACACCCGCATCATGGGTAAGACGATAACTACACCCGCATCCTGGATAAGACGATAAACTACATCCGCATCATGGGTAAGACGATAAACTTCATCTGCATCCTGGGTAAGACGATAAACTACACCCGCATCCTGGGCAAGACGATAACTACACCCGCATCCTGGGTAAGACGATAAACTACATACGCATCCTGGGTAAGACGACAAACTACATCCGCATGCTGGGTAAGACGATAAACTACATACGCATCATGGGTAAGACGATAAACTACACCCGCATCCTGGGTAAGACGATAAACTACATACGCATCCTGGGTAAGACGATAAACTACATCTGCATCCTGGGTAAGACGATAATCTACACCCGCATCCTGGGTAAGTCGATAACTACACCCGCATCCTGGGTAAGACGATAAACTACATCCGCATCCTGGGTAAGACGATAAACTACATCTGCATCCTGGTTAAGACGATAAACTACACCCGCATCCTTGGTAAGACGATAAACTACACCCGCATCCTTGGTAAGACGATAAACTACATCTGCATCCTGGTTAAGACGATAAACTACACCCGTATCCTTGCTAAGACAATAAACTACACCCGCATACTGGGTAAGACGGTAAACTACACCCGCATCCTGGGTAAGACGATAAACTACATATGCATACTGGGTAAGACGATAAACTACATGTGCATCCTGAGTAGGACGATAAACTACACCCGCATCCTTGGTAAGACGATAAACTACACCCGCATCCTGGGTAAAACGATAAACTACACCTGCATCCTGGGTAAGACGATAATCTACACCCGCATCGTGGATAAGACAATAACTACACCCGCATCCTGGGTAAGACGATAAACTACATCCGCATCATTAGGAAGACGATCAACTACATCTGCATCCTCGGTAAGACGATAAACTACACCCGCATCCTGGGTAAGACGATAACTACACCCGCATCCTGGGTAAGACGATAAACTACATCCGCATCCTGTTTAAGACGATAAACTACATACGCATCCTGGGTAAGAAGATAAACTACATCCACATCCTGGTTAAGACGATAATCTACATCTGCATCCTGGGTAAGACGATAATCTACACCCGCATCCTGGATAAGACGATAACTACACCCGCATCCTGGGTAAGACGATAAACTACATCCGCATCATGGGTAAGACGATAAACTACAACCGCATCCTTGCTAAGACGATAAACTACACCCGTATACTTGCTAAGACGATAAACTACACCCGCATCCTGGGTAAGACGATAAACTACACCCGCATCCTGGGTAAGACGATAAACTACATATGCATACTGGGTAAGACGATAAACTACATCTGCATCCTGGGTAAGACGATAAACTACACCCGCATCCTTGGTAAGACGATAAACTACACCGGCATCCTGGGTAAGACGATAAACTACACCTGCATCCTGGGTAAGACGATAATCTACACCCGCATCCTGGATAAGACGATAAACTACATCCGCATCCTGGGTAAGACGAAAAACTACATTCGCATCCTGGGTAAGACGATAAATTACACCCGCATCCTGGGTAAGACTATAAACTACTTCCGCATCCTGGGTAAGACGATAAACTACATACGCATCCTGGGTAAGACGATAAACTACATCCGCATGCTTGTTAAGACGATAAACTACATCTGCATCGTGGGTAAGACGATATTCTACACCCGCATCCTGGGTAAGACGATAACTACACCCGCATCCTGGGTAAGACGATAAACTACATCCGCATCATGGGTAAGACGATAAACTTCATCTGCATCCTGGGTAAGACGATAAACTACACCCGCATCCTGGGCAAGACGATAACTACACCCGCATCATGGGTAAGACGATAAACTACATACGCATCCTGGGTAAGACGACAAACTACACCCGCATGCTGGTTAAGACGATAAACTACATACGCATCCTGGGTAAGACGATAAACTACACACGCATCCTGGGTAAGACGATAAACTACATCCACATCCTGGTTAAGACGATAATCTACATCTGCATCCTGGGTAAGACGATATTCTACACCCGCATCCTGGATAAGACGATAACTACACCCGCATCCTTGCTAAGACGATAAACTACACCCGCATCCTGGGTATGACGATAAACTACACCTGCATCCTGGGTAAGACGATAAACTACATACGCATCCTGGGCAAGACGATAAACTACATCTGCATCCTGGGTAAGACGATAATCTACACCCACATCCTGGGTAAGTCGATAACTACACCCGCATCCTGGGTAAGACGATAAACTACATCCGCATCCTGGGTAAGACGATAAACTACATCTGCATCCTGGTTAAGACGATATACTACACCCGCATCTTTGGTAAGACGATAAACTACACCCGCATCCTTGGTAAGACGATAAACTACATCTGCATCCTGGTTAAGACGATAAACTACACCCGTATCCTTGCTAAGACAATAAACTACACCCGCATACTGGGTAAGACGGTAAACTACACCCGCATCCTGGGTAAGACGATAAACTACATATGCATACTGGGTAAGACGATAAACTACATGTGCATCCTGAGTAGGACGATAAACTACACCCGCATCCTTGGTAAGACGATAAACTACACCCGCATCCTGGGTAAGACGATAAACTACACCTGCATCCTGGGTAAGACGATAATCTACACCCGCATCGTGGATAAGACAATAACTACACCCGCATCCTGGGTAAGACGATAAACTGCATCCGCATCATTAGTAAGACGATCAACTACATCTGCATCCTCGGTAAGACGATAAACTACACCCGCATCCTGGGTAAGACGATAAACTACATCCGCATCCTGTTTAAGACGATAAACTACATACGCATCCTGGGTAAGAAGATAAACTACATCCACATCCTGGTTAAGACGATAATCTACATCTGCATCCTGGGTAAGACGATAATCTACACCCGCATCCTGGATAAGACGATAACTACACCCGCATCCTGGGTAAGACGATAACTACACCCGCATCCTGGGTAAGACGATAAACTACATCCGCATCATGGGTAAGACGATAAACTACACCCGCATCCTTGGATAAGACAATAACTACACCCGCATCCTGGGTAAGACGATAAACTGCATCCGCATCATTAGTAAGACGATCAACTACATCTGCATCCTCGGTAAGACGATAAACTACACCCGCATCCTGGGTAAGACGATAACTACACCCGCATCCTGGTTAAGACGATAAACTACATCTGCATCCTGGTTAAGACGATAAACTACATCCGCATCATGGGTAAGACGATAAACTACACCCGCATCCTGGGTAAGACGATAAACTACACCCGCATCCTGGGTAAGACGATAAACTACTTATGCATACTGGGTAAGACGATAAACTACATCTGCATCCTGGGTAAGACGATAAACTACACCCGCATCCTTGGTAAGACGATAAACTACACCGGCATCCTGGGTAAGACGATAAACTACACCTGCATCCTGGGTAAGACGATAATCTACACCCGCATCCTGGATAAGACGATAAACTACATCCGCATCCTGGGTAAGACGAAAAACTACATTCGCATCCTGGGTAAGACGATAAACTACACCCGCATCCTGGGTAAGACTATAAACTACTTCCGCATCCTGGGTAAGACGATAAACTACATACGCATCCTGGGTAAGACGATAAACTACATCCGCATGCTCGTTAAGACGATAAACTACATCTGCATCGTGGGTAAGACGATATTCTACACCCGCATCCTGGGTAAGACGATAACTACACCCGCATCCTGGGTAAGACGATAAACTACATCCGCATCATGGGTAAGACGATAAACTTCATCTGCATCCTGGGTAAGACGATAAACTACACCCGCATCCTGGGCAAGACGATAACTACACCCGCATCATGGGTAAGACGATAAACTACATACGCATCCTGGGTAAGACGACAAACTACACCCGCATGCTGGTTAAGACGATAAACTACATACGCATCCTGGGTAAGACGATAAACTACATACGCATCCTGGGTAAGACGATAAACTACATCCACATCCTGGTTAAGACGATAATCTACATCTGCATCCTGGGTAAGACGATATTCTACACCCGCATCCTGGATAAGACGATAACTACACCCGCATCCTTGCTAAGACGATAAACTACACCCGCATCCTGGGTATGACGATAAACTACACCTGCATCCTGGGTAAGACGATAAACTACATACGCATCCTGGGCAAGACGATAAACTACATCTGCATCCTGGGTAAGACGATAATCTACACCCGCATCCTGGGTAAGTCGATAACTACACCCGCATCCTGGGTGAGACGATAAACTACATCCGCATCCTGGGTAAGACGATAAACTACATACGCATCCTGGGTAAGACGATAAACTACACCCGCATCCTGGGTAAGACGATAAACTACACCCGCATCCTGGGTAAGACGACAAACTACACCCGCATCCTGGGTAAGACGATAAACTACACCCGCATCCTGGGTAAGACGATAAACTACATACGCATCCTGTATAAAACGATAGGGTACATTCAATAGCAAGCCTGTGATCAGGAGATTTTGAGGAGTGTGTAACCACCTCTTAATTGCTAGTGTCCCCAATTCCACCACGACCCGAGATGGCACCACCTGTCAGGTTTCCAGGTATGACAAAATATTTACCACCCACCACAAGAAAAAGGGGTCAAACACTATGAAAGTATGAAAATAGGTTTTAATACAAGCAATATTTCATGGAAAAATTATTACCAGCAGTATATTTTTGAAAACGAAAAATATGACCAGTAATTCATTTTTAGAAACAAAATTATTATCACCAATACATTCTTGAAGGATAACAATATTACCAGCAATACATTTTTGGAAAAAAATATTACCGGTGATATAAATCGTGTCGGCATTAAATAAACCATTAATTTTGATATGCCGTACAACACACAAACCAATCCAAACCATAGCTATGCATACATACATATATACATATATGCAGATATACAAAGTCATCTGTGCTGCCAATTTATCGTTCCATGGCACTATGCATTATATTACCAGCATATTCCATTACAATGCATACATACATATATATATATATATATATATATATATATATATATATATATATATATATATATATACCAATACAAACTAAGGTGTGCTGCAAAATTGACCCTTTTCCAAGAACTTTCTTGTCCTTATTAACAAAGTCTTATGATTAGTGTTCTAAATTTTTTTTCAAGGCAAGCCATGAGGGCTGACCAAGATTAGATATTAGCCCTATTTTCTCCTCCTTGAAAGGCAAGAGGAATATATAGCACAATTATGAAGGTATTATCTAATTATGCTTTTACGCTACCCTCCCCCGATATAAACAAACAAATATGGAAAGACAGAGAGAGACATGATATTGTGTTCTGAATCATCAGACTAAGGAGACTATATAATTCCTTTTTCATTATTAATCCTTCTTCTACACACTCTTCTCATCCACTAATTAACAGACTAATCTCAATTATGAACCGATGAGTCAGATGGGTTTAATGGTATTACGAACAGAATATATCTTTCAGTTTAACAAGTCATTTAAAAGGCAAGTCATTTATATTTCTTTCTTTCTATCTATCTCTCTATCTATTTATCTCTCCCTCTCTCTCTCTCTCTCTCTCTCTCTCTCTCTATATATATATATATATATATATATATATATATATATATATATATATATCCAACCATACATCTATATATCTATATATATATCTATATATATATATATATATATATATATATATATATATATATATATATATTTGAATTGGACATAGTCCGACAATTTATTTAAAGACATTTATATATATTATGTTTAACGTTCTTTTTATAGATACAAGTATTTAAGCAAATGCTCTGTTTTATAATAAACAGTATAATACTGTTTATTATAAAACAGACCATTTGCTTAAATACTTGTATCTATAAAAAGAATGTTAAACATAATATATATATATATATATGTATATAAAAATCCAACCATCCATATATATATATATATATATATATATATATATATATATATATATATATATATATATATATATATGTATAAAATGAAGAAGTTATAGCGGTTCCAACGAGAGAAAAGTATGTATATTAAAAAGAAGAGAGGTACCGCAAACATTTTTGGTTGTAATGTGGATTAAAAAAAAATATTATCCTTTATTTTTCCTAATTTTACAACACGAGTTTCTGGTCTCGCGACCGTCTTCAGGTAAAGGGTGGA
Organism: Acanthosepion esculentum; assembly: GCA_964036315.1. Taxonomy (NCBI): domain Eukaryota; kingdom Metazoa; phylum Mollusca; class Cephalopoda; order Sepiida; family Sepiidae; genus Acanthosepion; species Acanthosepion esculentum. The sequence continues at coordinate 13,338,148 of OZ038484.1, forward strand.
GATTTGCACATATTATTGAAAATAATTAATTTTTTCTTTATGTTTTTCAAAGGATAATATTTTTTTTTAAAAACCACATTACAACCAAAAACGTTTGCGGTACTACTCTTCTTTTTAATATACATATATATGGATAGATGGATATTTTTATTTATTATTCCGATAGATTTTTTTATTTTTTATAAACTTTACTTTTAGTCGCTAATAATTAGAATAATAATTTATACAAGAATATACCGTTTACGTTATATATATATATATATATATATATATATATATATATATATATATATATATATATATATATATATATAAGTGTTGTGATAATTGTACTCGTCAAAAAGAAACACCTATCAAAAGTTAACTTGCCTTCGTGTTGCTTTACTCATTTTTACTTAATCTTATATTTCATTTTTCTTGTAACTTCTGAGTAACTTGTATTACTTCTTACTTATCATTGCCCGTAAGACACAGTCACGCACTTAAACATACATACACCCAAGTGCGCATATATATATATATATATATATATATATATATATATATATATATATATATATATATAGATAGATAGATATGTGTGTTTGTGTGTGTGTAAGCATACGCACACATTTTCGTTACTAAGTTTTCTCAAATATGTCTGTGTGATCGCGTGTAGTACAGATTTTTATTCTTTCTCTTTATATATTGATTTTCCAAGCGTAGGTTCGATTTGCCATAAGGCCGAAAGTACGGGGCACCCAGTGAGTATCGAACTCACTTCTCAGGCGTAACTGTTCTAGCGAGTCGAGCCCTGCTAGCAATTACACCGCCTCGAGATTGCCTCTCCTTTCTTTATATATGTGTGTAAAGCTTTTGAAATAGAATTTTTGTAAAAATAGAAAGATATAAGATAAAAGGAAAACTTATCTTCGTCGACTCGTTTCCTCTTCGGGGGGGGATTTTTCAAGGCAAATGCATGGATTTTTATTTTGTGACAAGCATTTATAGACAAGAAGAAAAATGTTAGTTTTTCAAAATTTGAAACTTAAGAAACGCTCATTAATATTCATCAGGTTAGCTGAAATGTCTAGGTAAGTTACGGAGGACGCTAAGGGTCATAATTTAATGTCTAATAAAGTGCGTAAAAGATGTTCTTGAATCTTTGTTTTTATGAAAGTTAATATCTGAGTTATTTAAGTATGGTATTAATTTAGGTGTTATATATTTTAAATAACATGCGGTTATAAATCTAACCGATTTCTTTTAGTTTTTTTACATTTTTATAGTCATGTATGGTGGCTTGGAAAAGTCGTAATTCTTTCAGGAATGGATATATTTTAAAGAAAATCTCCGGGCACATATTTATATTTTGATAAGATTTGTTATTGGCACTCTGTAGAATTTCCCTTGTAAGTAAGTTCTTTCCTATTTTTATAAGTGTGACATTTTTTAGATCAAAATGGTTGGTGAATTCATTTTTATATATAAGTAATGCATTTTATAAATTTTTATCCATAAGATCCAATATGTGTCATAGATACGTTTTTTTTTTTATTTCTGCAAGTTTACCCATTGTATTGTACATAACAGCTCTGGAGTTTTGTTTTATACATATCTGGTTCAGGCCACAAATTTTTTTTAAATTCACACGCAGAGAAGTCGTTTATTATCTATTATGCAGGGTTCGTATTTACATAGAGGGTAAAAACATTGTACGATGGTCATTCAATAAAAAAGGTGAATTTTTCAGCCAAAAGAATATCTAAAAGTGGGCTAAATTGTTTAAAGAAGGACGGAGCAGTGTTGAGGATGAAGACAGGCCTGGGAGGCCTACAGGAAGTGAGGTCTCCTGAGGTGATCGAATCAGTCAATGACCTCATTCAGTCTGACAGAAGGGTGACAGTGGATGACATTGCAAGGACTTTGAGCTTATCTGTTGGGACAAACGCAGGGGTCATCAGTCAGAAGGAGTCATCGTGCATCATGACAACGCAAGGCCTCACACAACAGCCCAAACGGTGCAGTCCATCAACGAGCTGGGCTGGGAACTGCTCCCTCATCCCCCTTACAACCCTGACCTTGCCCCTTCAAACTTTCACCTGTTTGGTCCCTTGAAAGCGTTCACGAGAGGCACGAAGTTTAAAAGTAACGATGAAGTCAAAAGTGTTGTGAGCGACTGGCTGAGACATCAGTCCAAATATTTTTACGCTGAGGTAATACGGAAGCTTGTGCACAGATGGGAAAAGTGTGTGACAGTGCTGGGAGTCTACGTTGAAATAAAAAAAGAAAAAAGTAATCTTCTATCTGTATTAGAAATCCTTATACCGAAAAATTCACCTTATTTATTGAATGACCCTCGTACCTCGATTAGTGGATGAAATTCCATTGAAATAGTCAGGTAGCAGCTACTTAAAAAATGTCCAGATTTCGTAAATCCGTACAAGAGAATGTAAGACCTTCGTCCATCTAAAAATCAATATGTCTGCTGCCCATATTTTATGATAAATCAAAAGATAGAATAACTAGAAATGTTTGTTTGTTTGGGGTTTCATGGCATATCAACCACTATGGGTTATTTAATGCCATATCCAGTATTTACTAAATATATCAAAAACGTATAGCTGGCAACTGTTTCAAAAATGTATGACTGGCAACATCATTGTTTCAAAAACGTATGACTGGCAACAGCATTGTTTCAAAAACGTATGACTGGCAACATCATTGTTTCAAAAACTTATAGCCGGCAACATCATTTTTTAAATTTTTTTCTACTGATTGACCCTAAGCCACCGCTTTCCAACACAAACTAGAAATGTAGTGACAGCTTTCCTGTATGTATGTATGTATGATGTCAGTACCGCAGATTCCACTGCGGCATATAAGCACTTAGCTACTTCACGCTATACGCTGACGCTATGAATTATAGATTAATAAAAGGAAAGAAATCTTAGAGAATTTGACACCCACAGGACATATTGAAAATAAGAAGGAAACATTGAATAACTTAACGAGCTTGTGTAAGTCGGTGGTGGAACATGGACTGCGAGAAATATAAAGTAAGAAAAATTATTTCTGCTCCGAAAAATAGGACGTTGTGCGGGGTCATAATCGCCAACGTCATGAAGGAATAATCTACATAGAAGAAGAAAAGACTCAAACTTGCAAATCAATATTTGACAGGAATTTGTAAGTGATATGTCCCTCGGATTTAGTTTACCTAAAGATGAACCCTAAATGTAAGCCATCTACTGATACCGTTTAAAAAAAATTATATTACTACATCACCCATTATGCAAAATTTAAACATAGACATATTCGTTAAAGCCTGTGCATAGTAAAAACAAAATGACTGGTATCTATTCTTTTACTTCTGATTCAACACTAAGAATTCTGACCAAAATTGCATTGGGAACAGCTTCACGAATACCGATATGCGTTATAGACTGCTACGTGATAGAAGATGATTTCAAGCGTACCAATTCTCAAATTTTATTCCTTATTCGGATAAACCTCAAGAGATGTTTCTGTAAGATTTTAAGGATGATAAATATTATATCTCCTCTGGATCAACATGACGCTCGCGAATTATTGTCTGGTGAGAATCTCCCAAATTGAGAACATATGAAGTAAGAAATGCTTTCGTATTCTCATGCAACAAATGTCTGGTGTGTAAATTAAACTACACGAAACTCTTTATCGTTCGTCGTGTAGGCTTTCTCATCTACAAAATTATTATTCACACACCCACTTAAAATATTCCATCAACTAACGATAAATATTAATGAAATTTGAAAAATAAACTTGAAAAATATAATGATAAATTTAAAGTTTGGGTAAAAATATAATAAAAATGAAAAGAATGACGTTATCCACCATTAAATTATTTAAATGTGGGATGATCAGTAGTGTAGCAGCAGAATAGAATGAGAAATCAGAGAACCGAGTTCGAACTTCAATCGAGTTAGTTACATTCGTTTACACGCATTACAATGAATCCATCTCTTCTACTGCAAGTAGTGATGGGATATCTTTCTATCTCTCTTTCTCTCTCTCTCTTTTTCACAATACTTATACATATATATATATATATATATATATATATATATATATATATATATATATATATATATATATATATATATATATATATATATATAAAAGACTCAAACACTAATATTCCATGGTTATAATTGGAATCGTAATCACGATCCAATTCATCAGTCCTACAAATTCAACTGATGATCGTGGTTATGATTCCAATGTAATAAATTATAACCATGGAATATTTGTGTTTGAACCTTTTAGATTATATTCTTACTCTGTCCTGGATATTGAGTTCTGCCTTGATTCTATCCTCTTGGGAATTTATTTACACATACACAATGTGTGTGTGTGTGTGTGTGTGTGTGTGTGTGTGTTTTGTCTATTTATTTTAAGTAAGTTCCTTTCATATTGTCTGATGAGCTTAATAACATCATCATTAAAAGACGAAAGGAAATCACCATATTGATACATGTTTAAATCCAATCAAAGCTTTCGGCTTACATAAGCCATTATCAAAGATGACAATTACATTTCAATATATCAAACAATACACGGACGAAACAATAATTTCAAAGCAACGACACACTCGTGTATACGGGACGCATATATATATATATATATATATATATATATATATATATATATATATATATATATATATGGATCACTAATATATATATATATATATATATATATATATATATATATATATATGGATCACTACTATATATGGATCACTAATATATATATATATATATATATATATATATATATATATATATATATATATAGCATATATTTTCATGCAAGCATTTTTGGTGAGATTTTTTTTTTTAAGCTTTTCACCCCAGGCAAGAGGATTTGGAGCGAGAGCAAATAGGAGTGTAAGAGGAAAGGATGTGGAGAAGGATAGAGGATAGATCAAGTCAACTGGAGATGTCGATTGACGTTACACTTGAATAGTTGGAGATCATAGTCATCAGGGAAACAGGAATGAGGAAGGGAGTTCCATAGGCGTGAGGTGCGAGATATGAAGCTATTGGAGTAGAAGAGACGTCTACATTTAACAGTTTCAACAGTGTCTACTTTTATTTTAATCCTCCCAATTTACTGGATCAGCTTCTTAGTCCTTTACAGAACTGGGTGTCTGTACTTTCGTATAATTATTTTAATATTGCAAGTACTTTCAATCTTATCTATATCTCCTGGGGTGTAATGCTAAGACAGAATTCAGTGTAATTGATAGTTTATTTTGTTTCTTTGTAACTGCGCATAAAACGTAACGCGTCCCGTTATAGTCAATTTACGTTAAGAATATGCAATGGAGGTAACTTAGTATTAAAAATACTCAGCATGCAATTCTTTAAAAAATTAATCCTATGAAATCCTAAATAACGAAGCCCGTCATATTAAAAGAGTTTTCGGCATTTCCGCATCTTTCACCACTGATATATATATATATATATATATATATATATATATATATATATATATATATATGTATATATATATATATATATATATATATATATATATATATATATATATATATATATATATTTATATATATATATATATATATATATATATATATATGTATTTAGGTAGCAATCTTTCTTTCATGCACATTTCATTATTCATGGAGACTTACCGGACACTATTCGGAACATACTTGTCGACAACACTAATATAATAGCATCATCCACATGCAAAAAAAAAAGGTTAAAAATAATGGAAGCCTTATTAATAAAAACAAACAAACCAACACTTATTAATGATAACTTTGAACATGGACATAATATCTTGACCGTGTTTTGAAACAAAAAAAATGAAACATTTTATAAAACATACATATAGCAATCTATTTCTAATTCTAACAGTTGAAATATAATCCTTGAAAATGGCTAAATGTATAGCCGAAAGCGCTCAGATAAAAAGAACATTCGGACAGTTTTTATATATTTTATCATCTGAAAAGAAAAACATTATTAGATCGCACGAGAAATTATATAAAAAAACGAAATAGAAGCAACTTATCAGTCGTTTTTAATGAAATGTGCATATATATATATATATATATATATATATATATATATATATATATATATGTGTGTGTGTGTGTGTGTGTGTGTGTGTGTGTGTGTAGTTATCAAGCGATTCCAATACATGCACGCACGCTCACATACGGGTATCTGTGGAATACGAAAAATGTATATATATATATACACATATATATACGCGCATACCGGCGAAAGCAGGGTAGCTACTCACACAAACCCCACACAACTTAGGAAGTACGTGTGTATGTATGTACGTATATGTGTGTGTGTGTGCGTGTGTGTATAATAGTTCCATGTGTATAATAGTTACATGAAGTATTATGTATGTATGGGTGTAAATATGTATGTGTATGTACTGATTCCTTGTGGTGGAACGGTGTGTGTGTGTGTGTGTGTGTGTGTGTGCGTTTATTTATGTTTGTATATATCCAAATGTGTTTACTAGTTCCGTGTAGTGAGACAGTGTATATACTGAGGAGGAATATGCACACGCATATATACACGCATGCTGACAGAAATACACGAAAATGGAAATAGATCTAAGAACACACACGGGTCATTAAAACATTAAAAGATAAGATACCGACAACTAATTCATCATTTCTCAAACCAACCTTAATTGTTTTATGACCCTTCGCGCAGAACTCTTTACTGCCATTTCAAGAAAGACATTCGGATTACTAACACAAAAAATAGAGAATGCCTCGTATCGAGAATATATATTTAACATTGAAAAACATAAAGAAAGAAATTAATTATTTTTAATAAATATGTGGAAATCTCCAACCCTTACCTGAAGACGATCGCGAGACCAGAAAAACGTGTAGTAAAATTATGAAAAATGAAGCATAATATATTTTTTTAATCCACATTACTACCAAAAACGTTTGCGGTACCTCTCTTCTTTATATATATATATATATATATATATATATATGTAGACATTTTTATGTTTATGCATTCTTTTTTATAGATACAAATATTTAAGTAAATGCTCCGTTTATAATAAACAGTATTAACAACATTTCCGGCCTGAATGTACGAGAAATTTTCATAGAAAATATGCGTCCTCCGACAGAAATCGAACCTGTATCCTATACGGAACCGTCATATAGCCTAACGTGCTTTTACCGATTTCGCCACAGAGGAGGGTTTCGCATTTGTATCTGTAAAAAACATATAATTGTCCAATTCAAAAACGTAATATTTTACCGTAAAAGACTTTTTCCTATATAATATTAATATTTAAAATATTCCCTTTAGCCAGCACAAAGTCTTCCGCCTGCTCCCCTTCGCTATTCCAATGCCTCTTTTTCTTTTTTATTCTACTTACAATACAATAGTATAAAAATTTCTGCTCACGAGTAAAAGACATGTTAGACAAGAGATAAACAAATAAACGAAATGTTTAACAAGTCCGTGTGTTTATCTAGAACTCTATCTGCCGACCTATTTTTACGACTTTTTTCAGTTTCGACTGTCATGTTTTGTTTAAATGTTTTACGTTTCTCTCGGGGGCAGAACAAAATGTACTAGAATTCAAATGAAAGAAAAAAATTACTGCAATCGTTTTATCAATCTCAGATTCTTATTTCTAACATTCTTCAGTCTTTATAAAACCTTGCTTTGACAGAATCTGACTCTTTTTTTCTTCAACTATTTATTTATATAACTCATGAGCAGGATTTTTTGTACAAGTAAACCACAAGCTTCATCTGCAAGAATGATTGCGTATATATCACAGAATAGCTTGTATATGAGAAAGAACATTTTAAAAGTGTTCTTTTAGTGCCGACTGTATTTGAAATCGTTACATGTAGGTAAGCATTTTCTTATCCGAATTCATGGGTATTTTATTTACCCCAGTTCATAACTTCCCCATTTTAATCCTTTTCTGGAGAAGCAAATAAAATATTTCCAACGGTACACCCAAACGTAAAGGCAAGCAGAAAAAGCAGGATTACTGAATGTTCCTCAAAAACTTATTAAGACAAATTTGTTTTCTGTCCGGTCTGTAAAGAAAAAGAATATGCCGACTGCGTTCACTACAGAATGATGACGCACTCTTAAACGGATATCTACCAAAAAAACGTGTATATGTTCAGGTCTAAAGACGATTAATATTTACATATAATATCAAATAACAACACTACCGATGTTTTTATATAGTGATTTTCCAAGCGTAGCTTAGATGTGGAGCAAGGCCGAAAGTATGGGACACCCAGTGAAGTTCGAACAAGCTATTCACTCGTAATTGTTCTAGCGAAACCAGGTTGCTAACCATTACACCGCCTCGACGTGCCTCCGATGATTTTATATATATTCACATATACACAGGACAATATTTATGCATTAATTCAAACATAAACACGAGCGGTTTATCTATAGACTCAAATATAAACAAGAAACATATTTACATATGTACACATGGGTAAACACCAGCGAGATTTATCTATATACTCATGTATATACATGACCGATATTTACGGAGGCACATAAGTGCAAATACGACTAATTTTTACCAACTCAAATAGAAATACGACCACTGTTTATATTTGAACTCATGCCTAAAAACAATTAAATACATAACCAATATTTAAGCATGCACATAGGTAGAAACACGACTAATTCTATGGACTCAACGGCTAATTCTGCTTTGATGAAATTTGCTTTACTGTGTCGTACATGGCAATTTTTCTTGCCAGAATTCATCTTGTACATTTGTACATCTACTAATCGTCTGTAAATTGAATATTGCTGGTCTGGTTCTCCTGTTATAGATCACAAGAGTCGCGACAAAATCCAAAGTAGAGTCTGTAATATTATCGGTCCTTACCTGGCATCTCAGCTTCAGTCATTTTCCATCTGCCATCGGGTGGCTTCCATCTGCCTGTTCTATAAATATTTTCATGCAATCCTTCTAATTAGCTCTCCTCATTTGTACGTCGTTGCATCCATTTAAGCGTACGACACGATTACCAAATAGATCTAATTGTATTGTTAAAACGGCCAGATGGAACCGTAAGTTTGATTTTAATAGTTTCTATTTAGGCCTGTGCCTGTGGAATTCTATTCCGTTTTTTGCTTCCCTACAACATACTTTTTTTACGTATATACTCAAATATAATATATATATATTACGCCTTTAAATTCCTTGAGGGACATAGGGTCGTAAGATATCGTTGTTGTTTCTGTAACAAGCCAGTTTTTAATTGACTAGGTTGTTAGTCTACTGCAAAACTCCCAACCTAGAGGATCGGTTTTAAATTCAGAGTTGTCCTTCTGCTAGACCAGTTGTTGCCAAAGGTTATAGGACCCAGTCTGTCCTGCTATATACCAATAGCTGGGGGATTCATACCTTTCCAAAGGTTATTAGCACGTAAGAGGATCTAATGGATACGACTGAATTCGAACTCGGCTCTCCGATTCCTCAATCCGAGCCGTTATTCCACCGTTTTTCCTACTCAAATATAAAAGCGAGCATTTTTATTTATAGAATTAATTCAAGTATAAAATTGATTTCGGCAGTATATAAACAACTGTTGTGGATTCCGGGATGAAATCCGGTATCAAATAATAACAAACGCCAAGAATGAATATAGGAAAATAAATGTATTAACGTAATAATACAAACTGGTAATACAGGTTAGTAGTTCCAGGAATGCGGGTTAGTAGGAAAATATATATATAGTCTTTGATATCGACGCATCGCTGTATGACTTCTTACTGAGTCTACGGGGTCGTTACTGTGACCTTTGCACCGTCTGTGTGTGTGTGACTCTTCTACCGACCGACTCTACTCCACTCTCGGGTATTCACTGGCAGTAGTATATGTATACCATGGGTGAGTCCAGCTGTGTAAAAAGGGGAGACCCCTCAACAACAATCAAGTCGTCAAATCCACCACCATTTTGTAAATGAAATTGCATTTTGTTCATAGCTTAAGGATTTTACGTGTTTAATATGTTATGTCTTCTTTTTTTCAATTTATTCGTATATCTATAATTATCTGTCGGTCTAATATAAAGTTTCTTTTCAAACAAACAAAATTTTTTTTTTAAATATTCGGCGGGGAAATTGTTTCGAGTAAATTCGAAATTAGCACGTGCTAATGTCGAAAGTACTCGGAATAAAATAATATGTATCTACACCGTAATTTTCTCTCTTCTTTAATAATGACATCAAAAAGGATTCTCTGTGAATATAAAAGGATACAATTAAATTTCAGTAAACAAAACTTGTCTAAATTATCCAATGAAACATATAGCAATGGAAACATGCTGCCATTATATATATATATATATATATATTGTATTTTAAATTATTTTAAATTTTATTTTATTTAACTTACTTTTAATTTATTGATGCTATTTATTATTATTATCATTTTATTATTATTTTATTATCATTATTATTAATTTGAAATTGTCATGATTATAATGCGATGATGATTATTTTGCTGTCGAAAATGACATGACTATCAGACAATTCATTGTATCTATTTTATATCTGATCACCCCCTTTCTTACACTATATTTTAATTGTTCAGCCCTTAAAGTAAAAATCATTTCTAGGTCAACCTACCGGTTAATTAAATTAATTCTTTCTTCCTTTCTTTTCTTTCCCATCTCTCCTTCTCTCCCCCTCTCTCTTCCTCCTCCTCTGTCTCTTTCTCTCTTGCCACCCGATTTTTTTAAAAAACGTATACAGAAATTTTTCATTTTCTTTGTTCCTCTTTTAATTTTTTTAGTCCTTTTGTTTCTTCTGGGTAAATTGATTCCATTTATTAAGAAAGTTTCGGCTTGAAGAGATGAATATTTGTATATTCATGAAATAAATTTTAACCGAATGGATTTTTAAGAATCGTCTGTACCGATATATATATATATATATATATATATATATATATATATATATATATATATATATATATATATATATATATAAACAAAAACAGACCACTTTAAGGTTCCATGTAATAAATTATTTCACCACAGCCCTTTTAAAGGACTGCGGATCATCAGATTTTACTTACAAAGGTTTAAACGAAAAATGAAAATAAATTTACACATTTTTGACGGGCAGTACTACGCATATGTAAATTAACGAAGTGATGAAGTGAGGGGGGAGAGACATGATTGAGTTAGATGTAATTTTAATTTCCCGACATTGACACATTTAATCGGTTAACTTAACGGAAGATATATATTGATATAGAAGGGGAAGAGGAGAAAAAACACAAAAAGAAAGCAGGAAGTCATGAGAGAAGGTGTCACTAACTTTCTTTGGAATGAAAGGCCGGAAATAGACGCTGTCGTTTTGCTTTACTTTGAGAGTGTTATTTTGGGTGTTCATAAATATTATAATGTTTGATATAAATTTGAATGTTTAAACAGTCTACAAGGAATTTAATTTGATGTTTGTTAGCGATTTAAGTTTTTTTTTATAAACTTTATTACAAAAGATTTGGGGATTTAATATGAAATAGTCGATTAGAAAAATATTCATAGAATGTACATTAAAAGACTAATATTTTATTTTAAATATAAGTTTACTTCTAGTTGTAATTGGTTATTAAGGTGATATCTCTATCAGTTTGAATTTTATTCATGAATTTAATTCGCGACTATTTTTAGATGGGTAATTTCTTTTACTTAAAGTTTAGTTTTTAAGTTAATATGGAGTAATATTTGAAGGTAATATTAGAGATCTTGCTCTGTCATATATTGTATACACATCCATGCAAGTTTCACATATACATACGTTCCTTTACATGTGCAGTCACTCATACAGGTACACATGTACCGATATACACGGGTAATTTTATTTACATATATCTTTTTAAATGTTTACGCATACTTACACACACATATATATATGTGTGTACTTAGAATTTCCCTAAAAAAAAAAATGAAATTAATATTAGGTGATGACTTTAGTATTCAACTATAAAAAATCTAAATATTTTATCATCAATAATGATTATTAAAGGGTAATACATTTAAATTCAAAATTAAATTATCATTTTCTAAAAAAATTACCTCCATATTGTAAATAATTTTGAAGTAAATTATTTTTCTCAAAGGAAGTTGTATGTCCTCTCGTTTATGATAGAAGTGAGGTTGTTGTACATTGTGGTAGGCAGCTGATGGGCCTGTAGTTCTTCGGGTTTTTCGTCTCTTCGGTTTTTGGTATCTTACTCGACATGTAAGCCATTTGGGACATTCTTCTGGGTTTACGATTATATCGTTGTATATCTGTGCCATATCGTGTTGGGTGCTAGATAGGTTTTTATGCAAAGGTTGCGTATTCGGCCTATCCATCCATTTTTTGCATTCTATATGTGTGTGTTTGTCCCATTGTTGCTCGATCTATGTAACTCTTTTATTGTGCATTTTGTAATTTCCCCACATCTTACACCATATGTCCTCGACTTCCTGGATATTAGGTGGATCATTTGTCTCCATTTTATTTTTCATTCATTTCGTTATTGTTTCTTGACATCTTCCTTGAACATCTTGCGTTGCCAGAAGAATCTATTTCCTTTTCCATAATGCCTCATTATCTGTGACTTCGCTTGAATTTGTTGTTTTAGCTTCTCTTTATTCAAAGTCAGTCTTATTCTTTATGTCAAGGCTTCGTTTCAGTTGTTTCGTTTGAATTTCTTTCACTTTGAAGCCCTTGTCTCCTTTACTTAGAAGGATCTATCGTCTTCATAGTTTATTCTGGTTTTCATTTTTTTTTCCTTTTCAGACTGACACTTTTCTTGTTTTTTCCTTTTCGTTTACGTTGTCTTTTCACTTTTATACCTCTTGTTTCTGCGATCGCTGCTGAGGCCACGTATATAAGATGATTAATTTATGTCAGGCTCATTGTTCTTTCTATTTTGTCCCTTATTTTTTAAATTGCTTGTTTAGCGAAATTGATGTTTTCTTTCACTTGACGGTTCTTAATTTTGGAATTGCTGGCCTTTCCTCGAAAGATATTTCCTTTACATTCTTCCATTTATATCGGATGTCTGCTTTACTTAGAAGGATCTATCGTCTTCATAGTTTATTCCCGTTTTTATTTATTTTTTATTTCTAGGCTGACACTTTTCTTTTTCATTTATGTTGTCTTTTCACTTTTACACCTCTTGTTTCTGCGATCGTTGCTGAGGTCACGTATATAAGATGATTAATTTATGTCAGGTTCATTGTTCTTTCCATGTCGTCCCTTAATTTTTAAATTGCATGTTTAGCGAAGGTGATGGTTTTTTCATTCACGGTTCTTAATTTTGGAATTGTTGGCCTTTCCTCGAAAGAAATTTCCTTTAAATTCTCCCATTTATATCGGATGATTTTTGTCATCTCTATTCTCTCTCATATTCGTCATTATCTGCCTCTATTTTCTTGTGTACCTCAGAGGAATTCTTACAACCGGTTTCTATTTGTTCCTCTGCATGTGTATCGATCTCAATTTGTTTCCGATGTTTTCTTGGTTACTTTAGAGTTCTATATCAGCTATTTTGTTTTCCTAATGATCTTGTGCTATTCATGTTTTCAATTTCCACATTTTTTATCTTTCGATTTCTAGGTCTTTATATATCGATAGTTTATAATAATTTGCCGGGTCATAACGAATGAGTTAGAACAAGACAAGTATGTGATGTTTTAAAATAGAAACACAACAATATATTGAAAAAAAATCCCTCGAAAACCTAGCTTATAGAAATACAAAAAAAAGCCGAATATTTTTAATCTGAAGTTTACCTCATTATTCTATGACCCTGAGGTATGACGTTGCAACAAGTGTCATTATCTGCCCGATATAGCCCACCACTCCTCCTGCCTGAATGAACAACCTGGGAACGCCAAACGTCATTCGTTGTCAAGCATTCGTACTGGGTAGACGTTGGTGTGCTGTTCGCAGTTTGCTTTTCTTTGCATAAATTTGTGACTCTATACAGTGAATATTTCAAACAGAACAGCAACTATTTTTAGTTCATCGATGGTGTTCATTTTTAAGTTATACAATGGACTTATTTTTTTAAAATAAAATAAAATTTATTCATTACATAAGGTCTTAATTGTCCGTCTATTTTATTTATCAGTTTATTATTCTATAAATAAACGTTAATGATATTTGTAGTTTTTTTCTATCCCTCGTTGTGTGAGTATTCACATGTTTTTGCTGTAATATTGTTTGAATTTCGGAAAACCGAAATATAACTAATCCCAAGCATTTCGGATATGGGATTGTGTACCTGTCGTAAATGTCCATAGCTACTGTTCTGAATATCTTTTTCACACCTTAATTCGAAACAACTTTTTTTAAAATAGTTTCATAATTATCAATCCTTTTTAATTACCTTTTTAACATTTTAAAATTATTTTTTTGTCTTCTTAAAAACAGGTACAGTTAGACAATCCCATACCTAAACAGCTGAAAACGGAAAACCTCTGTAAACCGAATATTTTAACATAACTGACCCCAAGGATTTCGAATATGGGATTATGTACCGGTCGTATTTATTTCCAATGTTTTCAATTACACTAATGATTGTTCTTATATCTAGAAATTTCCAAATAATTTTCCCAGTGATTTAAAATTTTCAGATTATACTTTTTTGGCAGTGTCTTTTCATTTTCGTATAGATGACATTGAAATTAATTATCAATGAAAATGTTATTATTATTATTATTATTATTATTATTATTATTATTATTATTATTATTATTATTATTCGTAGTAGTAGTATGTGGAACGATAGCCGAATTGCATAATTTAGGCGATTTCGTCAGCGTAGTGAAAAACTTATATTTCTCTATGATTATCTTATAGATCAAAAAGTATAACTTTAATGCATACAAACATCGTTCAGTTAAGAGCAATTTCATTGTTAAAACCCGGACTTGCAAATGACGACACGATATTTTGTGAAGGTTTGATCTCAGAAATGTGCACAGCGGCAAATTTTATTTAATAATTAATGTCTTAAGTGAAAGAGAGATGCACAGACAGATAAATATAAATACACTCTACTGTTACAGATTTGAGCATACAAGCATTTATAACATTACCTCTCTCTATTTCTCTCTCTCTCTCTATCTATATCTCTATATATATATATATATATATATATAGGAAAATATAAATACACACGACTGTTACATATTTGAGCATAAAAGCATTTATAACATTACCTCTCTCTATTTCTCTCTCTCTCTCTCTCTCTCTATATATATATATATATATATATGTGTGTGTGTGTGTGTGTGTATATAGGAAAATATAAATACACTCTACAGTTACATTTTTGAGCATACAAGCATTTATAACATTATCTCTTTCACTTTCTCTCTGTCTGTCTGTGTCTCTCTCTCTTTTTTTTTCTCTCTCTCTCTCTCACTCTCTCTCTCTCTCTCTATATATATATATATATATATATATATATATATATATAGGGAAATATAAATACACATGACTGTTACATATTTGAGCATAAAAGCATTTATAACATTACCCCTCTCGCTCTCTCTCCCTATATATATATATATATATATATATATATATATATATATATATATATATATATATATATATATATATATATATATATTTAATATATGAGGAAAGTTTTAATATTTGTCTGTTTTATATCAATCAATGACGAAGTGTTAATAAAATTGAAAGATGTTAGATTAATAAACGTTTCCTATTTGTTCTTTATCTTTCATACTACTGGATTCTGATATATATTTAATCTGCATTTGATCTTTAACCTGTATATATATATATATATATATATATATATATATATATATATATATATATATATACGTTTGTCTGCATTTATATATATATATATATATATATATATATATATATGTATATATATATATATATATATATATATATATATATATATATATATATACCAAAATATACTTTCTAACACGAATGTGAGATTCGGCATAGACAGTCCATGTACAGACGTATTAAATGAAAATATTGAATCATAGAAGACTACTTTTCACGCTTTCTGCCTCAACGTCTCCCAAAGTGATAAACGAAGATTTAATAGATATTCAATAACAATAATAATAACGAAAATAGTAATAATAATCTATCACCCTTGCCCCAAGCAAACATAAAGTGCCTTCACAAAAAGGAAATACCCAACAATAATTACACCCCTTAAGTAATACTAATCAAATACTTGTCTATCTTGACCGCCATTGTGTCGAATGATTTTTTTTCTTCCACGCATCGGCGCTCCGAATCTATATATCAACTTTCGAGATGCCTTTGGGGCGAATCCGGAGTAATATTTGATTTCTGTACTCTTATTGGCAACGTTTCTTTAGCCGGCGAATATTATATCTGGCGCCAAGAGAAACATGCTGACCAGGCAAATGACCCGTCCATGTGCTTATGCGTAGAAGACAAAGTGGAGACTGATTTTTAATACAAATAAAGAAGTTACTTTTTTTTATTATTTTCAAACATGAAGAGGAGCATTTGTATCAGTTTGTTTCATGGCGTGTTGGACGTGCTCAATCGCAGAGTAGAACAAATCGTAGTTTCCGTTTATTAAGAATTTTATGTGAAATTAAAAATCGTCTGCTGGCTTCTTTTATTATGTAAGATTTTTTTCTGTTTATTGAGCCAGTTAATGGAAAATACGAATGGATGTAATCAGCAAAAGAATTTATCTTTAGTAAACATTAAGCTCATCAATTTATTCATCTCGTATATCGGCCTACAAAGCAAATGAAATACGTACGTTTGTAAAATGGAACTGATTTTTATAGAGATTCATTTTACTTTTTCTCATAGATTGTTTTTGATATTAAATGACTGATTCATTTTTTATGGTTTATCAATCGTTTGCAGGTTATTTAAAGGCAGAAAAATTAGATTGCAATGGTTTGTTTTTGCCGATAATAACGTTTTAAAAAGTTTTACTAGTTAACCTGGATGAAGCGGTGAATTCATGTCTTTTCGCAGGGTATTTGCGCGTAAGTGATTACAAAAACCTCAAACGGTGGAGTAATGGATAGCGACTGGGATTGAGGAATCGGAGAGCCCAGTTCGAATTCCAGTCGAATCCCTTACATTTTTTTCTTTCTAATAACAAGGCAAATTGAATTATTATTTGCAAGTCCGGTGATGTAATCAATCTGACATTTAAGAAGTGTAAAATATAAGCCAAAAGAATTGCAAGGTCGTTTATGTAAACAGACTGCAATGTGCAGGAAATTACTTCGGTCATATTGAAAAGTCGGCAACAAAGAAAAATCTTTGACGACAGAATTAATTTTAAAAACGCAAAAATAGTTATCGGAAAAAAGAAATATTGTTTTGAATATCTGACAGCATTAGTTTGAACGTTAATGTCGGTTCTCTCGGTGTTAAATGTCGGCCGAGAAGAGAATTGAATTATTATTCGTAAATCCAAAATATAAACAATGAGATTTTATATGGGCCATTTTGAAAGTCCTCAACAAAACATCAGAGAAAATAGAAATAATTTGTACACACCAACGTTTGTTAACGAAACAAATATTGTTTTAGATGAGCGGCAGATTGTTGAAAGAAATGTTAGCCAAAGTTTGTTGTCAAAGAATTTATACCATTATCTTAAAATATAAATAATCTAACTGGCATTGTTTTGAGACAAATGATCAGAATTCGGATACTAAGTTTTCTTCTGATTCTGAAGAAAACGAATAGATAATCAATCAAACGTATATAATATTCAATATTTGTACATTGGGTATTTGCATAGCTTCACTTTCCCATTAACGTGTTTACCTAAACTTCAGTAACGTTTTCAACCCTTCCAATTCTCCAATTCCTATACAGGAATCCTTTTAATCCTAATTTCATACTACCACTGTCACAATGGTGTCACATTTGTAAATAAGTTACTTGAGTTACGTTATCGGATATAGTCTTATTTGGTATGAGATGGAAGCAGGTAGTAATAGAGATATGATTTTTGCCTGCATTTCCAAATGAGTTCCTTGACGAACGGGGTGGTAGCTCTCATTAGGGTCCAAACAATGGTCAAATAGGAAATATCCAAACGAAAACAAAACACTATTAAACTATAAAAATACATATTTATATAAAAATTCCAGCAATACAGTTTTATATATAAAGAAATTACTAGCAATATGTATTATAATAAAATTACCAACAATGCATATTTATAGTAAAATTGCCAACAATATATTTTATAGCAAAATGGACATCATTACATTTTATCCATATTTGAAATCGCGGTCAAAATATATTTAGTTGAAGCAATAAAATTATGTTGAACATAGTTTTTGCAGTTTCTAAGAGAAATTAAACTGATTTCAAAAATCTAAGTAAAAATTATAACCATCACTTACGGCAGTCTTACTATTTAAGATTTTGACAGTTTAAAGAAAAGGTTTTATTAAGAAAAAAACATTCATTTTCACAATTAAATGACCTAAAGGTTTGATATGCCGCAAAACAAACAAAACGAAACCAATCATTGACGTACTTCCCTTAAAGCCCGCAAATGAAGGAATTACACACTCCAATCTCGCTCTCTTTATTTTTCTGTATATATATATATATATATATATATATATATATATATATATATATATATATATATATATATAATAGTAAAATAAATATAAGTAATTATAATTGTCTGTAAAAACCTTAGGTGTTTTGGCTTATAAATGAAAAAAACAATACCCAAGGAAAAATAAGAGAAAAAAAAGAAAGAACTAAGAACATGCAATTCAAGCGAAAACAATCGTCTAGAATCCAAGCTCAGAGTTCAAGAAAAAAAACCTCAAAAGCGAGTAAAGCAAAAGTACACCCCGCCGATCCGCGTAGGTGAAACCTAGGTAGGTTTACATGGCTCTTTAGGTTTTTATATATATATATATATATATATATATATATATATATATATATATATATATATATATATATATATGCGAGGAGAGAGAGAGAGAGAGAAAGACAGAGAGTGAGTGTGATAGGGCCTACATGTTCGGCATCTATAACTATGCTACCGAAAGTCTATGGTAAATGTGGAAACTGACGCTTCTCAATTATTGTGGGGCAAATTATTTAGGATATATCTATTACTAAACTTGATTCTGTTCATTATAATTATTTTCCAATTTTTATTTGCAATTTTATTTTAACTACTGCGGATATTAGGTTTTATTTTGGGATTTATTTGTTGTATACTTTCATCGGGATTAAAATTTGAGATGTGAAATATAGTTAGATTTAGGTTTATGTTATGTATAATATCTAGTCATTTGAGTCGTGATGTAGTTGTACGTGGCGTAGAAGGAAATCGTTTTCGTGACTGCATCTGGAAATTATTTCAGATCAGTTTTCTCTAAGAAGCGGCAAAATTTGCTCGAGTTTCATGTGTACATGTACAAGTACTCGACATGCAACCGACAGTATATCATATACAGCCATTGTAATTGACAGGTATATATAGGTGTACTGTAATAAAAAAATTATACACAACTACAAATTCAGACACACAACAACGTCAAATCTGCATATATGTATCGGGTCTAACAGCAAAATTGTCCAAATCTTGTAAGTGCAAAACTGTCCATTTATTTGTTAAAGATTTGAGCCGTTGTCTCTTAGAAATGATTAAAGATATCGCACTGGAATATTCCGAGTTTTTTTTTAACCTTATAGGAATCTACTTTGAGCAATAAGAATGCATAATTACTCTCCAAGCTTACAAAATTACATGTTCATCATTAATAAATCATAGCTGAGGATCGGAAGCTCATGAAGTATTGAAATAAAGTTCATATATATATATATATATATATATATATATATATATATATATATATATATATATATGAAGAAATATAGTCCTAGGGTGTGCTATATTTAAGGGATAAAGAGGTTCAATATCAGAGAGAGTGAGCGTGTGTAAATATAAAAGTGAACATAGAAGTCAACACTTAGAGGCGACTGTCGGTTTCATGTTAAAAGCAATCGTCAGGCCACCCTAACCTGGCCTGACGATTGCGTCTAACATGAAACAGACTGTCGCCTCTAAGTGTTGACTTCTATGTTCAATTATATATATATATATATATATATATATATATATATATATATATATATATTATTTGGAGATCATCTTCCAACGTATTCAAGGTGATCTACGCCCTCTCTAACCTTCTAACTTTCTGTCCTGGAGTAACAAACAGCCTGACAGGTTCACGTACGATTTCATTTTGAAGTCTCTTTTCACTGCTCTTTGGACTGCCATAGCTGAAACTCTTCTCTCACGTCACAAACGTCTGATAGATTGAGTTTTATCTTTTCTAATCTCTTTAGCTATAAGTTGAAATGATGAAACCTCTTCCTGTTATGATGTCCTGTTCCAGTTTTCCTGTGTTTAAACTTATTCATCGTTCTCTTGACGGATCTTGAATGGGTTTTGAAGATGGAAGCCAGAGTATTGATTACTGAAGGCTGGAATGGACTCTCACTATTTCTCATTTGGGAAGACACACACAAAAAAAGAAAAACAATTTTAATCTGTTCTGTTTTTAGCTGAATAACTCAAAGCATTTTTCGCTGATTCTTGCGACAAATGGTGTCAAGATGGCTAAACGTCTTATCTGAAATCCAGGAAAAAAGAAACAGAATTAGTTTTATGAATTTTAGATATGAAATATTTTGGGGATGGATAATTATGCTGTTACACGATGTGGCGAATTTTGCTGTCACACGGTATGCGTACATATATATATATATATATATATATATATATATATATATATATATATATATATATATATATATATATATATATATATATATATATATATTTAGAATTGGACATTGTCCGACAATTTATTTAAAGACATTTATAAATGTCTTTAAATAAATTGTCGGACAATGTCCAATTCTAAAATATATGACGTCATTTGTTTACATTTGATACGCTAGAGCAGATATGAATAGAAGAGATAAAAAAGAAGAAGAGTAAAATCGACCTTGCTAACCAGACGCCGCTCTGTGGCCGAAAGGTTAAGGCACATCACGCGAAATGATGGTTCCGTATAGGATACAGGTTCGATTCCTGTCAGAGAGCGAAAATTTTCTATTTTTTTCTACATTTCTCGGACATTCAGGCCGGTAAATGTTATTTAATACTGTTTATTATAAAACAGAGCATTTGCTTAAATACTTGTATCTATAAAAAGAACGTTAAACATAATATAAATGTCTTTAATATATATATATATATATATATATATATATATATATATATATATATATATATATATATATAAGAAACTATATATTATTAAGTTTAAAAAAACTATATATTACTAAGTTTATAGAAATAAAAGTTTCCTAAGTGTTGTGGATTCCGGGATGAAATCAGGTATCAAATAAAAACTAAAGTCAAGAATGAATATGGGAAATAAATGTATTAACTTAATAATACAAACTGGTAATACAGGGTAGTAGTTCCAGGAATTCGGGGTTAGTTGACAAATATATATAAAGTCTTTGGTATCGACGTGTGTGTATTCGTGTGTGTATGACCTCTTACTGAGTCTAAGTCCTCGTGACTGTGACTCTTGCCGCTAGGTTATGCTACCGACCGACTCGACTCCTACTACGTTCTTACTACTTCTCCTGTTAACTTGACTACCGACTGTTCGGGTATTCACTGGCAGTAGTATATGTATACCCTGGGTGAGTCTATTGGTGTAAAAAGGGGAGACCCCTCAACACTAAGTTTATAAAAATAAAAGTTTACTGAATCAGAGAAATAAATTAGGTATTTTTGCCGTCATTGTCATAAATTTTACTTAAATAATATTTATATATAAAATTTAAAAAAAAAAATGTGACCTGGTAATATACATACTTATACTTGATATGAAAAAATTATTTTACGTGCTGTAAGTAATTCTAATACATTTACTTGTTTTAAAAAGAAATATATCTATTAAAAGTGAAAATTTTTTTAAAATTTTATTTAAATAAAACTTATTCTAACCTAAACATCCCCCCAAAATCTTTAAGTATACAAATACAAAAAAATGCCGTAATAATTTTTTGCCGTTAACAGTAAAATTTACAAATAACCATGACCACATGCATTTAGTGTATGTCAGAATTCGTTGAAAAATACATCCCTACCCATCCCTAAATAACCCCTTTTTCGAACGTAACTAATAACTGATACAACAAAATTAAATGAAAATGAACAGGCTACCACCCTTTGTTTGGATGAGTGGATTTCTCTGTATCCTTGGAAAAAATGAATTATGAATCTTTGCCGTGCCTTTAAAACGCAGTAAATCTAAAAATAAGTTACTCCAAAATTCGCTTGAGGATGAAATGGAACTAATGTTTTTAATTTAATTACAAAATTAAATTTAAAGCTTTTAGCTTCCATTTCTGAAACATGGTTATTACTGTGTAGCGGAAACATATTTTAAATCATTTAATTTATGACATATATATATATATATATATATATATATATATATATATATATATATATATATATATATATATATATATAAAGAGAGAGAGAGAGAAAGAAAGACAGAGAGACAAAGACAAACAGATATAAATATGTACAGATATAAATTATGTGGATCTCGGAATAAGCAAAATCTAGGTGGATTTGTGAGTCCACTCTGTATATATATAAAAATTCCACCCATGATATGGAATACAAACATAATATATCTATATATATATGTGTGTGTGTGTCTGTCTGTGTGTATGTGTGTGTGTATAATAATATATATGTGTGTGTGTGTGTGTATAATAATATTGTGGTGGCACGGAGCAAGCGAAGGACCGGATATTAACCCTCAGAGGTTTAGACAGCAAATGACCAATACTGGTCTCTGCGCACCCGGCTCCACGCAGAATTTCCGGTGGAAAACTAAAAAGAAATAAAAAGAATGATAAACAATTTTCCACCAATTAAACAGCTCCGCGCCATACCCAACAGTTTGTTTCAGCAGACTGACTCTGATCCGAAGGGCACACATAAATAGAGCGATAAATTCACTTCTAAGACAGAAAGCTTTGAAGTACCGTCAGTGAATGTCGCTACGCTTTTCTCACCCGTCAAACCCGATGCCTTCAGCCTTCCTTCACCAACGGAGATATCAAAGGACTCCTACCAACCCATTGACCTCACCTTTCATCTCCTGTGACCAGCACGTCATGAACTTAAGTATTAACAAAAGACACTTATATTCTTTTAATAATCGGATTTCTCTTCTATGAATGAACATTTTGTAACGGACTTTGTGCGTGTAAATCAAGAAACATTGTACTATTCATTGATGTTGCATTTAAATACAAAGTGTTTTTGATATACCCTTCTCTTTCGTATGTTATTTTGTTTATGTTATGGTGACCTCAATTTGATCGCTTGTTGAACCTTTAGGCCAAACTAGCGGCTGTCCCGAAGGACTGCTACTATTTATCTACCTTCTGATACAAGCAACAATTAACAACGAGAACTCTACCCCCCCCCCATAAGTGGTGACCAAGACGTGATTTTAACACATATATATACACGCACGCACAAAAAAAAAAAAAAAAAAAAATTGAACTGTCACAAAATTAGAATTTTTATTCAACACAAACCAAAAACATGGCAGATGACGCTGAAGAAACTACAATTAATCAAAACCAACCAATCCAAGCTGTTGCGATAAAACCACCAAACTTCATTGAATCAAACGTAATAGCTTGGTTTGCGATAATGGTGGCGCAATTTAATATTGCAAATATAAGACAGACCAGTCAAAAATTTTTTAACACTTTGGCAGCTCTCCCTGTGGACGTAGTAGGAAATATACAGCCAACTATACTGCAATCAAAAGATTACGACGCACTAAGAGAAGCAGTGACGGGCGCTTACGAGAAAACAAAACCAGAGATGCTGGACAAATTAATGTCGTCATCGACTGTAACAGGTCGTCCCTCAGTATACCTGAATGAACTTATGTCATTAGCAAGCCGAATTGGCGTAGGGGACGATATCGTGCGTCACAAATTTATTCAAGCCCTACCTCACTCCATTAAACCAGTGGTAGCGGCACAAGTCGATTTAGACACAGATCGCCTTGGAAGAATGGCGGATGACTTACTATTATATTTTAACAAACAAGACACCGCACATATTCGACAGATTTCGGGGAAGCAAAGGGATGAACAGCAAAATAAAAATGAAACTAAAAGGATACATGGCTGTTCCCACAGTGAAAATAAATTCCCTACCAGTGTTCGCCCTTTTAACAAGGACCAAAAACCTCTAATTTGCCGAGCGCATTTATACTTTGCGGAACGTGCAAAATTTTGTAAGCCGTGGTGCAGATGGCCAAATAAACGGAATGTTCAAATGCAACCCAACTCTCGCCCAAATTCACCAGTTCCTCGCGAGATTTCGGAAAACTAACTAGGCGAGAGGTGTTAGCTTCCATTTCCTCGCCGCTTCTCATTGTAGCCGCACGGTTAGGAGCTCAAAGTTTAAATTTTATTGTGGATACAGGAGCTGCCGTATCTATACTTCCGAAGAGATATTTAAGCGGAGCTGTAACATACCCAACCAATATCTCTTTAGTGTCTGCCAACGGTCAAAAGATTGAATGCTCAGGACAAGCAGTACTGAATCTAACACTACGGAACCTCAGACGAGAATTTACCTGGACATTTATAATAGCCGAAACTGCTCAGCCACTCCTAGGATACGATTTCCTAAACCATTTCGGGCTAATGGTGGACTGCACAAACAATAAGCTGATTGATAAAATGACTAATAGACAATCCGATGCACATCCATCGTCTATTATCATGAATATAGATTTAGTACCGAATAAAGATGCTAACAAAATGGTACGAGCAATTCTGGAGAAATACCCAAACTTAATTTCTCCTCATCGCGACACGAATGCAACAAAACCAAAGATATTCCATAGAATAGAAACTGGTAGCAACCCTCCTACTTTCTCCAGAGCCAGACAATTATCAGCTCAGAGATGTGAAATTGCAAAAGAGGAATTCAAGAAACTCCTAAAGGCAGGAATAATTTCCCCTTCAAACTCTGAATGGAGTTCAGCCTTACATATGGTACCGAAGTCAGACGGCACATATAGACCTGTTGGCGATTACAGACATTTAAATACCATAACAAAAGCCGATAGATATCAAGTCCCAAATATAAATTCCTTGTCTTCGAAGCTTCATAATAAGAAGTTCTTTTCAAAGATAGACCTGTCGTCTGCTTATCATCAGATACCTGTACATCCGGAGGATGTTTGCAAGACAGCCATCTCTACCCCTTTTGGGTTATTTGAATATAACTATATGCCTTTCGGACTACGGAACGCATCATGTACTTTTCAGAGAATGATGGACAATATCTTTCGTGATACTGATTATACCTTTGTATATATCGACGATATCCTTATATTCTCAGAAGATGAAGGAACTCATTCCAAGCATATCGACCTAGTACTACAAAAACTGAGTGAGTACGATTTTAAAATTTGTCTCTCCAAATGCATATTTAGTGCTAATGAATTAGACTTTTTAGGATTTCATATTTCTGCTAGTGGTCTCAAACCCAGTGCTAAAAAGTTGAATGAATTAAGTGAATTTCCTCAACCAAACGATTCCAAATCACTACGCCGATTCATCGGAATGGCAAATTTTTACAGAAAACTTGTGCCAAATTTCAGCGATATCATACTACCTCTCACGGAAAAAATACGTTTAAACCAAAATTCCAAGTCATTAACCCTAACAAAGGAAGAAATTGAATCTTTCGAAAATATGAAAAAGTCTTTATCAAATGTAACTGTTTTGGCTTTCCCCAGCTCGAAAGCTAACAATTATCAACTTGTAACAGACAGTTCGAATTATGCGGTGGGTGCAGCACTTCATCAAATGATTGATAATCAACCCATCCCCATAGGTTTCTTTTCAAAGAAATTATCCCAAACCCAACAAAAATATTCTACTTTTGACAGAGAACTACTAGCTGCCTATCTAGCAGTACTCCATTTTAAACATTTAATAGAAGGCAGAAATGTAATGTTACTGACGGATCACAAACCACTTTGCAGTGCTTTTAAAAGCCAGTCTTCCTTAAAATCAGATAGACAACAGCGTCACCTCTGTTTTATCAGCGAATATGTAAATGACATTTCACATATAAGAGGTTCACAAAATATAGTAGCTGATTGTTTATCACGACCTGTCAACGCGATCACTATTGATATATGTGACTTACAAGAAATAATGAAGCATCAAGCTACTGACAATGAAATTCAGGCATTCAAAGATCAACTGAAACCATACACAATAAATCAAAATGAAACCATATTATGTGACACGACATTACCTTTTCCACGACCTTTTGCGACTGAAAAGCTCAGAAAATCGGTATTTGACAGTCTGCATAATCTATCACATCCAGGAATAACATCTTCAAGAAAAATAATAAAATCCAGATACTATTGGCCGAAGATGGACAAGTCAATAAAAACCTGGTGCACAGAATGCCAACACTGCCAACAAGCAAAAATAATAAAACACACAAAGAGCAAAGTAAATCCATTTGAATTACCTTCCAGTCGTTTTGAAACGGTGCATGTGGATATTGTCGGTCCCTTACCACCAGTAAAGAACCAAACTGACCCTTATTTTTCACCATATCGATATTTATTAACATGCATTGATAGAAATACGAGATGGATAGAAGCATGCCCAATAACAGAAATTACGGCAAAATCAATATCAACGGCTTTTGTCAATCTGTGGATCTCCCGATTCGGGGTTCCTCTTCATGTCGTTACGGACAGAGGAAGCCAATTTGAATCCGAATTATTCTCAGAACTATCAAAAATAATAGGCTTCCACAGATTACGAACAACGGCGTACCATCCGCAAACGAATGGATTAGTTGAGCGAGCACACAGAACTTTAAAAACGGCTATTATAGCCAGGAAAGAATCGTGGTTTTCAGCTCTTCCTATCGTCCTTTTGGGAATGAGGATAACACCTAACGAATCAAACTATTCTTCATTTACTGCAGTAACAGGGAGTCATGCACAAGTCCCCCGATTGTTAATTGACTCTATCAAGAACGAGAATAGTGAAATGACAAACTCGCACGTTAAAATTCTAGCCGACGAGATGCAAAAATTTGACATGGACAAATTATCCAGGGGACACCTGCATACAATACCTAATTCTTACATTCCAAAAGATTTACAAACATGTAAAAGTATCTGGCTAAGAACAGACAGAGTAAGAAAGCCATTGGAAGCTCCATACACAGGTCCATTCCAAGTATTAAGTCGTCATGAAAAATATTTTGCTATTAAAAGATCGGATGACGTACATAGTAATGTTTCAATAGATAGACTAAAACCTGCATATATTTCTGAAAATATAAAATCAAAAGATTCCATTGGATCAAGACCGGATTTGGATAACTCCCTATCTTGTTCCGAAGAAACTAATGATAACAAACCAGAAACTAGAACGAAGTCCGGTAGAACGGTTAAATGGAAGAAAGAAAACACATATTTTTATTACTAAAAAAACCAAAAAAAAACCAAAAAAAAAAACCAACAACAACAACTCCGTTTACTGGGGCGAAAGTTATGTGGTGGCACGGAGCAAGCGAAGGACCGGATATTAACCCTCAGAGGTTTAGACAGCAAATGACCAATACTGGTCTCTGCGCACCCGGCTCCACGCAGAATTTCCGGTGGAAAACTAAAAAGAAATAAAAAGAATGATAAACAATTTTCCACCAATTAAACAGCTCCGCGCCATACCCAACAGTTTGTTTCAGCAGACTGACTCTGATCCGAAGGGCACACATAAATAGAGCGATAAATTCACTTCTAAGACAGAAAGCTTTGAAGTACCGTCAGTGAATGTCGCTACGCTTTTCTCACCCGTCAAACCCGATGCCTTCAGCCTTCCTTCACCAACGGAGATATCAAAGGACTCCTACCAACCCATTGACCTCACCTTTCATCTCCTGTGACCAGCACGTCATGAACTTAAGTATTAACAAAAGACACTTATATTCTTTTAATAATCGGATTTCTCTTCTATGAATGAACATTTTGTAACGGACTTTGTGCGTGTAAATCAAGAAACATTGTACTATTCATTGATGTTGCATTTAAATACAAAGTGTTTTTGATATACCCTTCTCTTTCGTATGTTATTTTGTTTATGTTATGGTGACCTCAATTTGATCGCTTGTTGAACCTTTAGGCCAAACTAGCGGCTGTCCCGAAGGACTGCTACTATTTATCTACCTTCTGATACAAGCAACAATTAACAACGAGAACTCTACCCCCCCATCACCATAATATATGTGTGTGTGTGTATAATAATATATATGTGTGTGTGTGTGTGTCTAATAATATATATGTGTGTGTGTGTTTGTGTGTGTGTGTGTATTAACTATATATGTAATTAATTATCACGAAGTGTATTTTGGTAGGTAAAATCTCGAATATAAAGAGAATTCACATAAAAAGTGTAATTATATTAGCTGGTTTTTCTAGCAAATAAACTTATATGTATTGCGATAAATTTCAATCACTCTATTCGTCTGCCTCTCTCTCGATACATACATATATATATTCATACATATATATATATATATATATGTGTGTGTGTGTGTGTGTGTGTGTGTCTGTGTGTGTGTGTGTGTGTGTGTGTGTGTGTGTGTATGTGAGGTTTCATCAGGTAGCAAGGCAAATAATATTCTTCAACACAATTTTCTTTTTAAACACATAATATTACCGGAAGTCAAGAATTTTGTGGGAAAAAAAGACAAGACTGTGTGGAAAAAAAAGTTCTTTATTCATATTCAACCGGATTCGTAGATAGCGAGGATGTATTTGTAAATATGTCGTCACTTCAGCATTATCGCCGATTGTTCATTTAACAACTTTGTAAGATCTGGATGGGTTGCAATCGCCAACTTCTCCTCCTGGCATAATTTACAGCTACTACTCAATATACTCCAGAGTATTCTTGAACTGTTATCTTTTTTTTAAATTTAACTTACAAGCAAAGTCCGCCAGTTTTGCACATTGCCTATAGGTCTGCATTCTGTATAAAGAAACATAGTTGTACTAGCGTTTCTTAAATGCACCCAGTATACATCCAGTATGAATACTTTTTTGTCACTATCATCTTTGACTTCTACATGGTAAATTACACCCAACGTCCAGTAGGCACCGCCAAATGTTTTTTTCGTACTGCAATTAAATAACTTCTTGTTCCCACTGCTATTTAGTGCATCTGTTTTCAATATACTCGTATTTTCCCTGTCTATGATGTTGTTTAATTCTCCACTGAAATGTAACTGAATTTCACAGCGTTACTGTTAAATATTTTTGACAGCACACTGGG
>OZ038484.1:13370214-13407714 GCA_964036315.1 Acanthosepion esculentum
CATTATGTAATTTTGTCTTCAATGCTATAATCTCACGGTCATAGGCGCATTAAAACGTGAAAAAATGCTATTTTATAGGCATTACAGAACATTACCGCAGCATTCATAGTTGACTCTGTTCAGTACCGGCTTTACGTTTTTTAATGTAGATTGCTTCGAGGATCTGTAGCTTGAATCTTTTATTTTCTTGGTATAAGATAGTTGATATATGATAGTTAAATCGAAATATAATTTAACTACAAGAACCTCACCTAATTACGACAGTACCAGCGATTCGTGATCTAATTAAGGCATAATCTACGAAGGACAGACATGATAAAAAGCAAAATTCATCTAAACTTCTAAAGACATCACTAAATTTGCTGCAAAAGTATTACGCAACCACCCAAAAATAGTAATTAAGAAAACTAATAAAGCGAAGTTGTTTTAAACAAGTCTGACTACAGCTCAAAAATTGAACAGCTGCTTGACGATCAAACCAAATTTAGAAAACTTACTAATAATTCTGCTACTCGGCTAAAAGTGAAAATTAATACATAAATAAATCACAGCTAACAATGCGGAAGAAGACAATCTAAAACTCACCAAAATAATCGAAGACAATAAACCAGGATACAATTTATGGTGCTATCAAAACACACAAACCTAACTTTCCACTCCGTCCTATTATATCCCAAATTCCCACTCATATCTGCCAATTAACTAAAACGCTTAACCAATGAATTACGCCATACATACAGCATTATATCAACCCTTGAACTTATACAAATATTAAAAACCGAAACAATGAACCCATAGCTTCACTTGACGTTGAAAATCTGTTCACTAACGAGAGAGTTAGAGAAACTGACATTATTATTAAAAATATATACATAATAATTCATCTCTACCCCATTAAAAATGGTACGTAAAAAAATTTCAGAAAATTAAATTTAACTTTTACTTCTGAAGTCCCATTGTATGATGCGAGAAATAACGTATATGTGCAACGTGATGATGTAACTTCTACATGGCCAACCTAGAAAATAATATATTTAGCACCACCAAGAAACCCTCTATCTACCTAAGTTATGTAGCTGATATTCTTATTTTAGTTAAAAACATTGAAGAAATAATAGAGATACAAAAAAACTTTCAAAAATCTTTATTCTCAAATTCACAAGATTATCGTCAGAGATGAATTTCTAAGACAAAATATTAATGCAACTGATAGTTGTATTTTATTTTGTAAACACGCATGAACATGCTCTGTTATAATTGTTTAAACATTAACTATTGTAGTCATAGCGGTTTTCATGATTTTGATCTAAGGGAGGTAACTGAATCTGTATGATTATAATCCATTCGATTTTGTTTAAAAACGATTTAAAACATTTTTTACAAATACATTTGTAAACATTTTAAACACTGTTGCTATACTCGTAACTAAAATTAGTTAGTGTTGACTGTTTTTTCCTTAAATAGACGGCCTCGAGAATTTGAAGTTTTGCTTTTTTTTTATTTTCATTCGTATGATCAACAAATACAATGCTGCACTGGACAAAAATCTGTCTATAAATGTGCGATAGAAAGCTTGATCCCGACATATGGAGTGTAAGACGTCTTGATAATTTTGTTGTAGTTACTTTTATATATATATATATATATATATATATATATATATATATATATATATATATATATATATATATATAAAGGAAAGAACAGTAAGATATAAAATCCGGTGTTCTTATAGATATATTTATTTTTAGACAATAGTGCTCAATGTAAATTTAAATTTACAGAGCATTAATATTATAAATTATAAATTAATAGATTTAAAATATGGTTTTACCGCTACACAGTAATAACCATGTCTTTGGTTTAATAACAAAATTAAATTCGGGGGCTTTAGCTTCCATTTCGGAAACATGGTTATCACTGTGTAGCGGTAAAACCATATTTTAAATCTATTAATTTATAATATATATATATATATATAGTCATCCACAGACACACTGTTTCCTCAGTGTGGCTCGATGTCCGGTTGATTCAAGCCGTAATCGACTGATTTGACATCAGATATCGTACCTCGACGCTATCGTCGCACGGCAGAAAGGAAGAGAATTTTAACATTTTTCTCTATATCAATTACGCCAGCTGCTCGCTGAACTCAATTCAGTTTACTTGAAGAGTAATGCTATAATATATATATATATATATATATATATATATATATATATATATATATATATATATATATATATATATATATATATATATATATATATATACAAGTTTAGGATTGGTATATACGGAGTGAAATCCAATAACCAACAATTAATATTCTTTAATATACGGAGTGAAATCCAATAACCAAAAATTAATATTCTTTAACATATATATATATATATATATATATATATATATATATATATATATGTGTGTGTGTGTGTGTGTGTGTGTGCGCGTGCGTGCGTGCGTGTGTGTGTGGCTGTGTCTGTGTTTAACTAAAGTACTTTTCTGAATTATATAGTGAGGATATAAAATCCAACAATTTATACTGATTCCTACGTCAGTGATATTCAAAACATATATTCCGATATATATATATATATATATATATATATATATATATATATATATATATATATATATATATAAGTTTTATATATATATATGATGAAATGAGAAAGTGTATATATATATATATATATATAATTATATTTGTATGGGTGTATGTGGTAAGCGTTTGTATGTGTGTGCGTTTGTTTTGTGTCTCTGGGTAACTGCATATTTTGTGAGTTTGAGTGTGTGATTCTCTCTGGTCAAATATCATGTATTTCCTTTTGGAATTCCAAGATTTCTTAACCTTTTTGTACATTGTATATTTATTATTATGATTCAGTGTTCATATCACATTCTGTTTTATATCCTTATTTTTCCTTGTAGCTACATTTGAAATTAATATATATATATATATATATATATATATATATATATATATATATATATATTTTTATATATATTTATATATATATATATTTTTATATATATTTTTCTTGCTTGCTTGTCGTTTGTTTTTATTTATATATTTTATTTTTTAATCGAAAAACTTGGTTTCAGATATATATCTTATATATATATATATATATATATATATATATATATATATATATATATATATATATATATATATATCAGATATATTTCACTTTGGTTTCATGGTGCTTGAGCATGTCTCCGATTAAGAATTTAATCTTCCTTCCGCTTTTGGTAAATAATTATTACTTTTCAGTGGGATGGTCTTTACGAAGACTTGATTATGTGTCCTGTTTTGGTTGGTTTGTTTCGAAGCCCAAGTCGACTAAATTAATCAGTGATCTTTGATCCGCTAGAAAATTGGCTTCAAAACACAAATGCGAAAACACATGTGAATATCAGCAAACTCACTTGGATAATCGCACATCGTATGTTTCACTCATATCGACATTACTCATTTGAATTTTTCAGCACTGAATTACTTTTATATGCAGTAAGATGGAATAATACCACCATTCTCTACATCTTAGGATATTGAGTTCAATTTCTGCCTTGTTTATGTTGTTCATTTCGCGCAAATGCCCTTGTGTAAAGTATTTATCCAAATCTCCTTCCACTAACCATAGGTTAAATAGCAATGTATGCTGAACTCTGTAGCCTTGTCTGGCAACCAGTTTATTAAGATTTCTAATCCTTAGAGAAGACAACGCACAACTTCAAGACCTTTCCAAATATGTTACAATACAATGTCTGGAAAATTCTTATTTTCAACGTCATGAAGTGACAGGGCATTTCTGAAGATGCTAGATATTGTGATCTTCATCCAGTTGCCATATCAACCTGGGGTTGTCAATCATCAGAACTGAGTTTCTTCTTCACTATGTTCCTCATATTTGTGTTCTTGTGTTAAATCTTTGCTACACTTAGTAAACGATGTGGTTGTCCGGTAATGTTTAACAATTTTGTCTAGTTAGCAGGTGTGTTCGATTATTTTTAAATGTGACCCTATGCCAAACTCAGTAAATGGTCGTACCAAATATATTATTGGGAATAATTTCATGCCAGATTCTGAAATCAAAACCTCTTTTTTCTAATTAGAGCTATTTTAATAAAGTTTTATACCACACATCTCAATCTTCTTGTACCAATCACACGATTATTATATATTCACTTGAAAATGCAAGTTAATTTTATTCTACAATTGCTGCCTTATTATATATTATTACATCATTCATTCGTCTCTTAGCACCGGATATCTAGTGATAAACCCACAAAATATTGTTAAGACGTAAAAAAATAAATATCTCCTTTTGAGGCAGCTTGCTGCATTAAATGATGGTGTGATTCTTCGTCTCCGAATACTTTTACTGTTTTTGTCTGTTTACTTTAAGGTTGTTTATTCAGTCACATTTAGTCTTGACAGCAATGATAAGGGATTTAATTTTTCGCGAAAATTCTTAGCTGGACCTATTGTGTCACATAACAATAACAAAGCTTTACTACCCCTGAACTTATAGAAATTATGCCCTATGTATGTATATATATTTCAATCAATAAAATCCCATCAGAATTTTTGTTTGAAAAACAATCATTACCAGACAAATACTACCAAGAATATTTGTAGATTCAGTTGAAAAACCTATCACGTGTTATATTGGTTGTTTTGGTTTAGTTTGTTTTATGGCATATCAACATTATTGGGCTAATTAATGCCTACAAAATTTTATTGTTGGTAATTTTTTTTTTCAAAAAATCTATTGTTGGTAATATTCTTTTTCAAAAATGTATAGGTGTTAATATATTTTTTTTTCAAAAATATGTTGCTGGTAATATTTTTTACTTCAGAAAATCTATTAGGGATATTTTTTCTTCAAAACTCTATTGCAGGTAATATTTTTAAAAAAAAATGTATAGCTGTTAATATTTTTTACGGGATATCAACCGCAATATGTATTTAATGGCGACAAAATTGTTATTGCTTGTAATATTTTTTTCCAAAAATGTATTGCTGGTAATATTTTTTACAGGATATCAACTGCAATATGTTTTTTAATGGCGTCAAAATTTTTATTGCTTGTAATATATTTTTTCCAAAAATGTATTGCTGGTAATAATTTTTACTTCAAAAGAATGTATTGCTGGTAATATGTTTTTAAAAAAATGTACAGGTGTTAATATTTTTTTTCAAAAATGCGTTTCTGGTAAATTTTCTTACTTCAAAAAACCTATTACTGGTAATATTTTTTGCTTCAAAATCTATTGCTGGTAATATTTTTTTCAAAAAATATATAGCTGGTAATTTTTTTACGGGATATCAACCGCAATTGGTAATTTAATGCCTACAAAATTTATATTGCTGGTAATATTTTTTCTTAAAAAAATGTATTGCTGGTAATATTTTTACTTCAAAAATCTATTGTTGGTAATATTTTTTCAAAAATGTATTGCTGGTAATAATTTTATACGAAACAGTATGTCCGGTATTAAAACCTATTTTTACATTTCCATAGTGTTTTGACTCCAGTTTTGGGGGTTATCATTTTGCCCATAGTTTGCACCTTAACAGGTGCTACTATCCCGGGTCAGGTTGGACATAGGAATACCAGAAATTAAGAGGTGATTCCACGCTCCTCAAAACATCCTGATCAGAGGCTTTGCTGTCAGATGCAGTTCATCGTCATACGCCTTACGCGGATGTAGTTTATCATCATACCCAGGAGGTGGATGTAGTTTATCGTCATACCCAGGACGCGGACGTAGTTTATCGTCATAAGCAGGACGCGGACGTAGTTTATCGCCATACCCAGGACGCGGACGTAGTTTATCGTCATAAGCAGGACGCGGACGTAGTTTATCGTCATACCCAGGACGCGGACGTAGTTTATCGTCATAAGCAGGACGCGGACGTAGTTTATCGTCATACCCAGGACGCGGACGTAGTTTATCGTCATAAGCAGGACGCGGACGTAGTTTATCGTCATACTCAGGACGCGGATGTAGTTTATCGCCATACCCAGGACGCGGACGTAGTTTATTGTCATACGCAGGATGTGTTATTTTCGGTCCATTTAGAAAATAACCATTACAAATCTCTTCACCACACTTGTAAATTCGAGAAGAATATTTTCACGGGCCAGTGGGATATTATTTTCTACCCAATGAAAAACACCTCCATGTGAAATTAGTTTTTGAATCCCTTTAAAGATATAAATATAGAAGCTTCTCGGGATTCATAACACTTTCAGATGCCAGTTTGATCTACAAATGCCTACGCAAACATGCACACGTGTCCACACATGCACACACAATGGAAACTACGACAGCCAGTAGTCGCCAACTAAGATCCTGTCCAATAAAAGGGAATATTCAACAACTACCGACTAAGCATTTTATCGGCGAAATTACAAATACACATTAGACTGACCGTCATTACGGTCTACGAAAACTTGATTAGTTTATAAAAAAAATCACTGCAAGAAAAATTGAATATTTTATTGCTAGTGTATATTTCTGAAAAGAATATATTAATGTTATATCAAATTCGTTCTGTTTATACTTTTCTTTCAGTAAATAACCATTTTTATGTTTTATTTAAAAGATATCTTCTTATTGTTGTTAAATATTTGGAATCCCGACACTCAGATAAGAACAAAATCTGAAACCCTAACATATTATTTGATCGTATGTGGGTAATTGGGTGTGGTATAATGGTTAGCAAACTTGTCTCGCTAGAACAATTACGACTAAATAGTGAGTTCGATTCTCACTGGGTGCCTCATACTTTCGGCCTTGTATCACATCTGAGCTACGCTTGGAAAATCACAATTTGATCGTATGTAGAGCACGCGGATATTATTTCTGATCCTAGGCAGAAATATTCGTCTGCATGTAAGTAATACCTTGTATTTTTTTACAGCACTGTACTAGTAAATTACTAACTAATGACAACCTTGTATTCAAAAAGTTCCCACCTCTATGTGAAATTAGATTTTGGATCTCCCTTATGGATATAAAAATGGAAGTAAACTGCTTCGGGATGGCGGGGGGATGGGCAAAACATTTTCGGAGACTACTTTGATCTACACATGTCTACACACACACATACACATGCACACAATGTAAGTGGTGAGCCAGTATCTGCCAGCTAAGACCTTGTCTATGCACTGACAGAAACATTAGGTTGACCAACATAAAGGAAATCTGTTCACACAATTTCACTCCGTATTACAAATACTTAATGACTTGATAAAACAAACTTCACCGAAAGAAATATTGAACATTTTATCGTTAAGATATTTCTCAAAAGAATATATGTTATTTCAACTAACGTTTTGTTTTTACTTTCAGCGAATAAACTTTTTTTTAATGTTTTATTTAAATATGTGTTGTTGTTGTTAAAGGTTTGAAAACCTCATCACTAACGGGTACAGATTCACATCTCACAAGATTCAACTGAGTTCCGCCGGCGTGTAATTTAGTGTTCGATCCAGCCGCGTTAAAGATGTCCACACGTGGGACAAACTGATAGCATGATAGGGAATCCATTGAAGAAGGAATAGACACTCTCTAACATGCTCACGTAGAGGGATTCAAGACCACATATCCTTACGCCGATATAACGTAAAGTCTTCCGAAGCTGGATAAGCAATAATTTTACTAAGGAAATTTTTGCTCTCGTCTACTTATAAGTATTTAAAAGGTTAACACATATATAAAACACGTTACATAATATCATAAATATACTGACCGATCAAATGTGTTACAACAATGCTCATTTACTTACTGAAATTACAACACAGTCACTGAACCTTTTCCTAAATACATAGATTACATAGTTAAGATTATTTACATCATTCGGACTATTGTCCTCATCTTTCTTGCCATATTTATCACAACATTTCAGCCGTTGTACACTCCTATCAGGAGATAACTGGTAACTAACATCCATTAGACATGGCACGTAGAACTAGAACTATCTACCCCAGTGAGCGAAATAAAGGGTTCAGTTCGACATTCCAACCACTTGAAAAAGTCCAGAGTATACGACGGCCGAAACTTGGTGATAAATATAGCAACAAAGATGAGGACAATAGTCCGAATAACGTAAATAGTGTACATAATGCCTCATCTCAGAAATATAAACAGATATTTATGGTTAAGATTTCCATTTAGTTTTGTAAGATACTGAAAGGTAATTTCAAAATGAATTGTTCCATAGGAGTTTATTGGTTACTATGAACTTGGAAAAACTGCATATCATTTACAGTGCACCCTGGGTAAGACGTTAAACTACATCCGACATTCTAATCAGGGGCTTTTGAGAAGCGTGAAACCGTCTTGTGATTGCTGGTGTTCCCAGGTCAATCCTAACCCGGGTTGGTAGCACCTTTTAGGTACCCAGCTATGGGCAAATAATTAAAATAGTTAACCGGGGTTAATTCGTCCTAGGTAAGACGATAAACTACATCTGTGAGCTAGGCGATTGAACGTGACGTTCAAGGATCGTGGAACCACTTCTATATTGCTGGTGTTGGTGGGCCCCAGCTATAGGCAAGTATTTGGTCCCCAAACTAGGGTCAAAACACTGTAGAGGTGAAAAAATACGTTTTAATACCAGCAATGCATATTTGAAAGAAAAATTCTTAGCAGCAATACATTTTGAGGGAAGATTTTTACCAGAAACACATTTTTTAAGGAAAAAAAAAATTATCAGCAATACTTTTATGAAGGAAAAATTATTACCAGCAATACACTTTTGGAGGAAATATTATTACCGGAGATACAACTTTGAAGAAAAATTATTACCAGCAATACACTTTTGGAGGAAATATTATTACCGGAGATACAACTTTGAAGAAAAATTATTACCAGCAATACACTTTTGGAGGAAATATTATTACCGGAGATACAACTTTGAAGAAAAATTATTACCAGCAATACACTTTTGGAGGAAATATTATTACCGGAGATACAACTTTGAAGAAAAATTATTACCAGCAATACACTTTTGGAGGAAATATTATTACCGGAGATACAACTTTGAAGAAAAATTATTACCAGCAATTATTTTGAAGGAAAAATTGTTACCAGCAATACAAACTTGAAGGGAAATTTATTACCACTAATAATTTTTGAAGGAAAATTATTACAAACAAAATATTACCTACAATACATTTTTGAAAGAAATTACCAGAAATAAATTTGCGGAAAAAATATTACCGGCCAAAAATATTTTTGGCATTATATAAAGCATTTAGTAAAACCAAACAGACAAAACAAAACAATCTAAACAAAAAAAACTTTTTGGCATTAAATAACCCTTTGAGGTTGATATCCCATAAACCAAAGCAAAGCAAACCACTTACAATGTAAAGATTTCGTAAAGATTTATAGAACAACTAAAACTTCAATTTTAGGAAATAAATACTGACACATTATTACAGATTTTACTCTACGGATGACGCAACACATTTAATTGACCAGATTTCTCACATTTTGGGTCTGTAACTGGTTAAAAGTAAATATTATCTCCGTTGCGACAGAATGCGCAACTCACACAAGGGAAACATTTCATAAGCATTTCCATAGGTTAATGCATTTCCACGTTTGACACCAGCTTGCTGGGTGATGGGTAATTTTATCGAGACACTTTAAAAAGGGTACTAACCCAACATATTGAATCAAGTCTATCCTGTTATTTAACCTAGAGCTAGGTGGAGATGAAATGGATCTATAGATATTCCAACGATTTATGGGCTTAAGTGAATGTGACTAACTAGGCTGGAATTCGAACACGGCATCTCCAAATTTTCTTTCAAAACCACAATAAATTAAATGTCACGCGCACACTCCTGCTAACTCAGTATTGATTGCCAAACTTTTAATTATTCTATGGGATACTATAGAATATGATTCATTACATAGTAAATTTGCTAAGAATTTGTTCAAAGACTTATTACGTTTATGTACGAGTTAATCTTTTATGATAGCACTCAGACTAAATATATTTTACCTTCCTAAAGTTCTTATGTCCTCTCATAAAGTATGACTTACGGTAAATCCTATTAAGAAACCTTATGAATAGAGAACTCTATAAAGCTGTAAAGTGTTCACCAAAACATTTTCCCATAACGATATCGAGTATCTGCTAGAGTGAAACCTTATGTTGAAATATATGTAAATAAAGAAAACTTAAAAATTATATTTTAAACAATTAGATGTTATGTAAAAGTACGGGTAATGACATTTTCTATAAGCAAATAGG
Source organism: Acanthosepion esculentum (assembly GCA_964036315.1). Classification (NCBI taxonomy): domain Eukaryota; kingdom Metazoa; phylum Mollusca; class Cephalopoda; order Sepiida; family Sepiidae; genus Acanthosepion; species Acanthosepion esculentum. The sequence goes on from OZ038484.1 coordinate 13,380,500, forward strand.
AAATAACACAATCCAGTTCAGATAAATTTTACTATTTCCAGTATTTCTGAAAGATATGATCACAACATTTGAAATAATCAACATAGACGATATCTAAATAGCGAATAAATTACAAAAAATATAATTCTTTTTTCTGTTAGGATTTATACAGAGATATCGCCTTAATTTGGACAGAATCTATTGTAATAATATTCTAAACATGAAGTCCAGGAAAAACTACTAAAAAGAAAATCATAAAGTTGTTGTAAAATTTGAGGGCCAATAGAAACATCTGATATGTAAAAAGCAGATTTTTAACCTGTTCTTTTGGTTTTAGAAAATTAAAGTTTTCTAGTTTGTATCTCCTGCAATTCGATGTATTAGTTATTTTTCAACACGTTGTCAGTTATTCAGATAAGAAAACTAGCTTCTTTAATTTGCATCAAATATACGACCCCATTTATCCAAAGAAGGACTTGAAAAAGGAAACGACCTTCCAGCTGGTTGAATGTAGTAGTCTTTTACTTCGTCTTTTCCAGTAAACTCTGAGTTTTTTATTAATTTTTTTTTTTGCCAAATAAAAATAAATACCTATTATTTGATAGTGTATATTCCAAACAGTCAAAATCTAACAATGGTAAAAGTATCTCTCTTCCAATATTTTGACTTAAGTGTATTTGTATTTACCTAATTTTATAGACGAATCAATGCCAAATTAGACGATGAAGGTGATAGATAAAAAGGTATATAGTAGTTAAGTCATACATTTTAGATGCATCAAGGGTGGTCTTCAGTGATGCACTGTTCTCATCGCCGATTTCGGGTTTCGCATCATATCGGCTCCAACAGCAACCCCGACCTGATTCTAGGTGAAACAGGCCGCCTCATTGAAAGCGTCGTGCTACGCACCGCGACATTGCAAAAAACAGTAATTTTCACGATAGTAAGGCTGGACTTCGACCGTTCTTATTGACACATGTCAGTCAGCGTCAGCCAATGAAAACGTACGTAATATCTTATGCGAATTTTTGAATTTCTCTATCGGCCTCACGCTGTCCGCTGATCTGAGATGGAACAAATACATCGAGTCAATTGCACCATTCGCCCTTGCATGGAGAATTGCTGCCATGTATGGTCTGGAGCCCCTGCTGTTTGCCTCAGAGTTCTTGATAAGATCCAGAGACGGATATGCAATGTAATTGGCCCTGATCTGTCATCTCGTCTGCAGTCGCTCTCTCACAGACGCGACGTTGCCTCGCTCTGTCTTTTTTACAAATACTTTCACGATAATTGCTCCGAGGAGCTGCTTTCGCTGGTTCCTAGGCCTCATGAATTTAAACGTCCTACGAGGCTGGCATCCCGTTCCCACCCCTTCACCGTTGAAACTGTTAGATGTAGACGTCTCTTCTACTCCAATAGCTTCATGTCTCGCACATCTCGCCTGTGGAACTCCCTTCCCTATTCCTGTTTCCCTGACAAATACAATTGACTCTTCATAATAAAAGATGCAACCAGGCAAAATCAACTAAAAGATGCAGTTTTTCTGATGGCCATGAGGCGGTTTCCCCGTGTCTTTTCTATAAATATTTTCATGGCAATTGTTCGAACGATCTCCCCTTCTTGATACACTGACCGTATGAATTTAGGCACAGTAATAGACTGGCAACAAGGTTTCATTGTTTTATTGTTGAAATAGTAATTTCTTTTCTCGCTCTTCGTTCTTGATTGTGGAACTCTATTGTGACAACTTGCTTTCCTGTCAGCTACGCTCTTCAATAGTTTAAATGCAATGTTAATCGCTATCTTCTATCATGTTGAATACTGTTGTTTTATTTTCTCATTACTAATGTTTTCCCGCCATATTTCGCTCTTAGTTACGGGTTACGTCTCTGTAGCATTATCGCCTTGATTGGGGTGAAATGATTAACTTTTTAAATATCCAATTGCACATTGTGTACAATATTTTTGTGATTACGTCTAATTATTAACTCTACTATAACTAATCTCTGTCTATATTTATGAGATGATGTATTGTAACTATTTACTCCATTTACATTGTTCGGATAATTGTCCTAGTCTTCTTTGCCATATTCCCGACGTTTCCTCCGTTGTACGCTCTGGTCTTCTTCAGGTGATTGTAATTTCGAAGTGAACCCTTTATTTCGCTCCCTGGGGTAGACTGTTCTAGTTCTACGTGCCATGTATAATGGATATTAGTTACCAGTTATCTCCTGATAGGAGCGTACAACGGCCGAAACGTTGTGATAATTATGGCAACAAAGATGAGGACAATAGTCAGAACACGTGGCCCTTTAGATAAAAGCATTGTTTGAAATAATCCAGTAACTTGACCCAAAGGGTTCAATAGCTGACTACAGCAAAGGTGAACCAAAACATGGAGATTTGACTTAAAGGCAGATATATGATACTTTGACATCCGGGGGATCCATGACGCTTGGAACTAGAACAATCTACCCCGGTTAACGAAGTAAAGGTTTCATTTCAAAATTCAAATCTCTTGAAGAAGGCCCAAGCGTACAGCGACTGAAACGTCGTAAATATGGAAACGAAGACGAGGACAACAGTTCAAACAATGTAAATAGTTTAAATTACAACTTATCCGTCAGCTTTATTCTCGTATGTTATGGCTTTAGAGATGGTCAATGATTTTTGATATTATCTGATCTGTTGTACGATGAAAATTAATATCAATAACATTTTTATGATAATAATCCATGTTAAAATTATTAACACCATCAGAATTTATAACTAAAACTCTTATTAATATTAACAACATCTGAAGATAACATTTCTTTTAAAATTATTTTGAACTTTTTCTACGCGAGACATTACAAGTTCAGATACATCATTCTGGAAGGAATTTTACAATTTTTATTTCAATTTGCAAGTATCTACATGATAACAAATGATTTTGCCAGGAAGGTTGCTAGACAGCTGATCATATCGATAATGGAAATTAAATTTTGTAAATAAAAAAAAAAATTCTTTGTCGCCAATGTGATATGTAATAGAAATTGACAGGAGAAATAATGTAAGCTATAATTTGACTTAAAATAGCCGACAATTCCCTTTAGAATACAGATATGAATGAACCACGTACGTGTACTGATTATATCAGCTGTGACTTACTGTACAAGGTACACATAAATGAAACATATTACTGTCTAGAAAATAGACATTCTAAAAGTTCAGACTATGAATTAATACACTGAATTCTTCAAATAACGGGTCCTACTTTGTATGTTATATTCTGACCTAAAATATTTTGCACTTCTAAAATAATACTAACTGGAAAAAATCATTTATTTTCATATGTATTAATTTGTATTTTTATTTTCCCCTCCATCGGATTACCTGCATTCCTCATTGAACCTACAGTATAAACTACCTGGAGAATATCAACTAAAGCACAGACTAAAGATACTAGGTCTAGCCTTGCTATCGACATTCAAATAGGTATGTAACTTTATTGTCGTACATGACAAATGAAAAAACGAAACTATTTAACATTACAGTTTATTTTAAGCAGGCCTCTTCAATCATCGACGTCCTGTGGCTGTGATGGTTGGAGAAATTCTCCGAATGTGGATTTTAAATACTAGCCAGTATTTATAAGATTTGCTTTTCTCTAGGGTGAGTGTTTTTATATCTACCTTAAATATCTACCTTTTAATATTATCTCTTCGGTTAACCCGTCGATTTGCTTGTCATTCTGAAAGACACAATGAACTATCTATTCTGGAATCATCTTTTTTAATAATTTCTTAAACAATCGAAAGCCAAAGAGCTACTCAAGGTAGATGTTTTACTGAATTAGTTTGTTGTAGGTATATAAAAGGAAGATTTAAGAATTGCAAATTAATAGCATATGTAGGAAAGATAACAGTTATCCTTAGATTTACAGAAGTTAAATATGAAGTGATCGTAGAAGCAGTATCTAGTTAGTCTAAAACTCTCTCCTCTGTGATGTTGGTGTTTCTATATCTACTTTTCATATGGTATTTTCCAACCGTCACATTTATGTCGCGGCTGAGTTTACCACGTATTTATATATCAGGGCAGTCAGTGATATCAAATGAAATGCGGATATCCACACGGTAGTTTGGAAAATTAACACTCTGGTCAACCCGTCGACGTACATGGATTTATGAAGGACTGCATGCTAAATGTAATGCGGAATCAACATTTTTAACTAAATGTTAATTTAATACAAATCCAGAAATTGACGCGATGTAAGAGGAGGAGTCAGGAAGTTCATATTATGAGGATATTTAGAAAAGATAAAGGTTGACCCTAGAATTGCAGAGGTTAAGATTGTAGTAGTCGGGAAGGCAATCACTTGAAGCGGTTGTTTTGAAGAAAATATCCGAATAGAACGCCCTTCGAATAAGAAGTGAAATACATCGTATATATGTATATTTGACTAACTACAACAGTTGATAATTACCTGAAATCATATGAAATTAGCAGTCGTAGCTGGTCACTGCTCACTGGAAATACAGGGTGACCCAAAAAAACGGGAACTTTTTAACAATCCAATAAAACGAAGAGTGATGGAAGAAAAATATTTAATTCATAGTAATTGAAACCTTAAAATATGCCATTTAAGAAACAATGATGGAATTTTCATTTTTTTTAAATTACGTCCTGTAGATGGCGTCCTCCTGTACGAATGCATTCTTGAAATTTGCTGTTGCGATTCCTCATTGACTGCTGCAACATCTCAGCTGGGATACTGTGAATTTCATTCTCGTTACTAAAATGGCGAAATGTTTAATTGCTCAAGCTCACTGTCTCGCAGTGTTGCCACTTGCTCATGTCAGGCAATACGCACTTCAAAAATTTCCATTTTTTTTTGGTCACCCTGTATAATTTATAAAAAAAACCTATGAAGCTTCTGCTATTTAACATGTGATTGTGCACTATTTTTCCTGTGTGCATCGATAACCATCTCTTTTAAAAATCAGCTTATTTTCTTTTCTTATCATAATGCTCTGTCATGGGGTGGGGGGCTTTAAGAAGGACTTTTTAGCCTGAAAGCGGTAGGCTGATTCGCCACGGTTCTATTTTTGCCCATGTTATCGAGCACAATTTTGGCACACCGGTGAAAGATTTCTTTCTTTTCTTTTCTTTCCGTAATAATTTGTGAAATGTACGGGTTTATCAATACTCGTCAAGTGGATGTTTTTCTATCCACCCCCCAACGCCACTACTAAGTTTAGTGGGTGTATGCAGGATACATGCATCGGCTACACTTTAATAATCTTGGACTTCCCTAGTTGAATAAAGTTTCCATTTTCACACAACAGTTACCAACTGTGGTATGAGTGTGTGAAAACGTACGAAACTGACCGTCGTGGTCGGTCACTGCTCATTGGAAATTTTCTTTGTTTGGAGTGATCACATGTGATGGCGATGTTATGCCTCCAATCATCTTCCCACATGGACTCAGATTAAACACGAAGGTCTACATCCAGTTTCTTGAGGTGGTACTTATGCCGTGAGTCAAGACACTGAAAGACACAACGTCTAGCAAAAAGACTCTCCACGATGACACGCAAGCAGGAGGACCCAGTCATGGCTGTCAGACAATTATTGCGACCACATCACCCCTTACATCTGACCACCTAACTCGACAAACAACAACCCCATTAATTATTATATATTGGCCACGGTTGAACGAGAGACCGACAAAACTACTTGTAAAAGCAAAGATGAATTAAATATAAAGATTATGTCAGCATTCACCAAATTAAATAAGGAGACTGTCCAAAAGAGTTGCAGGAGATTTCGAAGTTGTCTGGAGGCCGTGGTTGAAGTCAATCGTGATGTTTATGAATAAAGTTTCTCTTTAGTATTTCAAAACGTCTGTTTTATTTTCATTTTTGTGTAATTAAGACGACAATTTATTCATCGCAATATATATACACACACATATATATATATATATATATATATATATATATATATATATTCAAACAAATATTGTTAAATATAACAGACTACGAATGCTTATTATTTTTTATCACGAGTGTTTCTAATCGTCGTATAATGGCTTCATTTTCAAGAAAAATTAAAAACAAAATTGTTCAATGTTTGAATATTTCTTTATTATATTTGTTGTCGATGTAAGATTTTGGCGCAGATTACAGCATAATTTAACCTTAGTGTTGCTCACCGGAAATGATAATTGGGACAGGTTTACACGCGCGACATGACACCGTTAATCGGAGTAGCCGCTTTAGACACTACACAAGATTTCGGGCTCCTAACGACCAGTAGTGCTTTATCAACCAGAAAGTTGCCAACTCGGTAACCATAGTATGAAGAGTCGTAGCCACCATCCAGTCATTTCACCAAAAATCATGAAAGGCAATCTTAACACCTCAGACGAAGGAAACCGAAAACCCCATCGTAAACAGGAAACAATCCTTTACTCCCGTTCAAAAGGAGTAGGATTATGAACCGGGAGACAGGTTGATCTACCTATTCCTCTTAAAAGAATGAATGGTTTAGACCCTAGAATATCGGTGAAGAGGTATAGATTGCGTTTTACTGATTAACTTGAGACGGTCCCTTCCTTTTTTTTTTATCATTTCTCTTCATCGCTTAGGGAGGGAAATTTAAGGTCAATGCGGTTGAGTGTAGGATTAGTTGCAAATAATTATATTGGAATAGTTTAGTTAGGAGGCTAAGAGTAACATACTGTCTATTAAGTTTTAATTCGAAGTATCCCATACCAGAATAAGGTTAAGTGGTGAATTAAGACTACTCTTATCGTATAGGCATGAAATGCCTCAGAGCAAAATCTGATTCATTATTCCAAGTTAAGTATCATCTTGGAATATCGTCCCAGTTAACTTATTTTCAAAATGCCTAATATCAGTTGTGCCCGGGTATATAAAGTTGACCATATTTTTAAAATTATGTTTATGCTCCTTCTACACTTTAGAAGGATTTGGGTGGTGGAACTTGGAATAATGAATCTATCCCGTTCGTTACGAAACAATCCCTCCCACTTTCTTTCTCAAACAGAGTAGAACAAATACGAATTTGTCAATTTATACGTAACACAGATTCGAGAAGGTGTTAAATTTAAACTACACAAATTAAAATTAAAAGTAAAATTAAAAGTAGACGGTATCTCTGGGAACCTCCGAACCAATCCTGGTATCTTATTGGAATATCGCCCTAGATAATTTATGTTCAAAATATTATTTTACTATTGTGACCTGTTGCGGGTATACCTATCCAGTATAACTCTCCCAGAATTAATATATATATATATATATATATATATATATATATATATATATATATATATATATATATATATATATATATATATATATTGTGACCTGTTGCGGGTATACCTATCCTGTATAACACTCCCAGAAGTAATATATATATATATATATATATATATATATATATATTACGCGAATCATTCATACGAAAAGCAGATAATGAATGATTCGCGTAATATAAATTGAACCTGCACCACATAATTGATATATATATATATATATATATATATATATATATATATATATATATATATATATATATATATATATATATATATATATATATATATCGCCGAGCACCTCAACGTCCTTTAATGGTTAGAAAGCTTGTCTCGGTCTCGCAAGCACAATTACGACTGATTAGTGAGTTCGGTTTTCACTGAGTACCCTCATACTTTCGGCATTGTGCCACGTCTAAGGTACGCTTAGATAAGCACCATCTTTTGGGCACCTCGATGTGGTATAACGGTTATCAAGCTTGACTCCCTAGAAGAATTACGACTGAGTAATGACTATGATCCTCACCTATTTTCGGCCTTGTGCCACATCTAAGCTACGGTTGGATAATCCCTATAACTATTTATTGAGACAGGCAACGGTGAAGAGATTTGATGAAACAACTTTTTTCTTCATAATGTATGTCAATATCCAAACCTTATATTTAACATTACGTATTCGTGTTTCTTTGCCCATCATTGCAAAAACCAGAAGAAAATATTGTTTTTCACAACTGATCTTTAATGATGACAGTAAAACTCGTCTTTCTAATCAATCAAATAGTATTCTAGTCATCAATGATCCTTTGATGACTGGAATACTATTTTCCTATTTTCGACTGTGATAAATGTTGAAAAATTGTTTTGCTTTGGGGTACTGTTTAATCCAAGGATTCTTCGGTCAAAACAAATATGGATAAAGTAATTTTCCCAAACAGCAAGTTATTCTTCAAACTGGATTACATACTTCTATTATTATACTACCATGCAAAGAATACATTTTGAACTGATATCTTTCAGCATGACATCGTTCGTTGTTCTTATGCAAGATCCGAGAATATCTGGCGAATAAAAAACTTACTTTGAAACATGACATGACCTAACAGGAAATTTCACACGAACACAGTTGGGAACATTTTGATTTTTCTATAATCATATCAAAAATTGAGAAAGTTTTAAAAAATCATCATCATCATCATCATCATCATCATCATCATCATCATCATCATCATCATCATCCCTCGTCTAAGTTGAAACCTGAAGAGGTTTTCATTCATTCGTAGCGTGTCTTGTGCGAGTAGGCCAGGCGGAGCCAATCACTCTGCAGATCGAAACGCAGCAGATGTCCTCCAAATTGAATGCTCGCCTTTGTCACGGTGCTGTGTCATCACATAGCTATGTATCTCTGTCTACCACTTTTATGCCAGATGAGTGTTTACCACACTTTTACAGGATTTTAATTCTGCTGGGTATAAAGCCACCGTTATAAACAGAAAAAAAGTCTTGTGCGTTAATCGGTTTAACATTTATGCGACAGGTGTCACTTGATTACATGGTGTCAGTAACAACTTTGGGATATTTGACATAACTATGGTTGTTGTCATTTCATCCAGGTGTACTTGATTTTGATAGAATTTAATTTAATATTTATCATTATTAATAATTGAACGTTGATAAAGTTGGTTATATTCAGTATTATCCCATGTTTATTATCCTTTGAAATCGTTACTGTTGCATTAATAGCTTATAACCAATAACGTTTGGCAAATTAATTGAAGCAACCGCTTTAGTTTGCTTTCTTTCACCATGAGGTCAGTTTCAGACCCACTGCAATGACAGGGTGTAATCGATTTATATTTTTTTCTCGTATTTGCAGTGGTATGTAGTAATACTAATCTATTTTCTGGGAGTATGATGAACATTTTTGGCCTGGAACAATATTGTGTCATCTGTGATTGCATCAGAATTTTATCACGCCCAGAAACTATTGTCTGGACTGTCGATTATTTGTCCTACGGCCATTGTATGCGATGGAAGTTACTTTAAGAAAGCGTACGAAAATTGTAACGCTTCACGAAAACACTGGCAAGTTTTACCAGTCAGCAAATCAAATTAACATAGATTGACCCGAAAACTCTCCTGATTTAAATCCAATCGAGAATCTGGTCAATCTGCAAGGAGCGACTTCGTGGAGCGGCATACGAAGTACTAACATGTGCACTGGAAAATACGTAAGAACATAAATAATAACGGAATTCGTTTTGTTTCAATTAATTTGTACAAGGTGTCTTAATCCGCAATCCCTCGGGAATTTTTACATAAGTCTGAAGAGTAATGGGCTTCTATTTATCTACTTGTGCGTATATGTCTTTGCAAATAGCTATATATGATTTAAATTCTAGAATATATCTTTAGAGCGCAAATATGTTGGTTGTGGCGGAAGTGTTTGTTTTGAGTGTTTGATCGTCTTGATTTAATGGCACAGCACATCAGCTCTGTCATTTACTTAAAGCCGAATTTATTTTGGAAGTATATGGCTTGTAAACAATCTTTTGGCTCTTTGGTTCCATCACTCTTCAGTTATGCATCTAGAGTTATCTAGGAATATAATTTGTTGTATTTGACAAACCTCCTTCAGTTAGGTTCTGATTGTCTCTTTTTGTATCTTCTTGTAAAGGCCCGCTAGACTAGTCATGTCGTAATATCTTTGATGTATAGAGGAAAACTAACTACAATCGGTTAGAATATCTTTCGGTGTATGTGACTACCGACATGCTGTGCATTCAGAACGTTTATCTCTTAGGAGAAATGAGTGAGTGATAATGGTGTGTTCTATTCTGATTCTTGATAGGACGTTCTTCCGTCTACGAACGTCTAAGACCATGGATGCAATTCTCCGAGAATTCATTTAATTAGTTTGGTTCTTGGGTCCTACTTCCATAATTCTTGCCTCTTGTTTAAAATATATGAGTTTATGCTTATTTAATCTGTATAAGGGATTTTCAAATTTAAATATTCATTTAGGCATTCCTTGCTGCCATATCACTTTCTCTATTTTCTTGAATGCCGGTATCGTTATTTACCCAACATAAGACAAGTTTTTTTTTTTTTTTGGTAGGTGAGATTAATCCTGCTTAGTAACTTAACTATTAATAGATAGTTGAGTTTTTGCTTCTAAGTGATGCATGTACGAATAATGAGTATAAAAAAACAAATATTTGTCTGTTTCGTTATCCGTTACGATGTTTAAAGTTTCAGTAAAAAAATAGATTTGTCATGTAGGCGTTTTTTGATTGTTACATCAAGAAGAGCCATCTCATCTACCCTACTACAAAGAAGAACGAGGTGAAGGCGACAACCATCGCATTGCTATTTATCTGATAGTGATATCAGGGAGGAGAGTAGTGAGGTAATACATTTAGCACGCCGGGCAAAGTGGAATTGTACCTGTTTGGCGTGTAAATCTAACATTGCCGACGTCGCGACGAGCGGCCATTTGCAATCACCCCACTGCGCATGTGTGAAGCTAATCATTTGTTTTTAATATGATCAGAGATTTTTTGGAGTGGAACTTTTGGACGAGGTGGTTGATTTCCAGGGATTTATGTGCATTAGGATTTTTAACATTGGATTTATATTTTAAACTAAAGCCATCATATTAACTTCACAAGAAGACTGGTATTAGTTTTAGGGTTTTTGGCAAGTTTTAGTAAAACCACTTTGTTAGGCAAAGTAGGTTTCCCTGAGTAACAGTTTCAAGGTTTACATTAGTGTTTAATTGTAATTCATTAATAATCTTTTCCATGTAAAGCCCGATGGCTGTCAGTTTTGTTTTGTTTTTTTCGTTTGGCTGAATAAAACTCTATATTGTTGTTGAGAAACACTGTTGAATGTATGTTTATTTTGACAGGAATCGAGTTTACAGAGATGAAAAGTCCAGTGCAATAAAAATCCCCTTTTCGACGCGCAATAGATATAAAGATAGATGTGATGAAAGTCGAAGAATATATATGGAAACATTAATTGAATAAAAACAGACATTTGGTAAACACCACTTAAATCTGTCTCCACACAGCGCAGCAGAAGATTATAGAATGAATTAAACATTAATCTTTATCATAAGTGCAAATTCCTAAGTAGGTCCAGTGTTTTCTAAGAGATAAATGATTGCTACTTTCGATAAACTGATCGGCATATATATATATATATATATATATATATATATATATATATATATATATATATATATATATATATATATATATATATATATATATATATATATATAAACACACACATACACAAACACACCCAAAAGTCCTTGGGTTGGTTAATGTTATTAATAATGTTCAATTAATGCAGAATGTATATATATCAACTGGCATTTATTTGGTGATAGATTAAATATAGCACGAATTGCCAAAAGAACTAACGATTCCTCAAATATAAAATGAAAATGGAAATTCAATTTCGTAGTATATAATATTTAGATGAATATACATCAATAAGTACTAAAGTCCATTTTAAGAGGATCGAATAGATATGAATACACGATGGCTAATACTTATTGAACATGTTTCTATGTAAAAGGGTTGAATTAATGTGATGAATTACCGCGATGTGTGCGAGCAATGATTGTATTCATACATGAGATAATAATAATAATAATATCAATAATACTTATTATTATTATTATTATTATTATTATTATTATTATTATTATTATAGTGACAGCAATAAATTTCATTACTCCAATTATTACCCACGAATTCTTGGGCATCTTAGTAATACTCTTTCCCGTCGATATACAAATCATTTACTTCCATTGAAAGACGCTTGTATTATTACAACCGTATTAGTAAGTATGCTTTTTTTATATTCTGTTCTATTTCAGAGCTCTTGGATTTTTTTCAGATTTTTCTTCTGCATTATTTTTAATTTCCCTGAAGAAAAAAATGTCTAATCATATTTGTTGTTGTTATTTTTCATATTTGTTTATTCTGGGCTAGAATGTTTTATCCGATCGAAATTCTAAATATCAAGGAATTTGAATTCCTTATTCTGTAAGATATCTTCTGATTTATGCATATACGATTTGATAAATGTTTCACTACTAGCGATTTGCACAATTTCCATAGGCCGTTCATTCCTACTCAGTCATGTTTATATTTGTAAGTACTAGCATTCTAAATTCAATGATTGAGATCTTGAGTTTGATCTTTGCAAAGGTGATATTTAATATTCTGATAAATCTCATCTGCGTTACGTCTAAAGGAGTGCAAAATCATTATTTTCAGTAGGGATAATTTTTTTTTTCAGAGTGTGTTTACATTTATTTGTTCGCTTCCTCTACAAAATTAGTTTGCTGTGATTATCCTGAGATCCGACAGTTCAAATTATTTTCATTGAATTGCATGAGTTGATTTATATTTATAAGTAAAGATAAAGATTTGAATCGGATGGAATTAGTTGAAAATGATTTGCATATAGATTATTCAATTCAGAAACAACATTAACATTCAACATCGAGCACAAAGATTACGTTGAACAGCAATTGGAGAAACTTTTTTTATTATTAATGACACTTCGTCTTTAAAGTCGTTTTTTTTTTCGTCTTCATCAACGACCTTCTTGATGTCATCAGCTCCTAACAATATATTTTTGCTGATGAAAAATCTATTTATCCATGTCTTATTATTAAATCAAACAGGCACAACAAAGTAAAACTGACAGATGCTCCCGAAAAAAGACCTCCAATCAGTGGTTATTTGGGACAAGGAATAGCTTGTAAAATTTAACGCCTCCTAAATCACACAGCCATAATTTAATAAAGATGGATAACCTTTTCGGCTCTCCACCACCATGGATCATGCTAACACGCAGAAGAGCAACTCTAGGCGCCTTCTTCGGTTTGCGTTTTCAACTGATATGAAGTGGAGTTATTATATTGAATCAGGTGCTAGACATGCTGCTCGGGGAACGTTGGTTCACTATGTCTTCTCAGACAATTTTTCTCGTCTCAAACTATCTTGCATATTTATAAATCTATAATTCGTTCGTGTATTGATTATTGATATCATACATGGTCTGGTGCTCATACTTGATATCTAGAGATTATTGAAAAATTCCATAAATGAACTGTAATCTTATTGATCCTGATCTGGCATCTCGACATTCGTCATTTTATCACCGCTGCGATGTGACTACCCTTGGTATTTTCTAGGATTATTTTCATGGAACTTTTTCTGGTAAGCTTTTTCCCACGGTGTTGCGATTCTATGAATTTAAGCGAACAATTGATTGACAACTAGGTCTTATCGAACGAGCTATATTCAACCATAAATTATTTTCTATATTTTTCTGTTCTCACACTTCTAATCTGTGTGATTCTCTTCCGATTTCTTGCTTCCTTGTTATCTACAATCATCAAATAATTCAATGCAACATCTAAAAGGGCCATCCGTCCTGGGTATGACGATAAACTACATCCGCGTCCAGGGTAAGACGATAAACTACGTCCAACAGCAAGGCCTCTGATCAGGACGCTTTGAGGAGCGGGAACCACCTCTTAAGTGCTGCTGTTCCCAGGTTCACCCTCACCGGGGGGGGGGGGCTAGCACTTGTTAGGGTTCCAGCTATGGTCAAATAGTTGACCCCGAAACTGAGGTAAAAAAACATTATGAAAGTGTAAAAATAGGTTTTAATACCAGAAATACTTTATAAAAAATATTACTAGAAATAAATTTTTGAAGAAAATATATTGCCAGCAATACGTTTTTGAAAAATAAAAATATTACCAGCTATACAATTTTGAGGAAAAAAAATATTACCAGAAACAGATTTTTGACAAAACAAAAATATTACCAGGAAAAAAAAAAGGTGTCGGCATTAAATGACCCATTGAGGTGTTGATATGCCGTAAAACAAACCAAACGAAACTAAAAGCGCCATCCGGTTCTTTTACTTTCCTTTCTCTTCACTAAAGTTTTCTTATTTTCTTTCACTCCCAGTAATCTGTTGTAGTTTCCTCGCAAATAAACTATTAATCATGAAAATTCAAGTTTCATTTTTAAAAATCGGATAGTTTAATTATATATGTTTTTTTTTGTTTTGGTTTAATAGGGTGTTGGAATCTAAACATATGCGATTATATATTTCCGGGAACAGATAAAGTTAAAACATTTTGATTGTGATATATATGTTCGCTCTGATACTGATATACATCTATCTAGAAGGAAGCCATTTTTAATATCCCCTCCAACCGTATTTGTTGTTCTACTTATATCAGCCCAATTTCTACGACTGATGGTATTTCATATCTTTTACCGGGACTTCTTATATTCTAACACTACAATCTTGTACTAGCATGGTTTATAGAAACAGATGAAAACACACGTTCCTCATACGCAGGCGCACATGTACGCACGTCTACATATGTGTATACCTATATTGTTTCATTTAAGATAATTTAAATTCAATCCTTCTATACACTTGGCTTCCGTTAAGCAATATTGCTGTAGGCTTTCTTCCAGTTCGCTTCGTAACCAAAACCAAACCAATGTATCCAGTAATTGATTTCTTTGCCTTTGCTTCTGCGTGGTTGTTTAAGTAGGTGTCTCTCGAATACGTTTGTCGCCTTGGGTCACCGTCATGATTACAACACTCTAATACATGATATTCCCTCGGGTTTCTCAAACTGAAACTGACCATGACCTCTGATGTCTATAAGAAAATATAATAAACAGTATCGGCCAATTTTCGTTAAAGTCTTTGTTAAGGTTCTGCATGTTTCAGGCTGTTGAATTTAAACAAAATCAAACGGCTCTCATTTGATAGTAAATGTCTCTTTTCGCAGGTTGTTTTGCAAAGGTAAAATCATAGTTTTAAATGTCAGTAATGAAAGATGGAATATTTATTTATTTGAAAGTATATACGTATGTATAGTCTGGCATTATATCAAAACATTTATATACATGAATACTTATATAACTTTACAAGAAATCCATAAAGCACACAGGAAGAGAATTACATTGTGACATAAATCAGTTCCTACTTAAAAATGTATGGTGCAATTACAATGTATTCAACGGTATATTCACTGTTAATTGCAAGAACACTGTGACACCTATCAGGCAGTTCTTCGATATATTTTGAGTAAGCATCCAAAATTTTGACGTGATAAAATTCTTGATGAACTGATCGAACTTGTTTTCTTGAGACAAAGTTTTCTTAAAGTGTTTTGCAGCGACTGAAAATGGTAATAATCAGTTATTGCAAAGTCAAGTGAATACTAGTCGAAGAATAGAACATACTAACAAAGTTAGGATTTATTCCTGTGTAATTCGTGCTGTAATGAGACAACGTTGTCATAGAAGATATCAATTTCTTTTTAATTCATTGTTGTTGAGTCTTGACTCATTGTTGAATCTGGACTAATGCATGGAATAATAATGCAACACAAAATGTACTTAGAACAAGAATGTATTATAACAAGAAAGTGTACACAATATTTACATATAGTATTTCTGTATATTTCTGGGAAGACGTTCCTGGAGAATATGTTGACTAAGTCGCAGTCGGGCAGAGTCTCTAGCTGGATCTCTGTATTCGCTCCCCGTCTTCCGGTACCAACCATTATTTATATAGTCGGTAGTCACCTATGCAGATTAGGTGGATCCTACCACAACAATTGTGTAAGCCGCTGCATAAAACTAACGACTGTTATTGTGCTCCAAATGTATTCATAACCCCTACTTATGAATTAGAATTTAACATTGAAATTGATTGCCTAACATAAAATGTAAATTAATTTGATTAACGAATTCAGCTTTTTTATAGTGTCATTTTTTGCAAGAATTCTGATGTAAAGCTTTGAGATTAACACGACATGAAACTAACAAGTTTTAGACATGAGCACTATTCGATACTAATAAATTTGACATAAGTGATAAGGAAATTGAACAGAGAATCGGCTGCAGTAGAGATATTTTATCCCAATTTAAAAAAAAAACTGATACAAAATAATGCTTTAACGTGAAATTTTGAATCATATTCTTAAATAACCTCATAAAATCGAGATTATTCATATGGATGTTACATATTGTGTCAAACACGTTCAGAAATAAATAAACTGCTTTTGTATGCTATTTGCTTTCTCAGCTCAGTGGTTAAAACGTATTTCAGCGAGTGAAGCCTGTTTGTCTTCCACCGTTTGTTTACTGGCGCTACAGAATCAGAAACAAAAGACTGCGAGAAATATCATGAACCATATCACTTGAAGATTTTCAACAGCAACAACAACTTAAATGCATAGCAGATATAACTCAAAGAGAAAATAATGATGTTGAAGTTTCAGATTACTTCAAAGAAAAGGTTAACAAGAAAGCCGCCATCGATACTGGAAAGAGCGTTAACAGTTACTGGACTTGAAAAATATCTTCAGGAAAAATTGTTTTAAAAAATAAAGATTTTATAAATATTACCAGACAGTCGCCGGGCTCCTCAGACAATAAATGCTGAAGGTTTTCTTATCATAAAAAAAAATTTCCATTATTATTATCAGTGCATAGGCACATTTGAAACTTTTTCCAAATATAAACAAATAATGTGCATGAAGGAGAATATTGTTGTCAGAAATCCAGAGACTGATATGCAATGTAATTGGCCCTGATCTGGCATCTATTCTGCAGTCGCTCTCTCACAGATGTGCCGTCACCTCCCTCTGTCTTTTTTTTTTTTACAAATACCTTCACGGTAACTGCTCCGATGAGCTGCTATCGCTGGTTCCCAGACTTCATGAATTTAAGCGTTCAACAAGGCTGGCATCTCGCTCTCACCATTTCACTGTCGAAACTATTAAATGTAGTCTCTTCTACTTCAATAGCTTTATGTCTCTCACCTCTTGCCTGTGGAACTCCCTTCTCTTTTCCTGTTTCCCTGATAGCTATAATCTTCAGCTATTCAAATGTAATGTCAATCGACGTCTCCGGATGCCTTGATCTATCCCATATCATTCACTTCATCTTTTCCTCTATCACTCCTATATGCTCTCGCTCCAACTCTCTGTAACCCCTTGCGTGCTAGTGGTTTCCCGCCTTGCTTGGGGGAAAAAGCTTAAAAAAAAATTCTAATGAAATTCTCCACAAATATATTAGCCCGATAGGTGAGTAAGATTCATATAAAAAAATATCAAATATTCAATAATGAAAGTAAGCATTTATTTCATTATTGAATATTTGATATTTTCTTTACATATGAATCTTCTTTTCGGCATAAAATCTGTATGTTTTGCATAAAAAATGTGGGAGTAAGTAAATTCAATAAGTGAAAATTAATGTTCATTCTGTGGACAGAACAACGCAAATTTATACATCATTTCCGTAATAAAGCAATCTGTAAGATACACAGTGAAATAAGACATGACTTTGTTCCAACCTGACATTTTGTTAGGTACGCCCATCCTGGTCCGAAGAATTGCTATGATACTAAAAATATTTATGGTACGTGTTGTACGTGTAATTCATGATCAGTTCCGCTTGTCTGCCTTGTAGGTGTCAACATTTTTTTATACTGATAGAAAACCACAGCGAGTGGAATTTTACAGCATGTTAAGCAATATAGTGACAATTTCCTGTCATACTTGATGAAAAACGGGCACACCAATATCATCTTATAAGAAACGCCATCCTATCTCCTGCTGGCCATCGGGTTCTTCACAGATGAATATAAATCAAGAATCAAAATTCACCAGGATAGCAACGTTTTTGGGAGATGCGGAAGGTATTTGAATAAACGTAATATTTTCAGTAGGGCTAAGTAGTTAATATATTCTCTAACTTGCTTTACCGCTTAAATATTTGATTGGACGATAGACAGGGAAGCTGTAGATAGCTGTTCGCCTTTGCAGGACAATGCATATATCAGCAAAGCGACAGATATTTTGAAAAAAATTGTGTTATCATCCTTCACAGCAGATTATATTCTTTTATTTCATCTTTCTAAAAAATGTGAGAAAATTCTAAATGCAGTTTCTCGAACGATTTGAAGATAATAACTGTACCTTAGCAGGATTTTATTAAGCAAACATTAACTTTATGCTTTGGATAATTTGCATTTTGAAACCTAAAAAAACGATCCGTCGAAAGATATAAATTAGTGAATGGACATGCGGAATTGTATATGTGTATCATGTCCCTACACCATTGCTTACATTGTTGGGCTGAGAGCTTTTCAGCAACACAGTTATGTCCTCGTCTAGAATTGGGATATCAGGATACTTGAGGATTTATGACTTCAGAAATATCTCCGTATCAGTTTAAGGAGATTAGAGCTAGTTGTTTTGTACAAAGAAATAAACGGCATAGGAAGCATTCCCAGAGATCCACTGTCTTCAGCTGAAGAAAGACTGACAATTTCAGGACTATCAAGTCATTTCCTGGTAGCTAAAAAACGTTTGGAACATTAAAGGAACGATTACGCACATCATTATTGCTACACTGGGAATAAAACCAGATATGGTTGATAAGTGTTTGGAATTCTAGAATAGGCAATGGAGATGGTTACGACAATTCTGTGAAGAATGCTGAAAGTATGTGGCGAATAACTCAGATTTAATCTAGAGTGATGGAAATATGAGCTTCTCCTGTGAAAATGATGATAATGGCCCTGTCGCGATTTCTAGTGATACCATCTCTTGATTTATTCTCAAATATGGGCAAGCAACACTGATATGGCTGCTGTGATCTTATATTTTTTTGTGCAGACGTGGCAATGTTGAGCGCTTTGTGCACAAGTTATATTCATATTTTGCGAACATACAATGTGCCTCGTCCTTTTTAGACAAATGCGACCACGTATAATACGCGTTATCAACTCCTGTGTCAACAACCTCAGGGAAACTAACATCAAGACTCATAATTACATTAATTCCCCCTGAAAAGGTTGGTATCCGGGAGCGCTGGAAACCGACTGATAAAACTTTTCTCTAGGAGAAGGAAATCTTTTACTTATTTATTACCAGCGACTTCTTTGAAAATATATCCAAGAATAAAAGCACGAATAATAAAAGCAAGCATAAAAACAGGAATTATAACAATTTATAAAATGTTAACTATGATCAAAATATATTTATTCTAATCGTTACTAAGACTGCAGTTGTATATATGATAGGTGAGGCTGAGGAACACACAGACAACTCTGCAAATAGTATATGATTTAAACAGAATACGTAAAGTAGGCAAAGGTAATAAATCATACTATACTGTTCAGATTTTTGACAACCAGAATAGTTTGTGGGTTTTATAAATCCTGTGGGTGATACATTCTTGTTGACCATGTTCACCATAGTCTATGAATATAGAGTGCAGCGCAGTACGTAATCTGTTCAATGAAAAAACGTTCAAGATTAACACTCATGAGTCAGACATTCTAATAAATCTGATTATATCGCCTATACCAACAGCAGCTGTTCCGTAATTCTTCAGTCTTCGATATCAGAGGTTGGCAGTGAATATTCCGGAAAAAACATGGCCGCCTTTATACACGTCTTATTGAATATTTTGAGCCTTCTGATTGGTTAACTCTTCTATTGGTGAAATATAAAATGAGTCAGCTCATTTTGGCTGTCTCACAAGTACTCAAGTCCATTAATGTACCGTTCTGACTTCTGTTATGCTCTGCATTTACAAAAAGATCTGGCTCAAAACGTGGTACTATCGAGGCTGGATCTGCCCAACCTTCACTTTCCAGTCATGATAGAGTCCAAAAGCGTCTATGTGTCCCTGTGAGTGAAATTCTTTTTCAACCCCTTTTTCCACAGACGAAACGTTGCAAGTCTTTCGCTAGTCTTCTGCAATGTCCATGGAAAAATTTATATAATAGTTTCCACTACTTTAAGCCACCCAACCAACATTCGCCATGCCGTATACATTAAAGCAAAACACCGTCATTCCCACTGTATTCCATTAGTAAGGTGTCGGTTCCACCTGGATAGTTCCTTACCAAGAACTGTGGCTTTATGGAACAGAATCCCAGGAAGATACTTTTCTGACCAGTAGTTTTGTGTGTTGTGATGTAATGAATATCGGCTTGGGGAGCGGAATTCGAATTCTAGTCGAGTTCGTTAGATTTGCTTACACACAAATACCCTTGGGAAAGGCATGAATCTATCTTTTTTCCCCACAGATATGGGTTCAATAGCAGAAGAGACTGGGTTCTTTAGCCTTGGTTGGTAGCCATTCTACCGCAGAAAGAAATGGCAACCTACTGCGGGAAAAATCCGCTTCGTCAGTCATGTATCCAAAGATACATGATCGACTAAGTGTGTATCATGTATGGCATTTAACTGACAGACTGATTTAAGTTACCCGACCAGTCTAAACTTCTTCAAGTTAACTATTATGCTTCCTTTATATCCTCATAAACCACGCTTCTTACTTTTACCGATCACACAACAATTGCCCTCAATAACCCTCTACAGGAGGTGACGGTTCGTCATTGTATTGCGTAGACATTAGTAAACAAACAATATCCCCATCTCCCTTTCGGTTCATCCATAAAAAGATTCTAAAGAAAATTGTCTAGAGTTGATTTCTTCTGTTGATGCACAGCGGAACCCCACAGAAGAATTGCAGGTAGAAAAGTATTACCTAAAGATGGCACGCAATGCAACAATATTGAGAGGAAGATTTTCTTAATAATATTATACGTTATATAATTCATAAACATGATTGTTTTCGGCAGTCTAAGATAAATATTAATTACTTCTGTGAGGAAAGTCCGTTTCAACCAGCAACTTTCAGTACAAACTTTCTCAGAAGAATCAATAAAATCCATCGAATCTTTAGCATACCGATGAAGCAAAATAAATGCTACTGACAATGACATGAAAATTCACATAGCTAAAGCCTGGGCCATCTGGAAATCTGAACTCACAGACAACCACTAGTGGAAATTCTTTGGAGACAATGTAGAGGTTGTGTTAATATATGGTGTCACTGTTTTGATATTAACTAAAACCCTTGAGTCTAGACTTCATGGAATCTACATTCGTATAGCTACTCTTGGCGATAACATCCAACGAAACCACAGCTCTATGGGCCTATCTCTGATATTTCTACAATCTTACATGAAAGTAGAAGGCGATTTATAGTACATTTCTGTCGAGCAAGACCAGAGCTTGCGTGTGATATACAGCTCTGGACACGGGTTGGTTGGCTAGTGATCAGCTACATCGATCAACTATGTTACGACACAGAATACAATCCTATTGACCTTCCGAGCTTGATGCAGGACCGTGATGGTTGGTGTGACAGACTCATGAGTGTCCCAGGTAGCTCGACCGAATATACTGACAACGGAAAAATGAACTTTAAAATCTATAAAATTCTTAACTGCTTGCACACGATGTGAATTTATAAAGTCTATGGCAAACATGCTCGATCTGTTTGAAACGAATGTATAATACGGCCGGTCCGGCTCGAATCTGAGTTGCTCCCACGCTGGTCAGCACTGGCCTCAATCAATTAATGGTTATCTTATCTGTCGACTGCTTGGTTCCTTCATCCTGCTCTGCCCACGTTGTGTTCTTTGATCACAGTGCAGTGAAGATTGAATTTTCTTCTCCATTAAAGCGCTGAATCGATTTGGAGGGACTGTGCTATGAAAAAGAACAAGAATACTGATCCGGATGAAAACACAAATATCATAACAAATAAGGAAGAAGGCAACTGGTTTATATCATCGTTGATACAACAAAATAAACCCTTCCCGTTTGACTCGTAACATTTGCTTCTAAAATCGGAGCGGGTTAAACATTCAGACGACATGTTCGTCGGTCAGCATCGGCGGCAGGTCACGCGAGGTTCAACAGCGAACGAAGGAGTTGTTGATTCGTTTCAGCTTTCTCCAACGGCAGTTCCGAATAGCGGCTTCAACCGATTGATATGAATTTTTCCCGTCAGCACTTTAAAATAAATATTTCTAAGGATTTTCATTTTGCTTGTAGAATTCCAATGAATTCTTTTTGCTTGTCGATTTCCAAAATTCGACCCATTTCCAAATTCCATTCGTGACATTTTTGGTTTTACTTAAATTCTGTCCTCAGCCGACAATGACCTTCAAATGCCAACACAGTTAACTTTTCAAAAACAAATTTATTTATTTCAAATTTTTCTACTGTTTTACTTTCTGGCCTTCTTCGGAGATTCAAAACAATCCTTGTCTGTGTTTACTGTTTAATATAAAGAATAAAAACATTTCATTTTTTTCCACGCTTCATATTTCAATTCCTGTTTCTAACTTTAACGTTTTCAGATTTAACGTTTTCAAGTCTTCGAATGCTTTTCAACTTATATACCGCATTTCACTGCTTATAAGACACAACGATGCATTAGGCCCCCACCTACCAAAACTGAAAGAAATGGGGAAAAAGACATTCATTGTATGCATAGCCCTCCCCAATAAATGTATGACTAATCATGGAAAATTCATCAATGACCGAGAAGTACCAATTTATGATAAGTATTTCCAATGTAATAATTAGAAGAGAAGTTAACTCTAGCCCGACGCAGGGTGAACATTGGAGTTATTTTATACGAAAAAAAATACACGCCTTATAAGTAGCAAAGAAATCAGTACTTCTCATGTTATCCAATCAGAAAATTGTTATGGGAACTTACCTATAACGACAATGAACTCTTCCTGACACTATATATACTGCGCCTCTCAAGAGAGACGTGGAAAGAGTCGAGACGGAATCGAGTCGAGTCAATAGTAGTTCACTCCAAACCAGACTGACAGTCATACTAACACCTTCAACATCTTGTATTATATTTCTGTGTAATATATCTTTGTTATTTCTACTCTTGTGCTCGTGTTGTTCTTCCTTGGTCCTAACTTTGGACCATGACAGTGGCGACGAGGATATTGGACCATAACAAAAGTCCTAGCGAAAAACTTGAGAAATCGTAAATTTATTCAGTTTATTCTCAGTAGAATTTAACTTTCACAAAATTTCCTGATGCCATTCTGATTTATACTAGCCATTTGCAACCAATACATTTATAACTATATCGATTTTATCACGTGTCAAATCCAGCAGTCAGTTATGTGCCATGTGTGATACACGCTTAGGCGATCATGTATCTTTCGATACATAAGTGACGCGGCAGATTGTTTCCCGCAGTAGGTTGCTATTTCTTTCTACGGTAGACCAGTTGTCATCTAAGTCTATAGAACCCGGTCTGTCCTGCTATTGTTTCATAGCTAGTGGGAAAAGAATAGTATTCACACCTTTCCCAATGGTATTAACACGTAAGTGAATGTGATAGATTCGACTGGAATCCAGCAGACCTCTCCTAATTCACAACTTTCAATCTCTCTCATTATCTCTCTTTCCTTCTATCAATCTCTCTGTCGCTGTTTTTCTGTGTCTCTCCCCATCTCTCCTCTCTCTCTCTCTCTCTCTCTCTCTCTATATATATATATATATATATATATATATATATATATATATATATATATATATATACACAGATTTGTCCTCATCATCTGAGGAAATTGTCCAAGCCTAAAGTCATTTCTTTGTCTCCTAATATACAGTGACAACCTTTAAAGAATTCAGCACTATAAGAAAAGTTCTTGGCACCGTTACAAAACCTTTGGATCAAAAGTGAAAGAGGTTGTTTGATGATAACATTCGCCAGGAAGAAATCTCAAAGAAAATAATTCAGAAAAAAGAAGACTTAGTATCAGTGGAGAGCTGTTTCAATTAAACATCTCACTCTATTAATCGAATCTATATTGTGGTGGCCTTGAGCACAGCTGTTTCCATTAACGATAAAAATCAGTACAATTGTAGTCAAAAGTACTTGCCACTCACATTATTTATCTCATATTTTTCCATTACTCATTTCGATTTGTATCAAAGACATTTATCAGAACAGTACAATTATGTGTATTTCATTGATAAAACCAAATGGGTTCTTAGTATTTTCTAATGGGCTTTCTTTTAGGGGACGGTTAAGAGAATTGCCTATTTTGCACCAAACATCGTGGTTGGGGTTTAAATGATGATTTCAAAAACATTATGTTTTAAAAGCCAAATAGTCATTTCTTTCTTGGTGGGGTGATATTGATAAAATCCAATCTTCTTAGATTATTTTCCATTTCTTCTTAAATTGAACTAGTGTTTTATTGATTCATTTTTCCACAGATTAACATGCCTTTGCAGGTTATTTAAAGCCAGAAGATATTTTGAGATTCAAGAATTTTTTGATGGTTGGAAGACAATAATGATTTAGTCTTAAAAATTAAAGCTATAACTAGGGGAGAAGTGGTAGTTCCATCCCTTTCACAATGGTATTTGCCCGTAAGGTAATATAACGAACCCAATTGGAATTGGACGTCGGCTCTCTGATTGACTATTCCAAGCCATTACACATTACACCAGCCACACATCCAACCTTGCAGCATCTGGTATACACAAGTGGTCAACCATTTACGTACTGACCAGGCTTGTCGTTACCTGATTTTGGTAATCGTACGGGAAACAATTTTCGACGTGATATGGCCGTAGAATTGAACTCAGTGTTTAGTTATATGTAGTTACTAAATAAACTTCGGTATACGTTGTATGACAATTATAGAATGAACACAGCGCGTCAAGATTGAACCCGAATACTTCCGGTCATATTCCAACTTCTGCTTTCTTGAAATGTCATGCCATTCATTGCCGAACAGTAGGGGAAGTTCTACGTGTTTCTTTTATACATTTGAGGAAAAGGAATATAGAGGATCACATTATCATCAGATTTACTGTGAAGGATGATAAAATTGCTAGCTGAAAGTTAGGTATATTTTTTTTAAAAAAAGGCTTAAAACTAACATTTTATGAAGAAATCTAGTGTTTTTTTTATGAGTAGCGTAGGCAGTTCATCGAAATGAAGAAGGTTGTGCACGCCAGAAGTGAAAAGTCAGCAACACAGATGTAATTGTGGGCAGATTTCGGATTTGGTTTGACCATGCGTGTTATTGACAGTAACAGAATTGTATACGCATGCGTAAAATTACAGCAGATTCTAACAGCAGGTTTATGAAAGACAAAAATAAGGCATTAGGAATTCGTTTGTATTATACTGTAGACATCGGAGTTGTTTTTTTTTTTTTCGTTAATACAGAGGTTGGTCAAAATAATTGAAACACTTGTTAAATTCAAAGAAAATTTATTTAATATGGAGTTAGTCCTCCTTTAGCCTCAGATACAGCTTTAATACGTCTAGGAATGGAATCATACAGCTTCCTTACTTGATCCAGAGGTATTTTCAGCCATTCTTCCATTAACACCTGCTCCAGCTCTTTAAGACACGACGATGGAGGATAGCGGCTCCTAAATTGTCGCTCCGAAATGCACCACAAATGTTCAATAATATTGATATCTGGAGATTGGGGAGGTCACTCCATGTGTTCTAGCTCACTTTCATGCACTTCATACAAATTCTTAACCATTGGAGCGGTATGTATTGGAGCATTATCGTCTTGGAAGATGCAGTCACCACCAGGGAATAAAGTCTCGGCCATTGGATTAACATGATCTCCCAAAATGTTCAGGTAACCTTTGCTGTTGATTCTACCATGCTGAGCAACTACTGGACCGTGACATTTCGAAACTATCACTGATCCGCCTCCATGCTTCACTGTTGGAAGAAGGCAGTCAGGGTTGTAAACTTCTTTCGGCTGCCTCCACACATAAACTCGCCCTGAAGTTGGGAAAAGAGAAAAACTTGACTCGTCTGAGAATATGACTTGCTTCTATTGGCCTGCAGACCAGACATTGGTAGCTCTTGAAAAATCAAACAGTTCAGCAACTTTCGTGATCGAGTCTCCCGCCATACGAGCTCCAACAATTTGCCCTTTTTCGAACTCGGCAAGGTCATGCATTTAGCTTAAATTTTACTAAATTCTGAAAATAAATAAGAAAAAGATAAATTAGATACATAAACGTATTTACAATAGATATAGCCTGCAATTACGAAGTTTTAGTTAAAGTTCTTAATATAACAGGTCTTTGAAATTTAGGGGTGGAATTTGCACCTGTTCCAATTATTTTGTCCAACCCCTGTATATCTAGATTCCTATCAAAATCTCATATTTCGTAAACTACAGTTGTTTTCGCATATGCCGTGAGATCAACATTTTCTCAGTAGCAACAACCGTATTTCATTAAGTAATATTACAATGTTTATATAAAAATATAATATTAATATAGTATAAAAACTTTATTTCGTCTAATCGTTAAGAAGTCTGTAGTTGTTGATATAATGTTTAAGGAAGAATAAAACACAGAAAACCGAAATTTGTTAATAAAAGTGTTTAAATGAGAAAATAGTCCCAAAATATTTGGTCGAGACAAAAGATAACAAACCGTACCCTACTGATCGGCCCATTGACGATCCGAAGTAAGTGGTAGTACTTTGAACAATGTAACGTGTAATACTAACAGTGATAGATTGCCTTTGGCAAAGTTTCGATATAAGAACGAAAGACACCTGAAAATCAACAGTACGTTTGCGTCAAGAAAGAATTCAAAAGTACTAATCTTTTCTTCTGCCAGGTGAAATAAGATTTTTTCTTTTTGTTTTTTGTGGTGAAACATGATTTCTTTTGAGCTGGGCTTGAATACAGGCAGGGCGTAAATGCTGTGTAAACAGCATAACAATGCTCGAGAATGAAGAAAAACTAAGGTATGCCAAAATGGAATGTAGCATTGGTACAAGACTTGAACAACATGATCGAAGGATTGGCGAATGTCGTTGTAATAAAAATGAAAATGAAAGAAACGAAATCGAGGTCTTATATAAACTTTTTATTTGGTTTGAGATTTGTTTGTAAATGAGAATGTCGTGAATGATTCAGT
>OZ038484.1:13412714-13445214 GCA_964036315.1 Acanthosepion esculentum
TATATATATATATACATTTGTTAGGGGAAACAACTGCAGCATGCTTTAGATCACTTGGCTACGGATATTATCACAACACTGCAAGGTCCTATTTATCCAGTTTCAAAGAATGCACACTTACTCGTTCAGTTATTCTCGAAATCCCATGTCTGATCTCTTTCGTGGCCGAAGCCTAACAAAGCAGTTTCTAAGCGATTAATGGGTTTATTTTTAATACGATGTTTTTGTTAATTCCAACGTTATTTTAATGGATACCCATGTTTGAAATATACGTCTTGTGTTTTTTTTTATTTGAATCAATGAGTATTAAGTTAGCCAACGCACTCGAGAAAACGTAATAAAGAAAATGTGCTTTCTGGCAGATGTAATATAATAAGGTTAAAATGAAATAGAAAGAAATAGGGCGTCTATTTCAACAATGGGTATCCACTAATAATAGGATTTGAAGTAATAATATTAATAATCACATAATAATAAAGCTTTCTTCCCCGTTCATTAGTTCGCACAACTATTACGTTCTGCCGTTACGTCATAAATAATGGACTATTCCGTTTTGATCGCGTGGAAAGACAAGACATATCATAGATGCTAATGGGCTTCAGTGAAGATAAAAATAGAAAGATAGCGGTGTTTAATGTCTGCTAATAACTCCTAAATAACTGTCTATACGGTTTTGATCGCGTGAGAAGACAAAAGATCATAAAGACGCTATATTGTTTCAGTCAGCAAATGAAATAAAAAAGGGAAGATAAAAGTTTCTGTGAAAAGTAAAAAAAGTGCCAATTTCAAATATGTTCTTTTGTATTGATGACTTATTAAAATGAACATCAGTCATTTTTTTAATTCTTCTTGCAATATTTTATCAAAGTGTTCAAGTTAAAATAATTAACGATGTAATAGTGAAATGTCTAGAGATATTTTATTGCCGTAAAACTCGCTATGAGCTTATTTCAATCATTAACTGAAGAATTCAGATTAATCAGGAATATCAAATACGAAACAGTGACATTTTCACGGTTTAAAACTACTAGTACTACTACATATATATATATATATATATATATATATATATATATATATATATATATATATATATATATATATATAACTATGAACCTAAAGGGCCAGGTAAACCAACCTAGGTTTCACCTCCGCGGATCGTCAGGGTACGCTGACGATCTGCATAGGTGAAAACTAGATAGGTTTACCTGGCTCTTTAGGTTCATAGTTTGATTTGCTTTACTTAGTGTATTGAGCAATTTACTTAATTACTTTTGCTTTACTCGTGTTGGAGGTTTTGTTCTTTGGACTCTAAGCACGGATTCTGAACGATTGTTCCCGCCTCAATTACATGTTCTTGATAAGACACCAGAGGTGTTGAAACAAAATGGGTATTTTTGTAGTGATTTTGTAACATATTTATGTTATAATATTCAAATAAATGAATATATCTGCTCTACTCTGTATTGAGCACTCTTTAAAGAATAATAATTGTTGGTTATTGGAATTTATTCCGTATATACCAATCCCACACTTGGGTATATATATATATATATATATATATATATATATATATATATATATATATATATATATATATATATATATATATATATATATATATTATCATCCACAGACAGACTTTCGCTGTATCGCAGCTCTTCAATGTGGCTAGACGTCCGATTTGAAATGGCGTCAGTCGAAAATTCTACCACTAAGCGGTCGGCGCACGGCAGGGATGAAGGTGAATTTTAGCGTATTTATTTTTAGATAAACACATAGTGACCGAGAGGACTCAATTCCCTTTTGCCGAAGAGTCACGCTATATTAGCCTTAATAGTCACTGTTTACATACCCACACTTCCTTCCTCAGAGAGCTCAACCGAAATTAATTAATTATATATATATATATATATATATATATATATATATATATATATATATATATATATATATATATATATATATATATATCAGTGTGCTTGTGGTTGAAACGACAGCTTTCTGGTGAACTTCTCTTTCTATCAATATATCAGTATGTTTGTCTGTCGATGTGTCTATCTATTTCCATGTTAGTTTTTTTCTTTTGCTGTCGCAATTATAAAACATTGTGTGTTTTTCTCGTGTAAACAAATATTTTATCTATATTTATGGATCAAGGAATACGCAACCAGTCTTTAGAAATATCTTAAGTGTCGGGTGCGGCCGCCAAATATACGAAATTAGACGGTCGTTAAGTTCGGCGACACGTCGCCTTAAAAATATGCTGTTATTTTCATTATTATTACTGGAAAATAAATTAACATTGACAAGAAAATAGAGTTAATTTTTCGCCGAATATTTTATCGTCGCTCGTGTACTAAGTTACCAGCATAAGAAACATGGAAAAAAATAACACTTGTATGCACTTTGCCTTGAATTCAATGTGTAAAATCCAGGGACACAATGGGGCGAGCTACTCACCGAAGATACCCTGCAAAATGATATTATGCAAGCTAACCTCGAATTGTTTCGATAAATATAATGAATCTATTTCACACCCAGTTCGCTCCACGTTGAGGCACATGTCAGAAATTCCAGAAGATATAAAAATAACTCCAGATTTGCTAGACATATGGCGAAGTGTTGAATGTCGAATATTTCTGATCTTTCATTCGCATAATTAATGTTTCTCACTAGGTGACTTCTAATCTGATTCTCTGCCAATTATGACAGTCGTGTAACAATTCAAAGCTGAAACGTGTTCAATCTTGGTTATTTTCGGGTTTAATATTTTTTATTTCGCTAATTTAATTGTTATTGACTGCAGTTGACGAAGCACACGTTTGCGGTTTCATAATACATTTCATTGGTTGCAGATCGAATTTTGAAAAGATGCTTTGCTCTTGTAAATCTTTAGGGAGATTAACTTAATGTGGAAACAGGGAAAAGCAGATAGGATTTTCTTGCCGATGTTATTACTGTCTTCTTCCCTCCAGTGCAACTCTATGAATATTTTGATCGAATTCATTTTTAAAACATATAAGCTTGTAGAGCCGTGTGGCAGCTCTAATGTAATTCTGACGTATAATTTTAATGATTCTTGTTATTACACAGACAACAAGAGAAAGTATGATGAGAAAGAAGGCGAAAAGTAAGCAATGAAATATTTATGAGAAAATTTCTCATTTTTCTTATATTTTATATATCTCACTTCATATATATATATATATATATATATATATATATATATATATATATATATATATATATATATATATATATATATATACATACATGTATATATTATATACACACAAACATATATATATGACATATATATATAAATATGGCATACACACACAGACATATATATATATATATATATATATATATATATATATATATATATATATATATATATATATATATATATATATGTATATATATATATATAAATATATATATATATTCATTTTTACCTATTTTGCCTTTCTGAACGACACAATATAAATGCAATATATAATGCAATATATATATATATATATATATATATATATATATATATATGTGTGTGTGTGTGTTCATATACATATTCATGTTCATTTTAACCTATTTTTGCCTATCTGAACGCCACAAAATAAATGCAACAGAAGAGGAAATTATTCCTGCATATATATTCAAGTCTTCCCACATTTCAATTATATTTTTCCACTAGCATTTAATCAGTCTGAGAATTGTTATATTTATCAGATGACAAAATATGGATTTTATTGCCCTCCTCTTTGACAACATCAACAACAACAACAACAATAATAATAATCACCCTCTGGATATAAAACTCGTTACGATGGCGTGGGCCGGATATCTATACAGAAAAATATGCAACTTTTACGAATGACTCTGCAAGATACTGGTCTGAACATCACACACCCCCGGTTATATAAATAGGAAATGCCACAGTTTTATGTAACTTTATAATACAGACCGACAAATCAGTTGAAGATAATGGCCCAGACATCGTGATCACGAAACAGAATATGCTTTCTTATTGTCATGATAGTACCTGCAGATTGTAATATATATTTGAATATATTCAAGAAACTATCAAAATAAAAGGATCTAGAGTAGAAATCTTAAAAATGCGGATATCAATAATTCCGTTGATAGTTGGAATCCTCGAATTGATTGGCAAAGATTCCGATAGACACATTGAAGGATTCCTGGTAGCCCATGCCTTAAAGAAAGACATAATATTGTGCGGAATATGGAAACAGGTTTTGATACAAGCAGTAGAAAATCTTACACGTGGGGTGCACTCAGAATTATCCTCAGGTCAGGTAACACAATCCCCTCCAATAACATTTGTCAGCTCCGGTAAAAAAAAAACATCTCAGGTAAAACAATCAGCTTAGCTGTTTTCAAAATGAGGGATTCTAAAAATCAAGACGTAATTCTAATCTGTCAAACATAACAAAATTACTATACACGTTGACATGATATTCCATCAATAGATCCGCCCATTAACAAAAGGCTTAAAACAGTAGGGACAACTGACAACCATAAATTCGGTACTGAAAGGAATATTTAATTTAAATTCATCATAACAACACAGGTGGAGATATTAATGCCTCGGGTATTTTAAGATCAGATAATATAAGTGTCAGACTTGGTGTAATATCAGGTTGCATTGATTATTATTATTATTATTATTATTATTATTATTATTATCATCATCATCATCATCATCATCATCATCATCATCATCATCATCATCATTATTATTATCATTATCATTATTATTATTATTATTATTATTATTATTATTATTATCATTATCATTATTATTATTATTATTATTATTATTATTATTATTAGGTTAGGAATGGCATCATGACAATTTCCACTGACAAAAAAATATAATTTACATAGATAAAGCCCTTCGTAAAGTGTGGGATGTACTTCTGAGAACAATTTTTTGTATTTCTTTAAGGCATAGACTTCAAGGAAGCCCTTCAATTAGTCTACTGGAATCATTTCCAACCAATCCTAAGGCTCCAACTACAACAGAGCTTGTTGATGTTTCCATGTGCCACATTCTTGAGATTTTATTATTATTATTATTATTATTATTATTATTATTATTATTATTATTATTATTATTATTATAGTTTTATTTCCTTTGATTTCTGGTGTCTACTCATTTAATTCCGGGTTCCACCTAGTGACCTATGGTCAGAAATGGCGCCATGACATTTTCACCTGAGCAATTAAATAAAACAAATAAATAAAATAAAAACACATATTTTACATAGATAAATCCCTTCGTAATATGTGGGCTGTACTCGTGTGAACCATATTTGTATTACTTTAAGTTATGGACTACCAGGATTCTCTTCAAATAGTCTATTGGAAGCTTTTCCAATCAATCCTAGGGCTCCAACTACAACAGGGATCGTTGATGTTCTCATGTTCCACGTTTTTGAGATTTCGATTTCACGGTCCTTGTATTTTGATAGTATTTATAAGGTCTTCAAAGATACATTGCAGTCTGCAGGGACTGCCATATCAATAAGAAGGCAACATGTTTTTGTTTGAGGTTTCTAATAACAATTTCTGGGCGCGTAGATTTGATTGTTCTGTCTGTGTGTATTGTCTAGTCCCATAAAATTGTTAGATGCCCTATATATGTAACCGGCCTGGGTGGTTTTCATACCAATTGCTTGATTATTATTATTATTATTATTATTATTATTATTATTATTATAGATCTTAGCTCATTTTATCACAACTTTACTCATGCTGTCTGCGTTGAGATTGGAACTCGCGTACTTAATTGCTGAAGGTCAGCAAGAAAAAATTGACAGCGATGCAAAAGGCTACATCTAATCGTTCATCAAATATTTAACAATCTTTCTCACTAATATTCTCAGCGACATATTTATTGTTGGTTTGTCCATTTGTCGTACTGTAATGGAGAGTAACTCGGAATGTTGACTCGGAGAGCAAATTTAGCATTACAACTGTACTCGTTATCTCGACTTACGTTGTAAAAGGTGGGTACAAATCTCTTGTCTTCACTATCTCTAAAAATCATTGTTATCATCCAAAATTGTTAATTCAATATTAATTCGCAAAAACAGAATAATTCTTACAACACAAAGGGGTTGCAAGGAGTGAGAATAAGAGTAAAGAGAGCGTGTTTGAAGAAAGGATATAGGGAGGGATGAGGATCGGAATCAAGACATCAGAAGATGTCGATTGACGTTAAACTTGAACATTTGAAGATTATAGGTATCAGGGAAGCAAATAAGAGGAAGGGAGTTGCACTGGCGGGAAGTGCAAGAAAAGCAGCTGTTTGAGGAAAGGATATAGAGATGGACCGGGATCGGGATCAAGATATCAGAAGATGTCGATTGACATTAAACTTGAACATTTGAAGATTATAGCAATCAGTGAAGCAAATAAGTGGAAGGGAGTTGCACTGACAGGAAGTACGAGAGAAGTAGCTGTTGGAGTAGAAGAGGCGGCTACATTTAACTGTTTTGACACTGAAAGGGTGGAACCGAGATGCCAATCTAGTAGCACGCTTAAATTCATGTAGATTGGGTACCGGTGAAAGAAGATCGTCAGAGCAATGGCCATGAAAATATTTGTAGAGAAGACAGAGGGAAGCCACAACACGTCTGTGAGAAAGTGACTGTAGATGAGATGCCAGATTGCATTTTCGTTTCTGGATTTTGTAAAGGACCTTGGGATGAACAGCGGGGCACCAGACCATATATGGCAACAGTCTACAAATTGATAAGCGCTAAAAATCTAATCAATCAGCTAAAAAACAGTATTAATATTTTTATCCAGAGTGTCACATTTATTTTGATACATTTGATTATGGATTTTCGACATTATTATTATTTTTTAGCAATAATTTCTGTTTTCTTTAGTAACTACTTATTGGAATGTAACTCGAGTCATACATCTACGGCAGTGAGTAGAGAGCGTGGATGTGAAATAGTTTGTAATAGTGTGTGAGCGTGTGAAAGCAGGAAAAATACATTTCTGATGAGATATCCTTTCTCTTTCTTGCAAATAGATAACATTTGTTATTGAGGACATATAACTGTTGCATTTTCTTCTGAGTACAAAGCTGGCCAGCAGTTTTAGAATCCACTTTGTGAATATAAAATCTGTAAACAATTTTTATACGCAAAAAGGGATTATTCTCCGTTCTGGTTTTTCTTACTGGAAAAATGGAAAAAAACGAAATTATTGTATACATTTGCACTATACGAACGATGTATTTCTTACATATTTTCGTGCCCCGTTGTCAATAGACGTACAAATAATTTGAAATTACAAAAAGAAGGCAATTAACATGAGTATCAGCGACAATGTCAGAAAGAATAGTTAGTAATGGATGTATGTCCCATTATAAAACCTATTAGAAGAATGCTTTCAAATATCGAGTATAAATAATTTTGAAGCTACAAGAAGTGAAATTATTTTATCTTAATAATATCATATGTATAATCATAAGAGAGAGATGTCCAGAATACGACATTTTGGAAATAAGAGATTGCGTTCATTCTTACATGCACACACACACACACACACACACACACACACACACACACACACACACACACACACATATATATATATATATATATATATATATATATATATATATATATAAAGAATATATGCTTATATGTGTATATTAAATGTATATATATATATATGTATATATAAAGAATATATACATATATGTGTATATTAAAGGTATATATATAAAATAACTCACTCAGAAGGAAAATCCTAGAGAGTGCCGCAATCGACCAATACCCAAATATTAATCTACGCCCAGGTTTTTTCCATATTTCACCTTTTCTAACAAAATTACTGCTCTCACAAACAAATGTACACAAAAACATATTAAAATCAAAAGAAAATGGTTGAATCCATCAACAAAGATTAATGAAATATTCTCCACACGTGACATTAACTGACGTCATTATCAGTTAAAAATACGAAAATAGCGTTTCCTACATTCCCGTTGCTAAGAACACTCTGTTTTTTGTTTTTATTAATTTTCTTTGTTTGATTAAAATCATTTCGTTACTTGCTTTGAAAAAGTCCGCATTAGGACGAAACGCGTCAGCAATTACTGTTTTCTTATTGTCATTTATTTACAAATATATGTATATATATATATAAAGAATATATACATATATGTGTATATTAAAGGTATATATATATATATATATATATATATATATATATATATATATATATATATATATATATATATGTATTTATAAAGGATATATGCATATATGTGTATATTAAAGGCATATATATATATATATATATATATATATATATATATATATATGTATATATAAAAAGAATATATACATATATGTGTATATTAAAGGTATATGTATATATATATATAGACATATAGACGTGTATTGAGAACTTTACATTGTTGCCTTTTACTCGCGTTGGAGGTCTTTTTCCTTAGATTTTGAGCTTGTACTCTGGACGAATGTTTTCGCCTTAGTTTCATGTTCTTGGTTCTTTTTTTTTTATTATTCCTCATTTTTCCTTGGGTACACATTTGTTCTACTACAAGTCGAACTATCCAAGGTTTTTCCAAGCTAGTACCACCATTTATATATATATATATATACATATATATATATGTGTGTGTGTGTGTGTGTGTGTATGTGTGTGTAAATATATAGAAAGAATAGGAAATAACGGTTAGGTTAATAATCCAAAGGTCTTTAGTACTTTTGTTTTTATTTAAAAAAACAACAGTGCTAAATATATAAGTACAGCCTAAATTATAATTATCTTATCTTATATATATATATATATATATATATATATATATATATATATATATATATATATATATATATATATATAGAATGATGAACGCATTATTGGATTAGTCAATAATAATGTAAACTGACTCCCGGAATTATGCTGCATTACAAGTATTCCACTCACAATCAAAATTTATTTCCTGTCTTGCAAGTGTTCCATGTGGACACCATCTGCAGCGCGGACAACATCAATGTGATAAGCGAATTCCTCCCAGAGGCCTATCAGCATATCGCGATCCACTGATGCAATCGCTGTTGTTATTCGATGTTTAAGGTCATCGAGGATAGTGGGGAGAGGCGGAACATCAATGCAATCTTTTACATATACCCAGAAGTAAAAAAATCAGAAACTTGGTTCTTGCAGGCTAAGCACAAAGAACAAGGTCTTCGTAAGTGCCTGAAGGAGGCGTAGTCTGTAATGTTTCAAGCGTAAACGTTTTCTTAACATGCGCCAGAAACTGAATTTAGAGATCACAAACTCACGGCTATCTAAATTTGTGGACTCCCTTCACACGCAACAGGGATTCTCGCCATTTGTTCCTCTGAAACTCCTGGTGGTCCTGTACATTTTCCTTTACACAGACACCATCTATTTTTGAAACTGTCTAAACAACCGTCGAATTGCCTTCGAGAATCACCCGGCACCGTGACAACCGTATCTGTTTGCGCGTACTCGAGAACGCAGAAAGGCATTCCGGGATTAAACAAACAAGTGAACAATGCTGGAGATACGACGGAGCTACAGCGGCCATGTGGCAACCATTCAAAACTTAGAAAACTTCTTTCAAATTTTCACTGCCTCATTCCATGATGATGCTTCAAACAATCCGTCATGAAATCGGTTCATTCTTTTGGAATAAACACACAAACATATATATATATATATATATATATATATATATATATATATATATATATATATATATATATATATATATATATATATATATATGTATGTATATATGTATATATGCTTACTATCATTACTTATATGAGAACCGACAAGGTCTGCTTGTTTGATTTATTTATTATATATTTTCCAATTTTTGTATTGACAACACACACACACACACACACACACACACACACACACACACACACACACACACATATATATATATATATGCGTGTGCGTCTCTATGTCTGTGTCTGTGTATGTGCGTATGTGTGTGTGTGTGTAGTGTGTGTAGAGACACAGAGAGAGAGAGGGGAGGGAGGGAGGGATAGGAAGGGACGGAGTTATTTCCATTAGGATTTTAGAATAAACTTCCATCGTTCTGTATTTAGACTGGGTGCTGTCATTATTTTACTGTTGTAAATGTAACAGAAAAAATATAAGTGATTTATCAGCTATTATTTGTGTATTTATTTTAAGGGTACCATATATATATATATATATATATATATATATATATATATATATATATATATATATATATATATATATATATATATATATATATGAATGAGGTACCCAAAAATATATACGCAATTAATAAACATAATTGATACCTGTGTGTTTCTATATATGGTAATGTAGGTATTAATTATTAAATGAACGTTTTATTCCTAATGTACAAGTGACTAAATTCATTAAAAATAAATAAAAGTTTCAAGAAAAACTTTATAACCATACACTGAAAATATTCTTAACCTCATTTCATGAATAAGCAAGTTATTCTGCATCGTACATCATACACAACAAAGCACGTTTTAAAACCTAGCAAAGGAAAGACAAAAAAAAAATTTACTCAAACGCATACTTCGAGCGAGAAGTACGTTGATGAACTCCGTGTGATTGCATGCCGAACAAAAATCAAAACAATTAAAGATTTTTCCATGCTACAGGTCACAGCTTCTTTCTTTCAAGTGAAAATAACAGTAGCAAAGGTTAATTTCTTCATTATTTTCTTGTACAGCGTATTCTGTAGAAAATTCCTTTTTCATTATGTTTGTCGTAGAGTAAATAGAATTTACTAATTTTGTATTAACCCCGAGGTCTTATGTCTAATCTGATATAAATAATCAAATTATTGTTTATCTAATCATCTTCCGTAGCTAAATCACTACGACTAAAATGCTGATCGATATTAATTCGTTGATTAGCAATATTAGCCCTAGCTTCGCTAAGTACTTCGATAAGGTTAATAGCCGAACGATTGTCTGAGTCAAACTGATGTTGTCAAGAACTGTGGAAAGGAAATAAGTGTAATTCTTAAGGTATTTGTTTACATTATCATAGTTTTTAAAGCATTAGCGTCGCATCATGATTCGAGTCCCGTAACTCAATAAGTTCGTCAGAACAAAGCATTCTGTGCATCCATAGCACATTATTGTGTCTGTCGAAGGCCCTCCCTCTTCTGGCTGATTCTGACGTCAGCATATTCTCTTTCAGTTTTGTTATTGGAAGTGAAAGAGAATTAAAATACTTTAGTAAGGAGCTAAGAAAATAGAAGAACTGGAATCATGAAGACATGAGTTGCATTTAAAGCTTCATGATTTTAGGCGGAAGGAAAGCAAGACACCGGAAGAGATTTACAAATCTCGTGCGATAAAAGAAAATACTCGAATAGAACGTACGATTCCATGAAGCGATTTCAACGCTAAAACGATGAGGTATAGTTACCAAACTAGTAATACGTTTAAATTCATGTGGTTTAGGCAGTCATTTCAGGAATTGCCCTGAAAATATAAATAGAGCCATCTCCTAGCGTTGGGAACATTAACGGAAATCCAGTTGCCATGTTAGAGCCTATTACATTACAGGCATTCTTTGTATTTTCTCAAGAATCTCGGGATATATAGCAGGAGCTTCAGATTTGCTATTGCAACATTATCCAATGTAGGGATGAATGCTTACCTCATCAAGGCATGAGAGCGAATTCTAGCTTGGCATTTAACCCATAGCTAAAGGAAGATTAAATTATGCATGGCCAAGGAATTAGGATGAAGTGAATGAAACATAACACTGAATTCGTCACCCAGAATACACTTTTCGCACCGACAATATTTACAATTTAAGCATATAGATTTTTAAACATATTTATTTTTAATCAATTGAAACCTGATTGACTGTTTTTTTCTTTAAAGTTATCTTTACATATTATATGTTAAATCTTGTTATGTCAGAAACTAAATTTAATCCCAATACAAGGCAGAAGAGTCACTGATGTTAGAGGGTTAGCGTTCAAATGGTTATTATGAATGAAACTTGTGATATGAACGAATAGGTGGTAAAATGAAGATTATGACGAAAAAATAGATAACGATGGAGATGAAGCGGTTATGATTTCATTGCGGAATAAAGCTCTGATTTGTTTAAAGGCAAATCAACTCTTTATGGGTCATTTAAGGCCGGAATTTCATTTTCTTGCGATCTTTAAAGTAATAAATTTATGATATATGTTATTCTGCTTTCACACTTGAATACATGGTAGATGATTCTCAGATTTTGTGTATATACATGTTTGTGGGCATAGAATTAACATAGGTGGTGATATGTGTGTTTATGTTGTAGTTTTGTTTTCCAGTTATATTTTGAAATAGTTTGAATTCTTTAAGAAATTGTCGGATATCATATGGATTAATGTCAGTAAAGCGCTATTTCATGTAGGTTGTCTGATTTTGTTTAGCCGCATATCAACACCTCTATGGGTTATTTAATGCCGAAATATAAATATTTTGAACACAACCTTATGGCTTCATCTACATATAAAATGTATTGTCGGTAATTCTACTATAAATAGATATTTTTGAAAATTCTGCTATAAATAGATATTTTTGAAAATTCTGCTATAAATAGATATTTTTTGAAAATTCTGCTATAAATAGATATTTTTGAAAATTCTGCTATAAATAGATATTTTTGAAAATTCTGCTATAAATAGGTATTGCTGGGATTTTGTATATAAAAATGTTTGCTGGTATTTTTACTATAAAAATATTTTATGCTTTCATAGTCTTTTCTATTTGTTTTTGCGTTCACCGTTTACCCATATCTGTGACCCTAACAGGTCCTACCGCTCCTAGTTTGGGTAGACATGGAGATAAAAGTAATTAAGAGGTGGTTCTACGATCCTCAAAACCGCCAATCTCCCGATCAAATGCCTTGCTGTCGGATGTAGTTTATCGTCAGGCGTAGAACCAGATGAAGAGATCAAAGCGGAATTCTGTTGTTTCATAAAGTAATAGATTTTCTTTTTAAAAAAAAGACATAAAATTGGGACTTTTTGTCCTTAGATTTAAACTGGGGTGGAATGATTATGCTACGTCTCTGTGGACGTAGCAAAGCGTCAAATATCTGTAATGGTAGAAGAAAGCAATAGAGTTCATCTGAACATTTGCAAAAGAAATAACGATAGAATAGAGAGAGTCTCGCCACACTTGTATGGGGGAGAAAATGGCTGCCGAGACTTGTAATATTTAAGTTATTGTAGACTTGTCGCGGGTGAATCTATTTTAGAAAAGAGAAGTGAGAAGAGACATAACGCATAATCAGAATTGAGAGTAGCATAATGAATTTGTTATGTAATAAATCCATATCCTCAAAAGCGGTTTTGTTTCATTCATGTCAAAATGATTGACAGAGAAATACATTAGGGAAATAGCAAAATATACGTTCATATATTATGAACATAGGTGTTCATCTTCTTTAATCTTCCATCTCCTTTCATGACGTAGCTGAACATGGATCTCCACAGCGTCTTTCATTCTATGTTACATCCTTTATAATATGTCACATTCACTTTGTTTTTTGTTTCTTCCTTTATATGTCACATTTCATCCTTTATAATATTTCATCCTTTATAATATGTCACATTTCATCCTTTATAATGTGTCACATTTTTTTTTGTTTCATCCTTTATAATATGTCACATTCACTTTCATTGTATGTTTCATCCTTTATAATATGTCACATTCCCCTTTTTCATCCTCGTTAGGTAGTTGCTGTTTTTCTCTGTTCCTCCTGCTTGCAATATTTCCTACGAATATATTTTGTTCTCTATGTCAGCTTTCCTGTTTATGTAGACTATAAATTTGAAATGTCTCTTTCAGCTTGTAAATAATATTTATCACCCCAAGGGCTACATGTGGCACAAGGCCGGGTTTAATGTGAGTTTTCCGAGCCCGTAGGTTCTGCCAAAAATACTCCCTATTGGAGCCCGTAAGAACGCATAGTCTACCTCCCCGAACGAGACTCTGCCTTTCAGCAGAGCCTCGTCCGGGTTCCTCTCTGCCCGAAGGCAGAGAGTTCGACCAAATAACTCGACTCGAAGTACAAGCATCTATTTGATGACATTTAAATCAAAACTTCTTCATCGTCCCCATCACCTATGCATAATTTTCTCATTCGTCTACAGAACCATATCTGTTCTATCTTTTCATGTCGAAGGACAGAGATTCCATATATTCTTCTTTTATTGTCGTTTCAGTAATTGCGTGTTAATGGCTCTCCACAACTTCAATCGAATTGAAGTTCCGATGCCGAGAATACGATGACCGGCATATGTAAGCAATGAGGAGGTTTTTAGTAAGCAAGAACTGAAAGAGACATTTGAATATTCGGGGATATATAAAAAGTAAAGAGTTCAAAGAAACCTTAACACAGACAAGACTTACCAAAGGTAAGAGAAGCATTGGGAACATTAAGTAACCTGCATACCGGGTTCGAATATTACGTAAAATAAGTTTTTTTCTATCGGAAAAAGTAGTTGGAAAAAGTGACGAATATAAAAGATGTGGAAAGTACCTGCACATTGCTAATTATGCATAAAATTACAAGGTCAATAAATAATGATATCCAAACACATAATTCATCTTTCAGATCGTGTTTTTTGCACTAAGTAACATTTTAACCGTTATTATATTCCCCCATTTTTTCATTCAAGCAAATAAATTTTTAAGTAGATTAATAGCTCTTTCCTTCTCTTATTAGCAATACATCCATTGTTAAATACCCAAACTTATTTTTCTTCAGTATGCAGTCCAGAGTATTCAGCCGTCTTTTTTCTTATTTTAGGCATAAATTTCCATCCAGTTCATATATTTTAATCATCCTAGGGACTCTTTGCATGATATCCTTAGCAATTCTTGTTTCGAAAGTAAAGAATCTGTAAGTTGAAATAAACTTTATGCAGAAAATGACCTTTTAAAAGTGAAATACTTAGCGAAAGAACAGTGAATGAAATTTTATATTAATTTGAATTTGAAATAACTGGAGAAAAAAAATAAATATCTTTTTCGAAAATAAAGAATTTTAGAACGAGGACAACAATTTTCCGAATAAATAATTCTGTCACGAAACTTAGCACACCTCCCTTTTGGCCCTTTAGACACCTAGAAAAAGTCAGAAGCCAAAGGAAAAATTTAAAGATGAATGCATGCTGGAAATCGAAGAAGAATTCCAAAGAAATAATGAAAAAATCAAAAATAAAAGAGAAATTCCAATCTAGACGATAAAAATGTTATCATTTATTTTGACACGACGACCAAAGCCAGACTTTTCAACAGATCCGGGTGATAAGACATACCGACAAAATATAGAATATTTGCACGGTCAACAAAACCGGTAAAGAACAAAGCGAAGAAAATTTACGAACAAAAAGAACGGATGTATTAAAGCTATTCACGGCGCTCACGATTCCAACAGGAATATCCTCGAAATAGTCCCTCATTTCATGGAAACTCTCGTGTAAAATATCCCTGAGCAGGTATCCTTTGAACCACTGTTTCTAACAAATAGATTCTTCGGGCATTCTTCATATCGTCACGTGTTTCCCTGAAAACAGATGTAAACTAAATGCCACCGTTGCCCTCTGTCGATAGAAATTTAAAAAATACTGATATTTAAGCTAAAAATTAAATTATCTTCACAATTTTCTTTTTTAAATTTTCTTTTCTA
The DNA here is from genome assembly GCA_964036315.1 of Acanthosepion esculentum. Lineage (NCBI taxonomy): Eukaryota > Metazoa > Mollusca > Cephalopoda > Sepiida > Sepiidae > Acanthosepion > Acanthosepion esculentum. The sequence continues at coordinate 13,428,492 of OZ038484.1, forward strand.
TAGTCTCCTTTTGTTTTCAGAAATAGTCAACACGAATTTTGTGCACATATACAGTCACGGTTCTATTAATTGTAGTTTCGTACTGAACTAAGTTATGAATATTTTCATCAATGTTGGTAATAGCAGCATCTTTTTATTTTACATGTGTTTGAAATATTTACAGCAGACACCATTTTCTGACAATTTACATTATTTACATTATTTGATGGATTCGTTCGTAATTTCTCCATTTTATGATTGTTCCTTTGTTTTTGTTCTTTTAACACAAAAAGCTCTTTCTCTCTTGGTCACGTCATGCAGAGACCTTTTCTTTTTCATTCGGTCTTCAAGGATGCGAATAACTTTATTTAATTCTGCAGGGTTTATCGCCATCTCTCTATATTTCCGAGATGAAGTATTATAGTCACTCTTTGCATTATTCGGACTATTATCTTCATTTTTGTCACCATATTTATTACAACGTTTCTGTCGTTGTATGCTCCGGCCTTCTTCAGTATCTGTCTATATTTCTGAGATGAGGTATTATGTACACTATTTACATTATTCAGACTATTGTCCTCTTCTTTTTCGCCATATCTATTACAACGTTTCGGCCGTTATACGCTCCGGCCTTCTTCAGGTGGTTGGAATGTCGAACTGAACACTTTATTTCGCTCACTGGGTTAGACTGTTCTAGTGCCATGTTTAATGGATGTCAGTTATCAGTTATCTCCTGTAAATTTCCCTCTGAAAGTTCTCTACTACCTTAGCCGAGTATTGAACTCACACTCTTTGGGTCCTGTCACTGGATCTAACTAACGGCCGAAACGTTGTAATAAATATGGTGACGAAGATGAGACAATAGTCCGAATAATGTTAATAATGTACATAAAACCTCTTCTCAGAAATATAGACAAATAAAGATATTTAATTAACGCAAAATACAACATAGTTTTTTGCTCCCACCAATCACACAATATCAAAATTTTTTATCTTATTCTATGTGTAATATGCTTTCGGGACGTGGGTGACCATGTCTCCCCACAACTTCCTATCTTTTATAGTCTTAATAAAATTTGAATTTATATATTCTGCTATTTTTATTACTTCAAACGTTATTATAGTGGATGCTTTATATTTGAAATAGACACCCTATTTTTATTTTTTTCTTAAAAAGTGTGAATTATGTCTATTGGCTTGTGCATTCAGGAAAGAAAATACGTTCCCTGTCGGGATCGAATAATGAGCATATCTATGTAAAACCCTATTCTTTTATTATTCAGTTACGCTAACGGTTACTCACCTTGAAAACATGTTTTAATATCATATCTTCAGACATTTATACAAAAGAAAACATGGGGTTCCTCATTATATATATATATATATATATATATATATATATATATATATATAAGCCTCTTTCGTAGGTTGAGCATTTCGGAAGAAAGGGAATCTCTCGTTTTCTTCGCTATGTATTGAGCCCTCTGGTAGTCGGTAACATTTATATCTCGTATATAAGGCGTTAAAAAATCCACTTTCTCCGTAGCGTGCTTGAAGCAATCGCATGTCTAGTCACACTGATGAGCTGTGATACAGTCTGTGGATATATATATATATATATATATATATATATATATATATATATATATATATATATATATATTTATTTTCACTTGAAAAATCCTCGGATAGCTCAACTTTCAGTTGAACAAATCGGTACCCGACGAAAAATGGGGAATAAAAAAAAGGAAAAAACCAAGAACATTAAAACAAGGCGAAAACAATCGTCAAGTGTTTAAGCTCCAAATACCCACCAACCAAAAAAAAATAAAATAAAAAAATAAAAAAACGAGTACAAAGTGTAAAGTGCTCAATACACTAAGTAGAGCAAAACCTAAGATAATACTATGGAGCCAGGCAAACCTACCCTAAAGAGATCTTCATGGTAAAGCCGGCTTTACCCTGAAGATCCGTTCAGGTGAACCTAGGTAAGTTTCCCTGGATCCTTAGGATTATCTTATCTATATATATGTATGTGAGTACTTGTATGTGTGTGGATGCGTGTATATATATGTATATGTGTGTGTATATGTACATGTATATGTGTATATGTATATGTATATATATATGTATAATATATATATATATATATGTGTGTGTGTGTGTGTGTGTGTGTGTGTGTGTGTGTGTGTGTGTGTGTGTGTGTAGGTGTATGTCTATATGTGTATATGTGTGTCATACCACGGATATGTGATTACGTGTAATCTGTGTATGTATATATGTATAAATATATGAATTTGTGAGTTCATATATATAATATGGGTGAATAGTGGTGAAATATAATAATGTAGATACGTTTGAATATTGACATATTTTCTGCATATACGGACATGTGGGTGTAGGTATATATGTGTATGTGTATGTGTATGTATGTATGTATATTTATGTGTGTATATATATATATGTATTTATATGTGTATGTATGTATATGTATGTATGAATGTATTTATATGTATATGTGTATAAGTGGAAATGTGTGTGTATGTATATGTGTGTATATATGTATACATGTGTATGTATATGTGTGTATATGTGTATATGTATAGGTGTATATGTATGTATGTGAATATATATGTGTGTATATATGTATATATGTACATGTGTGTATGTATGTACGTGTGTATATAGGTACGTGTGTGTATCTACATGTGTATGTATGTGCGTGTGTATATCTACATGAGTATGTGTGTAGGTATGAGCATATATATATATATGTATGTGTGTATATGTGTATGGGTGTGTAGATATAAGGATATATGTATATATATATATATATATATAAATATATATATATATATATATATATATATATATATGTATGTGTATGTGTGTATGTATATATATATATATTTATATGTGTGTGTGTGTGTGTATATGTATGGGTGTTTCCAAAAATATTTTTAAAAAAAAAGGACTTACAGGTATGTTATTGATGTTTTACCCCACTTTCTCCCTTAATATTCTCCATTTGGAATTGTGAGTTTAAAATTATTTACAATACGTTGAAATATTTTTTTTAATTTAAATGAATTACCCTTTAATAATCATTATTAATGATAAAATATTTAGATTTTTGATAATTGAATACTAAAGTCATTACCTAATATTTTTAGAGGAGTTTGTTAGGAAATTCTAAGGAAACACCTATATATATATGTGTAAGTATTCGGAAACATTTAAAAAGATATATGTAGGTATTAATACAAGAAATTACCCATGTATATCGGTACATGTGTACCTGTATGTGTGACTGCAGATGTAAAAGAACGTATGAATATGAAATTTACATGGATGTGTTTACAATATATGATAGAGCAAGATCTCTAATATTACCTTCAAATATCACTCCATATTAACTTAAAACTAAATTTTAAGTAAGAGAAATTACCAATCTAAAAATAGTCGCTAATTAAATTCATGAATAAAATTCAAACTGATAGAAATATCACCTTAATAATCAATTACAACTAGAAGTAAACTTATATTTGAAAATAAAATTTTAGTGTTTTAATGTAAATTCTATGAATATTTTTCTAATCGACTATTTCATATTAAATCCCCAAATTTTTTTTATAAAGTTTTTAAAAAAAACTTTAACTAACATATAATTAAATTCCTTAGACTGTTTAAACATTCAAACTTATATCAAACATTATAATACAGTGTAACCCGGATATAAGAGAGTTGTCGGGACCGGAGAAGTATCTTATATCCGGGTTTGTCTTATATCCGGGTTTGGTCTATTATATATACATTAACACAGGCTCTAATTTGGGACTAGAGAAAATCTCTTTTATATCAGGGTTTCTCTTATATCCGAGTTTCTCTTATATCCGGGTTACACTGTATTTATGAACTCTCAAAATAAAGCAAAAAACAGTGTCCATTCCAAAGAAAGTTAATGACACTTTATCACAACTTCTTTCTCTCTTTCTCTTTCTGCCTTTTTGTCCTACCCTCCTCCCATATCAATATATAACTTCCGTTAAGTTAACAGATTTAATGTGTCAATGTCTGGATTTCCTCTAAAAATTTAAATTTGAAAGAATAGAAATGTTACATCGAACTCAATCATATCTCTCTACCCCCTTCACTTCCTCACTTCGTTAATTTAATTATTATTGCCCGTCATAAATGTGTAAATTTCTTTTCATTTTTCGTTTCAACCTTTAGAAATAAAATCTGATGATACGCGGTCCTTTAAAAGGGCTGTGGTGAAATAATTTATTATATGGAACCTTAAAGTGGTCTGTTTTTATTTAAATTATTAGCTCTGATTTACATTGAGTTCTCTGGATTTTATCCTCCTTGGGTCTACCCATACGGGTTACCTAGTTTTTCGTGACTATATATATATATATATATATATATATATATATATATATATATATATATATATATATATATATATATCCCAGTTTCTGCCATTTTCTCACCACCGTAAAATAAATTCCCTGTGACTTTTCTATAAATACTTTCATGGTAATTGTTCTGATGAACTTTGCTCTGAGACACCTGGGCTTTATAAATGCAAGTATAGTACAAGTCTGGGAACACGATCTCATAAATTTACATTGGAATTGGCTTGATGTATCCGTAAGTTCTTTGTTAACAGTTTCTTTTCTCTCACGTCTCATCTTTGGAAATCTCTTCATGCTTCCCAGAAAACTTTTATCTTCAAAAATGTAAATACAATGCCAATCGTTATCGACTGTCTTCTTCTTGACGCCTCTTCTTTGTTTTATATGTCCTTAATGATGTTTTCTTTTTCCTTTTTCGTATACTTTCACACTCTGTAACCCATTGTGTCTTAGTGGTTTTATTGCCTTGCTTCAGGGGAATTATTAAAATGTGGAGACGTCTGGAAAGCAATGAACTGCAATGTTAAACATTATTAGACTATTATGAAATGTAATACCCGAAATGGATAATAAAAAACTTTATATTTATTACATTCACTTAGAAGTAATAGCGTTCAGAGTGCTAGGAATCTATCTCTTCTCCCTCCAGATATGTGTTAAATAGTAGTAAAATATATCCTATATCCTTGTTTGGCAACATGTCTACTTTCGAGAGTAACGGCAGATTATTACGATGTGTCTTCTGCTACGTCAATCATGAATCGAAAAGATACATTATCAACCAGGCGTACATCACGCATGGTACCCAAGGAAAAGTGAAAGAAAGTGACAAGTGGCAAATTATTCATTTTGCTGTTCGCTATAATACAAGGATTGACTCCAAAGGAATAGCAATGATTGAAAAATACCAGAGCATGGGTAAGTTGAGTTGAAAACGCTATGGAATATGATTGCTGATGTAATTATCGTAGTAATGAGTGTCTTTACTTAGAAATTTGAAATCATAAATAATTATGAAGAGGAAATCATAAATAATAATTCACTCGTTTTGAATGAAATAACATTTCGTACTTTTTGTCAGTGAATAATCGAAGAAAAACTGCAATCCATATGAAACATGAAAGGGTTTTGTTTTTCACTTAGCAATAAAAAAAAAATGGCCACTGTAATTTCTACAAAGAAGACTAGCGTCTAAAATCAGATGCAACAAAAAGCATTTCAATAAGCTCCAAAAAAAAAGAGACCGAACTTTTGCGTAGCGTCTTTAGAGGCTTCTCTGATCAGTAGTTGTATAATATCAGGGTTCTTGCTGTGCCAACGGCCGAAACGTTGTGACAAATATGGCGACAAAGATGCGGACAATAGTCCGACTAATGTAAATACTGTATATAATACCTCATCTCAGAAATATAGACATACATTTTTATATTAAAAAAAAAATACCTGCAATACCTATTTATAGCAAAACTAACAACAATACATTTTATCTGTAGTTGAAGCCATTGTGTTCAGCATTAAATAACCCATATAGGTTGATATGTCGCTAAACAGAATCAACCAATCAACGTGAATGGGAGTCGATGCAACGAAGCCTGATTGGTTACTTTAGCTAGCATAAAACTCATGCTTCATTACGTCAACAAATGAAATAGACATAGGTTGCAATATCGCTGGGATGTGTTATCCATCTAAACTTGCCTCTTCAGAGAGATTTACAAGTTTTCAATCCAATTAAAATCGGAGGTATGAGACAGCTATTTAATGAAACACATATCTTAGAAACTGAATTTCATTTACATGTTCATTGATGTTCATCACTGAATGTGGTAGGATGATGTTGCGCTCAAAGGTTTTCTTTCAGAAAGCCTCAAGATTTTATAGACGTTTTGTGAATGGTTTTCTTATGACAAGGTCCGTTATCATCTGATATGGTGTTGTGTATTGTCCTTGTGTAAAGATAAAAAAAAAAACGAACACAGAGTTAATATATGCAAAATAAAATTTTATATAACTCAATATACATATACAGAACGATATAATGAAAATTGAAGGTTCAATAGTTCGAATGTAAATGTCATAGTGGATAAATAGACGGATATTGAGTGTCCAGGAGAAAGTATATATATATATATATATATATATATATATATATATATATATATATATATATATATATATATATATATATTGTGTGTATCTCGGAAGCAATTTTTCATTAATGCATGTTTCATTAAATAATATAGACAGGTTTTGTCTATTTATTTTAAGCAAGTTCCTTTCGTATTGTCTGATAAGCTTAATCACATTACGATAATGTCATTAAGCTTATCAGACAATATGAAAGGAACTTTCTTAAAATAAATAGAGAAAACTTGCTTATATATATATATATATATATATATATATATATATATATATATTGATAAATGGGTTAAGTTCGAAAATTATTTAATGTGTTTCTTGATATTATTAATACATAAAATTTATTTAAGTAAATGCTTAGTTTTTTAAATAAACACTATTAATTATATTTACCTGTCGGAATATTCGAGAGATTTCGTAGAAAATATGCGTTCTCCAACAGGAATCGAACCTGTGTCCTATACCAAAACGTCTTTTGAACTGATGTGCTATACCACTCAGCTATTGAGAAACGTTTGATTAACAAAGTTTAAATTACTGTATATAAACAAAAAAATCTTCGACGGTCTTTCCCGAACGATCATATCTGCTCACGAAACATACCTTAACGTAAACATTAACATATTATGAAACACACTTAGTCCGACAAATATCTTAATATATTTTCTGTTTATACGTTATTTTTAAAAGATATGCTGCATAAACAAATGTAGTAGTCGTCTGCTTGAAAATGTGGTGAAAGAATGGATGTATGTTTGAATTTCAAAACAGGAAAGTGTGGACGTCTAACACGGTCAATGGGTTTCGCATATATCGCATTTCTATTCTGGGTATGTTACGATGAACGTCACATCTAAGAATGGTCAAATAATCCATTCGGATTTACGTTGATTTTCATTCTTGTTATATACGCTTCCTGAAATTCGCTTCGAAAGTTCTCCTCCACTGCTGATGGGCTCACTATAATATTCTGGTTATGAAAGCTTTTTAATTGGTTGGTCGAAATGTAGACTTGTGACCTAGCGATTCTGAATGTACATCTATTTCTTTTAGAGTTGCTTCAATATTTGTCTCCTTGTACTTGTTTGTTTACTTCTATTTATCTGGTTTTTTTTATGTACACCCTGACAGTCATCTTAAAACCCTCTGAAACAGGTGGTTCGTTTTATGTTAACTTCCATGTTTTCAGACTGCAACGCTACATCATAGATTGCATCAACAACGATCAATGTTAATATTAAAACATTTTATTTTGAGAGAGACAGTCGTCGCAGCATCTTTTCTATTAGAAAGCGAAATAGGGAGATGATCGAGTGAACGCATGTCAACCGGTTGGATAAAATCTCTGCCTTCCCTCACCCCAGCCAATGGCTTCGATCAATAAGGAATCTGTGTGCGGTAGGCTACTAAGTTTGTAGCTATTTTCGAAACATTCAAGCATCAAACATAGACAAAGGAAATAGATTTCAGTCGAAATTCAACGCCCAGGTTCGTTTGTAATTTTTTTAAGCCAACGCATTTCACCACTGCCTCTTATAATCTCAGAAAAAATATTTTACCTCCATTATTAAAAATATGACGGTGTTTCCGACAGAGGCCACCAAACCTTTCGTCATTTTCTTTAATCCTTTAAAGATTAAACGTCCTAGAAAAAGAACATTTGAACTATTATTTTTTCTATATTCTGCTATACAATCCATTCGAGTGTATTTTTAAGAATGACCAGAAATCGTTCTCACATGTTTTGGCTCTTAATTTAAGGCTTCACACTTAGCAGGAAGCAAAACGCATAAAATTCTGAGATTTTGATATGGGAGACAGATCGGCGAAAGAAAGACATACTGACCATTGTTAGACCTGAATCATAAATCCCGATCATTTTCGAGATTTCCAGTTTTATTTTCTGAGAACAAGGATATAAATAAACTTTTCTTTTTATCCGTCAACTCAACCTTACTTCTTTTTTAGGCGTCATGTCCCTTCAGGACATGGAAGATCTTGACTCTCCACAATTTCCTCTCTCTTTTAGCTCTCAGTAGACTGTCTGTTTACTATTTCTCCTACTACTGTTCTTCAAAACATTTATATAAGCATGTTAGGTAGGTTATGCGCAGCATTTCTCTGTCCCACTTGCCTTCCGTATGTCATGTGAGTGTTAAATTCTCTAACTTACCTTTTCTCATTATGTGCTCTATAAATTTCAAACGACCCTTTCTCATGCTAAGCACAAGTTTATTTTTAATTAACATATATTTTTTTCTTTCTTGATTAGGGTTTGCTTTCTTTCCTTGAAATTTTGCCAATTGTCTTTATTCTTTCTTACTACACACGTGTTTTCTTTGTTAATGCCTATTCGCTTAAATACTTATCCGTCGTAGGTATTTTCTATGAAATTCCTTTCATTTCTTTTGCTTGAGGTTAATGACGTCCATTTGTAAATAATAATAAGCGTATATACAGTTTAACAGTCTTGGCTGATTTTTATCAGTTACCTGGAATATTTTGAATACTATTTACATCCCTAAAAGGTCACAACAGTTACTCAAGGTCAAGGGTTACTGAATGAGTTTGTTGTATGTGCGTAATTGAAGTACAAAGTGCATATAAGGATACGTAAATGAGATAAAGGTTGACCCTAGAAAGGAATGAGAATGAGTCAACCTTGAATTCGAGGCATAGCTGTTTCAAGGTGTAAAGATATGAACAGCATCCCAGAGCTTTCGGCTAATCTCGACACTGGCCAATAGATTAGACGAAAGGGCTCGAATCAAATATCATTTGGACATTTCTTAAGCGCTCTATGTTCAAATAAGTAATTTCTCGTACACATGCATATATACATGCATATATATACATATATATATATATATATATATATATATATATATATATATATATATATATATATATATATACAAACATATATATATACATATATTAATATTATTAGTATATGAATATTCGTATACCTCCGTTCACAGTGCAACTTTTCGTTGCTCTACAAATATAATTCGTGCCTGATGAGTTGGTAGAAAAATTAAACTTTAAGTTGCACTTCGAACGTAAGTATATGTGTATTTAATAATATGTAATTCTGTCTAACCACATTGAGCACTGTTTTTTTTACGCTTTATATTAAATTGAGTAAATATTTATTCACTAACCTGTATCCACGCTAACACACGTATATACGGTTGCTAATTATTTGATTTATCCACATTATATGTATATATATATATATATATATATATATATATATATATATATAGATAGATAGATAGATAGATAGATAGATAGATAGATAGATAGATAGATAGATCCAAGTAGAGAATTGGTGTATACGGAATAACTTACAATAACCAACAAATACTATTCTTAAAAGAGTGCTCAATACCGAGTAGAGTAAAACATAATCATTTATTCGAAAAGTATAACATAAAAATGTTATATTATCACTTTAAAAATAGCCTTTTTGTTTCAACACTTCTGGAGTCTTCTTAAGTGATGGTATTGATATATATATATATATATATATATATATATATATATATATATATATAGCACTATATAGGTATATATATATATATATATCACTATATAGGTGTATATTTATATATATATATATATATATATATATATATATATATATATATATATATATAGATAGATAGATAGATAGATAGATTGATTTCATGTATACGTCAGGGTGCCTTAATGTAAATATAATTGCATACACATTTGCTAACGAATAATTGTAGGCTAGTTGTTGGTAAGATGGCATCATCGTCTATGAATTTGCGATCTGAAAATGCAAAGAATGTCTACCATAACGTTACGCTTCATGTAAATAAAACAATGTAGATAGAATTTTTTTGGACAATATTGTAGCATTTCTATTAAAGCATGCAGGGAAGATATTCAAAAAATATTTGTATACGAAAATTTTCATGGTCTAAGGTTCACAATGCAGAGGTCTAAATAAAACAAAAATTACCATTTTCAAAATTGTAAAAAGAAAATATAATCTAATGATTAGTAAACATGTTGAAACGATAAAAATATAAATCATTCTGAAAAATTGTGAAATAAATACTAAATTTGCTAAAGGAAGTTAAATGCAGAAAAGTTATGCCTCTCTAAATAAACACATTATCCAAGACGACGACATTAAGAAAAAAAAGCAATCGTGAAAGAGACAGAAATATCGGTTAAAAAAAGGAAAAAATGATTACGTGATTTCACATCCTGCAAGTAATGCTTCCAGATTTTGAAATCGACTCATTGACTCTTTTATATCTTTTTTCTCTCTGTTTTCCTTTCAAAATCGATCAAGCCATTAAGTGCATTCCTTTAGATTCATGCAATGGAATTTGTTCTTCACATTCTTCTCTTTTTAGCTCTTTCTTTTCGATTCCACTCCATTCAGTTTCGGTTGAAATCGGAAAAAGTAGATAAAATGAAAAGCAAATTCTTCACGTCTGTGATTCGCTTCTTTCGCGCTTTGCTTTAAGAAGAATCTTTCTTTTTCGGCCTTCCAAAATGGGCGTCTTTTTAAATTTCTTTGCCGTTCCGGTCTTACCATTTTTTATTTTAATATTTCTTTATTTTTTTCAATTTTACGTTTTTATTTACATTTCCATTTCGTTTCCCTTTTACTTTATTTCATTTTCTAGTGTTCTTTATTATTTTATTTCAATTTTGTGTTATTTTCCTTAAATTAATGTTCTATGTTCGCCCTTTTTGCCTATTTTCCTTTCTTTGATTTTTAATTTTTCTTTTTTTATTGTCCTCGCCTTCCACTTTTTCTTCTTCTATTGTTTCTTTGTTTCCTTTATTTTCTTTTTCCTTTTCATTTCGTTCCTTTTCTTTTCCTTTTTTATCAACTTCATTTGTTTAATAACATTTCATATTCTCTTCAGTATTTACAATTCTCTTATCTTCGTTTCTTTGTGTCTTTTCTTTCCAGTTATTTGTTTTATTTACATTTTTTCTATTCCTTTCTTGTCTTTTATTTTACCCTTTTCTTTCCTTCGTTTTTCACTGTCACTTTTCTATTCTTTTAATTATTTTTCTTTTCTTTTTTTCTTCCTTTTGTTTTTCTTTTTTTCTACATTCCCTGGATGTTCCGACATTTCACATCTATTTTTATTTCATTAAAAATGTTTTAAAACAATATATTTTGTGTATTTTTAACTTTCTTCCACTATCCAGTGTTTTTCAATTTTTCTAAAGTTTCATTTGTTCTGTTTTAACACTTTAAAAATTGTCACGTTTTAATGTTCCTCTGGTTTTCTATCGCACTAACGACAACGTTTTCTTTTCCCGCTTTTTTCTTACACAATCTTAAAAGTTTTTTCGATCTTTTGTTTTCTAAATTCATCTTTTTTTATTAACACATTGAAAAACGTCTTGACATTTCTTTACATGACATGTTTCATGTGTTTCCCTTTTTATTTCAGACTTCTTCTTTATACTTTTCGTATTTAGTCAATCATATATATTTTAGCCTACACATCTTTCTTTTCATCATCATCCTCATCATTATTATTATTATTATTATTATTATTATTATTATTGATTTATTTCCTTTTGTTTCTGGTATATACTCATTTCTTTCCAGGTGCCTACAAGGGATCTAAGGTCAGAAATGATATTTTCCTCTGGGCAGTTTTAAAAATAATCGCATTTCGTAAGGTGTGGGCTGTACTTCCGATATCTGTACATATTTTTTTTATTTCTTTAAGGCATAGGCTACCAGGGATTCCTTCAATGAATCTAAAGGAACCTTTTCCAATCAATCCGAAGGCTCCAACTACAAATGCAATTCTTAATTTCCTCATACGCCACATTTTTGAGATTTCGATTTCAAGCTCCTTGTATTGTGATAGTTTATTGAAGATTTTCAAAGATACACTGCAGTCTGCAGGGACTGATATAAAAATAAGGGGGTATATATTGTCTTTGCGGTCACTAATTACAATGTCAGAGCGATAATGTTTGATTATTCTTTATGTGTGTATTGTAAAGTCCCATAAAATTGTTACAGGTCCTATCTCCGTAAACATGCCTGGGTAGTGTTCGTACCTATTTCTTGCAGTTAATATTATTATTATTGTTTTTATTTCCTTTGATTTCTGGCGTGTACACATTTTTTCCTGGTCCCACCCAGAAACCTTAGTTTAGAAATGGCATTATGACACTCTCCACTGACCAAAAAAAAATATATATATATATTTTACACAGGTAAAGCCCTTCGTAAAGTGTTGGCTGTACTTGTGAGAACAATTTTTTGTATTTCTTCAATTAGTCTACTGGAATCTTTTCCAACCAATCCTAGGGATTGTTGATGTTCCCATGTGCAACATTTTTGAGATTTTGATTTCAAGGTCCTTGTATTTTGACAGCTTTTTGAATATCTTCAAAGATACATTGCTGTCTGCAGGGATTGCCATATCAATAAGGAGGCACTTGTTTGTTTGTGGTCTTTAATAACAATGTCTGGGCGGTTAGCTTTGATTGTTCTGTCAGTGTGTATTGTGTAGTCACATATTATTATTTTTATTATTATTATTATTTTTATTATTATTATTATTATTATTATTTTTATTATTATTATTATTATTATTATTATTATTATTATTATTATTATTATTGTGTTGGTTGTTGATGATGATGAATAGTATGACGTTATTTCTATCAAGTCCTAACTGATGTCTGATTTGGGATCAAGTGACATTAAATGTCATCAATTCTCTTGCTACTTCCTCATTATTCTGTTTTCACTAATGATTGAGACTCAGCATTTTCGTTTCTTACTCAGAATTTCAAATGTTGCAACCTCTTTGCTCTTTATGAGTAAATATAACGAAGAAGCTGATAATGTTGGTCGCAATGATTACTTATTTTCAATGTTTCACCAATAGTAAATTCACATATGCATTAATTCATTGTGAACATTCAAGAAATAAATTCAGGATCATTTTAATTATACACCATTTAGTATCTCTTTAATAATTTCTTTTTTTCGTTGGATTCAATTTCCTTTTATTTGTCTTTCTTTCTTTCTTTCTTTCCATTTCTTGACTTTTTTATATTCTTCTCTTTCTATATATATGTTCAAGAATTGTTTCTATATACATATTTTCCAAATTTTCATACATATATATATATATATATATATATATATATATATATATATATATATATATAAAATGAAATGAAGAGGTTATAATGGTTCCAACGAGAGAAAAGTGTGTATATTAAAAAGAAGAGAGGTACCGTAAACTTTTTTGGTTGTAATGTGTGTTTTTTAAAAAAAATATTATTCTTTATTTTTCATAGTTTTACATAGTTTTACAACACTATATATATATATATATATATATATATATATATATATATATATATATATATATATATATATATATATATATATATATATATTAAACGATAGAAATTTATTTAAAAAATTGAAATCTTCAGACACACTGGGTTGTAGATTAATATTCTTTCGTTTTTATTATTATTATTTCATTTAGATTCCTCTACATATATATATATATATATATATATATATATATATATATATATATATATATATATATATATATATATATATATATGATGAGTACACAATCCTTAAAAATTCATCTGGTTGTGATATATTTCGTAGTCTGATGAGATAAATATAAAGTTCGCGAAATATAGACAGATGGAGTTTTAAGGATTCTGGATTCATTATTATTTGCTCTGTTATTACATTGAGCTCTGTTTGGATTTATATCCTCCCTTGAATTATCCCTACTAATTATCAATTAATATTATATACATATATATATATATATATATATATATATATATATATATATATATATATATATATATATATATATATATATAGTGCATCTGTGTGTTTCTGTTTATTGTATTAGGATATTTGATTTGATAAAAGAACAGTTAAAGTGTTGTCGTTTGACAAAAGAATGTAGTGCTATTAACTGAATTTCAAAAACAAAATTTACACATAGATTTATTCAGTCACATGCATTCCATCTTGTTCCACTCTTTTCGCCATCATTAAGACAGCTTCGTCATTTCACCTTCTCAGGATTGTCAGTAGCTTTTACGGTCATGAACAGATCTATGTAATTTACACAGGCATCCAGACAATGTATTGTCTTCTACGAGTTAATTTTGTAGCGATCAAAATTATTTGTAATCCCAAGTTGCAAATGTCAGGTGAGTGAGGTGTTGGTAGACAAAGCTCTACTTGGCCTGTAAATAGATAGAAGATGACACCATTTCGAATGCCTTGTTGCAGAAGATATTCATGGATCCTAGATTGCAGTTTGCCAAACTAGGAAGAGTACTTATTCCGTATGCAATCTCATCAGATATAGATCATCAAATTCTTAGGATGTACACCGACTTTCCTCTTTTCGACAGGACATTGTTCGGTTAACATTGTTGTATACAAGCCATTTTTCATCGCCTGCGATCGTACTTTTCAAATAAGAGTTGTGTTTATTGTGCTTGATTACGAAATTGGAGGAAATATAGTTAAATATTTTTCCCGCTATATCTCAAGGCAGCCAAATGTAATTTTTTAATGCCTTAGAAAGCTTATATGAGATATGTGGAGAATCGCTGTGATGAATCATGTCATCCGATGTGGATTACATTGAAAAGATGTTTGGACAACTACAAATATATCTGAAGTTTAGTGGTCTAAAAGTTCCAAGTTTCTTAGTCTAAAATCTCCAAATGTATATTAAGCAAACAACTTATGAACAATATACTTATCTTATGGCACCATATAGTTAAAGAACACATTGATGTGCAGTTGGTTCAGACATTTCCATTTCCAGAAATAAAAGAGCCTAATATGAATAAAATTCAATATATTTTCCTCAATTTTTCTTTCTCACTTTAATGCAAAAACATTTAAAATTCACAATCTACATAAGAATCATGAAGAAAAGACGCTTTTAAATGCCGCATTTAAGAATATTTATACATATGTCATAAATCTCAGTCATACGTGAAAGGAAATCACGTGTTAAAACGTCATCTATTGAATATCATTTAAAAACTACGATATATAAATATAACATAATGCAAAAGGCAAATGAGTACGAAAGCTTATTACTCTTACATATATTTAATTATGCTACCGTGTAAATATAAACCAACGCTGTGATTTTCGCTGCATTCTTTGACTGTAGTGAATTATCTAGCGGATAATTTTATTTTTGTATGATTCCTTTCTATCCATAGATTTATGGCTTGTTTTTATTTGTTAAAATTTGCATCTAGCCTCATGCTGATGCGCACCTTTACCATCTATCTATCTATCTATCTATCTATCTATATCTATATATATATATATATATATATATATATATATATATATATATATAAAAGTGAACATAGAAGTCAACACTTAGAGGCGACATTCTGTTTCATGAAACAGACTGTCGCCTGTAAGTGTTGACTTCTATGTTCACTTTTATGTTTACACACGCTCTATCTCTGATATTGAGCACTTTATCCCATAAATATAGTACACTTTAAGACTATATTTCTTCATATATATATATATATATATATATATATATATATATATATATATATATATATATATATTGTCTACTAATATATATATAGTGAACGTAATAAAATATGTGTATATATATATATATATAGCAAACGTAATAATCTGTGTATTGATATGTATGTATATATATATATATATATATATATATATATATATATATATATATATATGGTAAACGTAATAAATTGTGTACTAATATATATATATATATATATATATATATATATATATAGTAAACTAAATTAACTCTGTAGTATATATATATATATATATATATATATATATATATATATATATATATATATATATATATATATATATATATATGGTAAAGGGCAATAAATTGTCTAGTAATACATATATATATACAATTGTGATATCGCTCCTCACTGGAATCCAATGTTGTAATTCCTGACATGATTTGCTAAGTTAGGTAAATATCCACATTTACATTAATGCGAGGGAGTAATTACTTCTATGCCGTCTGACAATTAAAGTCAACATTCGAGCACCCTCGAAAAATAAACAGTATCTGGTTTTACTTGCCGAATGTCAAAAGATGGCC
>OZ038484.1:13450214-13455214 GCA_964036315.1 Acanthosepion esculentum
CTATACTTTTAAAATAATAATAATAATAACGCATAAAATTATTATCAATTATATGAGAATATTTTATTAATATTATTATTATTATTACAATAATTATAATAATAATAATTGTTATTATTATTGTTGTTGCTGCTGTTGTTGTTTTTAAAATATGTGAAAAATAAATAATAATACAAATTTGAGTAGTAGTTAAAACGACACAAAATAACATTATAACTGGGAACGCTTTTTCAACAAAATTGAAATTACGTTACTTTGCAATTAATAAATAAGAAAATGTAATGGAATAAAATTCATACCAAATTTTATTAAATTAATCTTGAATATAAATAATAATAGATAAAGAAATCGGCGATAATAAGCCAATAATCAAAGATAAACAAAATAAACATTCCAAAAATGCTTTCCTCTAATTCCGAAATATATTACAACTACATTCGTAAAAACAACAGGTAAATAAATGTTACGCTTAGATATAAATACAAGGTAACCAAAAACGTTCTGTCCGTTTTTTGATTAGTCATTGAATGAAGTTGAAATATATACGAAATGCGTGTAGCAATTGTTTTCAAATTCGGACAGCCGGAAGTGGAAACATCAGACGTTATAAAAAAACATGCGCACCGTGCCTGGTCATCAGTTATAAGCCGGACAGCTGTGAGAAGGCTGGAAGTGTCTAGAGATCTCGTTCGGGGCTGTTTGCTTTACGACTTCAAAGTGGGCAGCTGATTAATTCGCCGCATATGTCAAGCGCTTGGGTATAGTGCTGTGGATGAACGCACTGCAAGGCGTTGGTTTCGAAAATTCAAGTCGGGAAATTTGTCTCTGCATGATGAGCCTCGCAGTGGACGACCACAGGTCTTGAATGACGGAGTCTTGAAGGCGGCCATGCAAGAGGACAGTCCTCTAACGTGTTGTGAACTTACAAGACAGTTCAACGTTTCCGATGAAACAGTTAGACTTCACCTGCACCACCTAGGTAAGAAACTGATCAAGTGGGTTCCGCAAACGCTGTTGGACGTCCACAAGGGACAATGAGTGGCAGCCTGTGTATCGCTGCTTTCTCGCATCCTTATTCAATCGAGTGCTTACCAGTGGGTTCTGTACGAAACTCCCAAGCGTTCCAGACATTGTTTGTCTCCTCAGGATGCTGGCCCTCACACCGCAAGACCGCCTATGCACCTACGCAAGATTATGCTTTGTGTCTGGTGGACAGGTCGTCAAGTGGTTCATTATGAACTTCTACCAACGGGCCAAACGGTCACTGGAGACATATACTCGCAGCAATTGAAACGTGTGCAACAGGCATTGCGCCAGACGGAGCCAGCACTGGTGAATCGCAAAGGTGTGCTTTTCCTCCATGACAACGCCAGTGGTCAGGGATACCATACAGCAACTTGGGTGGGAGACTTTGTGCACCTTATTCACCTGACCTTGCGCCATCTGATTACCACCTCTTCCACTCCCTGGATAACTATCTTCGTGGAAAACCCTTCACCAATGAAGCAGACTTGCGCAAAGCCCTCACGGACTTCTTTGCGTCACCCCCACCTCGAGTTCTACTGCAAGGGCATTGAACAGCTGGAGACACGTTGGCAGAAGGTGATGGATGCCGATGGCGATTACTTCGAAGACTAAATATAAGTTACACATACTGTGAAGCGTTTTCTTTTTTTCCTTTAAAAACGGACAGAACTTTTTTGGTTACCTTGTAGATTAGAATTATGCCACTATAATTAATTTAACAAAAATAAAATACATTAAATGTTCTTAATATATCTAACTCTTAGCGGGATATTCTTGCAGTTGCTAAACAATTATTTTAAATAATAAGAAAAAGGAAAAAGAAAAAAAGAAAATCGTTGTATACTACGACTTATCTTAAAGATAAACAAATATGAACAAAAGATTTAAATATATGTATATCAAAAACTGTAAATAAATAATAACTTTAAAAATATTATATAATAAACAAAGAAAAATATAAGAATAATGGATGATTAAAGTAAAACAATCAAGACTTTTCTTATATATATATATATATATATATATATATATATATATATATATATATATATATATATATATATCAATTATGTGGTGCAGGTTCAATTTGTATCACGCGAATCATTCATACGAAAAGCAGATAATGAAGTTAATGATATGGCAAGAATCACTCTCGCAAACAATTTTTAATAATAAAATACATTAACCTCGAATCCGTTAATGAATGATATGATCCTTGTTTATAAATTCCGGTTTTATAAGGTCTTTTTTACTACTAGCTTTCAATTGTTTCATACAATCATCATCAGGTAGGGAAATAGGTAAGTTTTTTTACATCCAGGTAATAACAGGACATCGAAAGATAAAGTGTAATCCGAAAGAAGTGTTTTTAGACATGTGATATTGTTAACTGTAAGAAATACTTTTGGAGCGTGCAGTCACGACGCTGAGGTTGAATTTTTTTTTAATTTAAAAATTGTGCGTTCTTGTACTAATATTCGAGGTTAATTTTATTATTAAAAATTGTTTGCGAGAATGATTTAAAATTTCCCTTCATTTTGCGTAATATATATATATATATTAATAATATATAATAATAATACGGCCAGTCGTATTCGAGGATACCGGACTATTACGGCGGCAAGAAAATCCCTATTGCAGACTCTCATTCAGGAATATTTGTGTTTTTTCTACACGCACAGAAGCCACCTGTTCAACTATGCTGAACAGACCATAGTTACCGTTTCTGGGAGAAACCGTGTCATCTAGCATGATCAGCAATATGAACAAACCCAGCACACTCAAACACTCACGATGACTTGTGACTACGTGCTAGCAGAGATATCGACGGCCCCTAAGTGTTCCGTCTACCCAATTTCACTCACAAGGCTTGGCTCAACACGTGGTATGGTTTTCAGGCACTTTTCAAAAGTTTCGCATGCTGGGATCGTCCCCTCGAGACCGATAACATGGTGAGATTCGAACGCGGGACTCATGGTCAGATATATCCATGTGTATGTATGTGACCGCATGCGGGCGCACACGCACACACTCGTGTTTGTGTAAATATTCAGGTATAAAGAAAAATATAATATTTGAATTATGATATATATTTAAAAAAATATAAGACAGTATCTGGAAAAAGACAATAAATTATTGCTTTTTGTGGGTATCAGAAATTAACAGACACTAATTGTAATAAAGGTTATAATTTAATCGAAATGGTACAATTATTTTTTCCGCACATGGTACATAAATATTTGTGGCTGCATATTATTGGGATGATAATCTTAGTCCTTGGTTACATACAATAATATTTGTTATACTGCAACCTAAGAGGAAATGGAGCAAAGTAAAGTAGTTCTATTTTCCTTCTTTTTTTTTTTCATTTTCTTAAGTTTCAGCCATACGTCGCAAAAGTTAAAACTGAGTATTTTCCTTTCAATCTTTCTTTGTTCATCAATATCACATTTCTACCAATTCTAGCTTTCTCACTGTGAGACCTTTGTTTTTCATTATAATTTTTATTGGTTATGACCTGGCATCTCGGCTTCAACCTCTTTCTCACCGCCCTAATTAAACTTCTCTGTATTTTTTCTACAAATCGTTTTTTTTTCTTTTTATTTGCCATGTCCTTTCAGGACGTAGCCGATCCTATCTCTCCACCTCCCTCTATCCCTCGCAGCTCTCAACAAGTTCCTTCCCTCTGCTTTCTCCCCTAGACCACGTTCTATCATCCACTTGCTTAAGTCCGCCAGGTATGCCACGCATTTTTTTCCACTTGTCTCTATTTCCTTCTATTCGACCCGTGAGTATCAGATTCCCCAGGCCCTCCTTCCTCAATATGTGCCCCAGAAACTTTAGCTGCTTCTTCCTGACATTAAGTATAAGTCTTCTCTAATATCCCATCGTTGCTCTCACGCTCGGTCCATGATATCTTCAGAACCACATTTCTGTCGCCTCGAGTCTCTTCTTCATCTTTGAGGAAATCGTCCAACATTCGCTGCCGTAAAGAAGGACAGATGTCATGTAACAGTTCTGTATTCTTTTCTTTGTTACTAAAGATATCCTCCTATCTCGCAATACTCAGCCCAAATTCTGGCATGTGTCATTGGCCATCCCAATACGCCTACAGGTCACAGTGTCGCTTTTAAGGTCCTCTGTCAAGACGCTTCCCAGGTTTTTAAACTTCCGCGTCTACTTGATTCTAGTGTTCCCGACATTCAGATCGCATTTCGGGTTCATCCTATTACTGCGAGACCATGCTCTGAGTTTTCTGGTAGTTTATGCTTAGTTCCTTCTTCTCACTCTCTGTCATTACCTTTCTTGAGGAGGTTTTGTAATTTCATTTCCGTGTCTGCTATCAGTACTGTGTCATCTGCGTATCTTATGTTGTTAAGATTGTGGCCGTCAATGCTAAGTCCCGGACTTCCATGGTAATTGTTCTGATGAAGTTTCCGCTATGCTACCTAAACTTATGAATTTAAGCACAGCACTAGAATAACAACAAGGCCTCATCAATTTACTGTTAAATTAGCTAGATGCATCCGTAAGTTATATATATATATATATATATATATATATATATATATATATATATATCATAATATTGTGGCATGCCATGTCATTCTATAAGACAGATGTTTCTCTTGCATTCAAATATTGTGTTCCCCAGTAAAGACATGAAAATTAAATGTGAATTCTTTAAGGACATTTTTATATCTTCTTTTTGTCTGGTATTAAATTCCTTTATCAGAATTGTTAAATAATAGAGGATATGGCCATAAGATGAAAAATAAATGATAAATCATCTATTTTATTTGGTTGATTTGAAATTATATACAAGAAATTATGGTATGTTTGAAGAACTTTTAAAGACTGAAAAGTTTCAGCGATTATATATGCATTGCATATCGGTTATATAGATGTGCAAAGTACACCTTCCATCGAAGAAAGCTTACTAATAACAAGAATATAATTCTCACTGCAGATAC
>OZ038484.1:13460214-13472714 GCA_964036315.1 Acanthosepion esculentum
AAATGTGTTTATATAGCTTATTGTGGGTAGTCTATTATGGCGGCTATTTTACCGGAAGTCGTTTATCTATTTAATAGGGTCAAATTATTTTGTTTGTTTTTATTTATTTTTATTTTTTATCTTATATATTATTTATTTATTATTTTTATTTTGATCGGTGTTTTTATTAACGTAATAAAAACTTATTTATATAGCTTATTTAACAGTTTTTTTGGGGAAGATAAAGCTATTTGTTAAATTTTGGGGTTGATTGTTGTGGTTTGTTCTGATTATTAATTTGGCGGGAACAGTTTTTAATTTATCTATTTGGATTGATTATCCGGCTAGTTTATAGGTATCGGTTGTTAGTTTATTTATATATTTGCATGTATTTAGATAAATTTATTATAGTTGTCGTTATTTATTTATTACACTGTATATTTTCTCTTTTTGGTTTTCGATTTTTAAGTAACGCAGTATATTATTTTTAATCATTTTTTATCGTTATATAACAGTTATAGCTATTTTTCGTCGGATTTTTTGTTTTGATTTTTATAGTCTAATATTTTGTTTATTATTTACTTTATTTACTGATTTTGTTCCTTATTTTTTTATTCTATTTCGTTTATTCTAACAGGTGTGATTTGGTAATTT
This sequence comes from Acanthosepion esculentum, assembly GCA_964036315.1. NCBI lineage: Eukaryota > Metazoa > Mollusca > Cephalopoda > Sepiida > Sepiidae > Acanthosepion > Acanthosepion esculentum. The sequence goes on from OZ038484.1 coordinate 13,460,848, forward strand.
GTTTGATTAATTTATTTTGCTTATTTTATTGTGATTTTGTGATACATTATTTACTATATTCATTCTTGACGTTTGTTATTATTTGATACCGGATTTCATCCCGGATCCACAATAACATATATATATATATATATATATATATATATATATATATATATATATATATATATATAATTCCAGGATAATTTTGTAACTTATTCAAGATGATCCTCTCTATCTTTCTAACTTTCTGTCCTGGAGTAACCATTTGCTTCACAGATATCATTTTCAAGTCTTCTTTTTCTCTGCTTATTGAACTTTCATAGCTGAAACTTTCCTCCCTCACATATAAACATCTTACGGATTTAGTTGGATCTTTTCTAATTGCTCTCTTCAACTTTAAGTTGTAATCATGATCCCTCTCCCTGTTGTAACTTCCCGATGCAGTTTATATGTCTACTTTTTTAAACTTACCGTTCTCTGGATGCTTCTTGAATGGGCTTTGAAGCTGGAAGCTTTATTAGGAATGTTCGTACCATTACTGAAGCACTTAATGATCTTTTCCCTCTCACTATTGCTAATTTGAGAAGACATTGGGGCTGACAAAAAACCATATTAACCTGTTTTCTTTCTAGCTGAATGACTCAAAGTGTTTTTCAGTGATTCTTACGACAAATTTGTCCATTTCATAATGTGTAACGTCATTTGTTTGCATTTGGATACGCTTTGAGCAGATATGAATGTACGTGAGAGAATCATGGAAGATTGTACTTTAAAAGCAGTAAGATAGACCTTGCTAGCCGAACGCGTCTCTGTGGCCCAATTGATTAAGACTCATCACGCTATATGACTGTTCCGTATAGGATACAGGTTCGATTCCTGTCGGAGGTCGCATATTTTCTATGAAAATTTCTCGGACATTCAGGCCGGTAAATGTTGTTAATACTGTTTATTATAAACAGAGCATTTACTTAAATATTTGTATCTATAAAAAGAATATATAAACATAAAATGTCTTAAAATACAAATGTATTCAAACTTCAGCAGCCAGTGGGCTCAAATCATTAACGAAGAGCGGTGTGGTAATAGCAGCAGCGGCTACTGTTTTGGAATTATCCTCTATTAATCCGACGTTATTTTTGTAGATACTCATATTTGTGTAGACGTGCCTGCTGAAATATGCATATCCAGTAGAAATTATGATGCATCAGAATTTTCACCAGATTTCTTAAAGACGGGAACTACAGAAAAGTTTTGCGAACAAATTGGAAAGCCTGAAACTGCATTTTGTTTTCCATCTGAGTGCTCTTGCTTTTCATGGTTCATCATCAAACTATTTTTATGGGTTAATAAACTTGTATGTCTACGTATCCAATGTATTTCTTTGGTGGTTCTCAAGTGTCACATTTTCTAAACCAGGCATCATAAACTGGTGCATGGAAATGTGATTGTTGGATAAAACCGACAGGACACGTTGACGTGGGGAAATTATTTTCTCATGTTTCTGTTAGCCGAATGCATTTACAGCGTCAATGGGAAATAAATGGTCACGGTCAGAGCGACATAGAGGAAGAGAATCTGTCAGCCAAAATTTTCGTCGAAGCACATCACAGAAAAATAGCAGAGTATAGGCTATCTTACAAGCCTGGTACTTCCGCTAAATTGCGGAAGTTCTGCAGTAGTCGTTATGTATGGATATGCCTCCATAGCATTGGCTTCTGCAAAAGTCAGAGAAAACCGTGCAAATTATTAATTCTATAAGCAAAGTCCTAATGGTAATGATACAGATGACTATTATATTCTTAAATGTTAGCTTATTATGATTTATTGAGGCCTATACAATAGCACTTTATAGCATTATAGATCATATTGCGAATAGGCAACGAGGAAATTTGCCGAATATTTAACCGATTTTAAAGGTCATGACAATTTCATGATTCCATGGTTAAAAAAAATAAAAACCTGGATTTTCTTCCTCTGTTCTGAAAGTTGCTTTTTTAATCATGTCTTCTTTCATTTCCCGTCAATTTCTATTTTCGTTACGTTTGTTTCTGTTTTCTATCGAATTGTTTCTTTTACTAATTGTCTTCGTTCGCATAGCTTGTTGATTTGTTGATGATTTTAACGTGTGTTTCTTGCCATTCACAATCTTGTCGATGAGATAACGCGGGTAGATGAGGAAATGGACGGCGCTTTACCGCCATTTTTCTATTACTCTCGGTAGACTTCCGTTTTAAAAAAGAGTTCACCAAACGTATCAAATCATAATCGACAGAATGCTTACTTTCTCTGAAATCCTAAGGTCTTCTCTCTATTTCATCATTTTCGTCTCTTTCTTTCTTCATTACTTTTATTCTTTGAATATCCATTTTTTTTCACAATTTTATTTTGTTCTTTCACGTTTTTTTTTCTTCATTTATTTTTTTATTTCACTCTATTGCTTTTTTCCTTCCTTACTTCCGTTTTTCCTTCGTAATTATTGGGTTTATTTGTTAATGTGTCAACTGGCTTTCGTTTTTCATTTCATCATATAACCTTGGTTTGCTTTCTATGATTTTTTAAAACTTTTTCCTTGTAAGCATTCTTTTTTTCTGCATTTCAATGGCTGCGTCTGTCTTTCTCTAACCGATTTTTTCCTTCTTTTCAATCAACCATCATTCCTTTTTCTTTACAAAAATTGTTTCTTTATTTTAGGAAATTTCTCTTTCATCTTTTCAATTGACATTTTCTACTGTTTCTTTTTAAATGTTTTTTTGAATATTTTCTGTAAGTCTTCATTCATTAATTTTTTGTATTTATTCTCTCTTCCTTTTTCATTGTTCTTTTATTCTCTTCTTTAAATATTTTCGGTTTCAGTCAATGACACTTTCCCGCATGTATTTCATTAATATCCACAGTTTCTTGCTAACAATTCTTTCCTTGATTTAATGAATCTTTCTTTCTTTCTTTCTTTCTTTCTTTCTTTCTTTCTTTCACCTTTATGTATTTATTTAATTCAAAGAATCACTCTTTGAATCGAATCATTTCTCTTTTATTTCAATATATTTTCTCTGATACTTTCATTAAATCGTTCTTTCTTTCATTCAAGGATTTCACATTCATTTATTTCAACGAATTATTCTATTACAATCCATATTTTATGTATTCCATTTTTCCCTCGAACTATGTCTTTATTTATTTCAAACGATGACAAAATTATGGGAACAGTTTTTAAACATGTCATGTCTTCGCTCGGTCAATGGCTCCACAAACACACCCACGTACAAACGCACGCCTGCACACGCAAACACACACACACACACACACACACATATATATATATATATATATAATGTTCTCGAAGACACCAGGTTACACAGAAGGAAATTCAAGTAAAAATGAAGGGAAAACGCATTAATAAATGAAACAAGTAGATAATTATAAAAAAAGATGGTGCTGATTGCCACTCAAACTTAGAACTTCTCGAAAATACATAAATGCCAGATTAAAACGAATGTGAACATGTAAAATCGGTTTGCATAACTTTGTGAGATTCGCTAAATAATAGAGTAAAAATATAACAAAACAAAAAAAATACTATACGAACATGTATGTTGAGAAAAGAAATGCCAATGAAGTTATGAAAAAAGAAAGAAAGAAAGAAAGAGAAGAAAGAAAGAGAAGTAGTTTGTAAACAGAAATCGCCGTTTTATATTGTTCTGTAAAAGGAATTATTATGATTTTTATTCTCTGTGCATAGCTTATTTTTAAAATTTCATCCCTAGCAAGGCGATAATGCCACTAAGCCTTTTAAACAGTGAAGCCATAATAATCAGTTACCAATCTAGTAGTACGCTTAAATTCGATGCGATCGAGGTACCAAAGAGCAGCACAATTGACTTGAAAATATTTATGGAAAATACAGAGGAAACCCATCCCACGGCAATGGGAAAATTGATGCCAGCTTATGCCCGATAATATAACAGACCCCTTTTTAGAGTTTGCCGAGAATCCCGATATATATATATATATATATATATATATATATATATATATATATATATATATATATATATATATATATATATATATATATTGTCATCAACGGACAGACTCTTTCACTGTATCACAGCTCATCAGTGTGGCTAGACGTCCGGCTGCCTCTAGCTAGGATCGAAACCCGACTGAATTGGCGTCAGTCGGGAATTCTACTTAAGCCATTGTCGCACGGCAGGGATGAAGGTGAATTTGAGCGTATTTATTTTTAGATAAACACACAGTGACTGAGAGAACTCGATTCGATTTACTGAAGAGTCTTGCATTATTAGCTGTAATAGTCACTGTTTACAAACCCAAACAGAACCTTTTATTTTGTTGTAAAATATTTTTCTTATGTTCCATATTATTTTTGGTGTAATACGTATATTAGTTTATTTGATTATCATTTCCATTAAAAAAAAACAGAAAATTTAACAGTCCAGCGCAAGCAACAGCAACCTTTACCTGCAACTGCAGATCAATATAAAAATGCCTGCAGAATAGCAAATACCTACACCATTGTGCAAATTAATTGAAACAAAACGAATAATTTTGTTATTATTTATTTTTATTAGTATTTTTCTAATGAAACATGACCCAGTGAACATGTTAGTACTTCTTATGTCCATTCCACGAAGTCGTTCCTTGCAGATTGACCACAGATTATCGATTTAATTTAAATCAGGAGAATTTCCGGGCCAGTCACTACTACTTCGATTTGCTTACTGGTAAGGCTTGTAAGTGTGTTTGTGCAGAATTACAATTTTCGTATGTTTTCTAGGAGTAACATCCATCGCAGACAATAGCTGTATGACAACTAATCGACAGTCGAGACACTAGTGTCTGGGCGTAATGAAAATCTGATGCAATCACAGAGGATGCAATATTTTTCAAGGCCAAACAAATTTCATCATACACCCCTAAAATATTTTCATTATATTCATATTTCTGCACACCACTGACAATTAACTAATCAGAGAAAAAAATAAAAATCGATCACACCCTGTCACTCCAGTGGGTCTAAAACTAACAGTATGGTGAAGGAAATGAAACTAAAATGGTTGTTTCAATTAATTGGCACAAGGGTGTACAAAGCAACGAATATCCAAGAATTTCTAAGATCAATAGGAGATGCAGAAAATATATAGTGGAAACAAGCCCAGAGAAAGAGAGAAGCATTTAAGAAAAGAATTCTGTAAAGAGAACAACCCTCTCAATTTAAACACAAAGAAATTAAATGGAAAACTGGAAAACGAAGAAAAATGGCATCAGAAAAATAGCTCCAAAATATTCCAATCTTTGCATAGAGAATTAAATCACAATACATCCTTTTCCAGAACAATATAATATGTTGATCTGTGTCCACAATATCTATATAAAGTAATAGTCAATAAATTACTTTATAAATTATTCGTAATCGTGTGAATCCTGAAAATGTGAGCGTAAGTCATCGATTACGTAACACTAATAAAAAAAGAAACTATTCATAAATCCAGATCTTCATTGGTTTAAAAATAAAAAATGAACAGCAGTGCTAAACCTTATCATTTTATTATAAATAGTAGAAGAGATGCAAGGGAAGAGATGTTAAATTGACATTGCCGAACATGAAATGAAACGATTATATTGAGTCAAATAATTAGGATTAACGTGAGAAAAGAAGATCCATTTCCTCCTACGAGACAATTTCTCTCAAAACAAAAATTCTTGCTCATTAATATGCTTGCCATTTGTCTGTGCATTGGAAATTGCTTCCATATATTGGTCCGATGCTCCTGCTATATCTCCTGCTATATACCTAGAAACAATTAACAGAGTCTACATCGTTAAACACACATACACACACGCGCACATACACACACGTGTGTGTGTGTGTGTGTGTGTGTGTGTGTGTGTGTGTGTGTGTGTGTGTGTGTGTGTGTGTGTGTGTTAGGTTGAATGATCTAGACATATTATGTCTATGTCTATTAACTGTAATCCTTTCAAATCCACAGATTATTTTTTTTTAATTTTGGCATTATACACATTAAGGGAAGCACGAACATTTTTCTCATCAATTTTATTTTACCAAGTAGTTTCAATCTTATCCATGACCATCATCAGAGTTGAAGACAAAAACTAATGTAAATAGATAGTGGTGAACCATTTGTAAATGCACATGATATGCCCTCTGTTGATTAAAAATGTACATTATCAAGGGAGATAACTTAATTAATATTTTTAAAAAAGTATTTTAAAACTCTGCCTAACCTCATTGAGCAGTGTTAAGTATACAACTCATGAATAAATTTGATTCTTCTTTATTCGCTTGCCTGTGTATGCACGCCAAGACGCGCGTATATGGTAACTTATATCTGGTCGTTTGATTTATCTAACTCTATTCCTACATATATATATATATATATATATATATATATATATATATATATATATATATATATATATATGCGTGTGTGTGTGTGTGTGTGTGTGTGTGTGTGTGTATGTGTGTGTATGTGTGTGTGTATGTGTGTGTGTGTGTGTGTGTGTGTTAACCTGGCTCGGATTAACAGTTATCATTCATTTCTGTAGGCACAATTTGCATCCTAACTTAACCCTCTACCTCGAGCGTCTGCCTCGTGTTGTAAAGGGTGAAACTTACTGTTATATATATATATATATTTATATATTTATATATATATATATATATATATATATATATATATAATATCTGGATAAAATGAATGAAACAAAATTGGGTGTTTTTTTTTATGAAAGTATTTATTTCTGTGTTTTTGTATATATTTATTTATTTAATATTTCAGACCACCTAGGTCTTTCCTCAGAAATCAAATGAGATGCTGTGTTTGTGTGTTTGTTTACAGCGTTTGTTTACAGCGTTTGTCGTGAAGCGTGCGCATGTCACGTGATGTGCAATGCAACTTTGTTTGAATTTTTGGCGGAAGACTGATGATAGTGTCTTAAATGTTGTTTAAAAGGTTTTTTGACCATAACTCAAGAAATATTTCTTAAAATATTTTTAACTGTTAAAATATTTATGTAGATTTAAATATCCATGTGTTTGTTTACCCCTAGTTTATATGTGTCTAATTTTAGAATTTAGTATTTTTCTTTTTTTCTTCTTCGTATGTGTGTTGTACTTAAATTACTGTGTTTGTGTGTTTGTTTTTAGACTTGGACGACACGTGGTGTGGAACGCGATTGTGTTTGATTCTTTAACGGACATCTGGTGTTTTGGTTATTGTTTAAAAAGCATTTTTTACCATATCTAAAGAAATTTTTTTAAGAAATATTTTAACTATTGAAATATTTATACTGATTTAGAATACCCAAGTTTTTGTTTAACCCTAGTTTATATGTGTTTAATTTTAAAATCCAGTATTTCTCTCTTTTTCTTCGTATGTATGTCGTGCTAAAATTTGAGTCTATCAATATACATTTGCAATTATCTATCGAATGTCGTGGTCTATTGAAGTGTTCTGCTACTGGGGAATATGAATTATTTTGTCGTATATATATATATATATATATATATATATATATATATATATATATATATTTCTCGGTTAGTTTCGAGTTCAGTTCATATTTGGGTAATACGGAAAATAAGCATCTGGTTTGGTGGAATAAGCATGCAAATGACAAATGATATAATTATTGTAGCCTACTAAATGATACGTGATATACACGAAGCATAGAAAGTGACTAAAACAAGATTTCAGTTCAACATTCATAGAAGCGCGCAAAGTACAGCAACATATACAGTGTGAGTATAACAACCAAATATGCTTGTCCAAATGTAAAGGCATATCATAAAATGCCTTCATCTTAAATATTCCGACCATTTGCGAAAAAAGATGTCAGTCACCCAAGCAAAAAGGCCAGCTTGCCAAGCAAAGAAGCCATGTATAGAATCAAGACCTTTTCCACAATCGACGTGAACATCCCTGCAGGTAAAACGGAAGAAAGGAAACAAAACAAACTAACAAAATTTTCTTTTGCTTTAATGATTTAAAATTTTGTTTTTCAAAACTTGTCTTTATTTAGATCCTTATTTGTTATTCTTTTAAACTTACAGTGATTTTATTTTTTTTTTAGTTTTATTTGATTTATATAAAATCTTTTTTTAAACAATTTTTTTTTTACTCGACTCTCAACATTTCTTTGTATTTCGTTCTCTGTGTCTTTTTCCTATAATTTATTCTTTCATTAAATTTTTTTTAGTATTTTCCTTGTCTGAATTTATCTATTGCACTTTCTTTCTTTCTTCCATTCAGTTGTTTCTTTTTTTGGAATCTCATTCGTTTGTCGTTCTTCCTCTTGTCTTTTTGCTTTCGTTTTATTTTTTTCGGTTTTATTTGCTGTTCTTTCGTCTCTGCATTCTTTTCTATTTCATATATTTAGTTCTGACATTAAGTGGAAGAGATTTTATAATAAAATAACCTTCCCATGATTCCTCTTTTTCTCTAATTTCTTTTCGATTTTTCTAGACTTAATTTTGTGGTTATTACGATTGAAACTAAAATGTGATTATTTATTTGTTTTGTTTTTGTCTGACTGTCTGTCCTTTTCTTTTTCTGATTTCGTTTTATAATACGAAAATTGCTCTAAATAGTTGAATAATTACTGTAAAATTCTTCCTAACTATTTCTGTTTCTTGAATTTCGATCTTCTTTTTCTTATTCTTATTTGTTTGGTTTATTTTCAAAAATAATTTTATTTTGGAATTTGTTATTTTACAATATTTCTTTGCTCTTCTTGTCATCCCCTGAAAAGACGCCAAAAGTTAAATGCACTCCGCCACCATTTGCTGCTACCCCGAAATTAATATCTGTGACCCGGGGTAATGTATGAATTGATGAAAAATAAAGCTCTGTTATTTTAGGGTTGGTTCCTTTTTATTAGTGAGTTGTTGTTATTGTTGTTGATGATGATGATGATGATGATGATGATGATGATGATGATGATGATGATGATGATGATGATGATGATGATGACGATTTTAGTCAGTATTATCATTATTATTAGCCAGTTAAAATGGACGAATATGTGAGGATATATTGAAGAAAGTTGGGCAAAACCAAAAAGCAAATTGAAGAGCGTAGAAAAGAAAAGATTGGAATGACATAAAAAATGAAGACGTATTCGCGAGCTTAAATCTTGAAAAAAAAAACACCCAGTTGAAATGTCGTCTTGTATAAATATGAAAATAAAAAGCAGCTTTGTCATTTCAAAAAGACTTCTGAAATCATTCTTTTATTGTTATTAAATTGAGCGAAAGAGAACATATTAAATGGGACGGATTTCTTTTGTCAAACGGATAAATCAATCGAATATGGATTTCTGCACACACTCGATTTGTTTCCATAGCTGGGATGAAATTGGCAATATTTTTTATCGGGAAAAAAATTGAATCACCTGTATTACACGAGCCGTTAACTTTATTATTATTATTATTATCGTTACTATTTTCAAGCGAAAGAAATATCGCCTATATCTTTACGACTTTTACATCTGAAGAAGGCGCGATTAAGGAACTGAAACAATAAAAGCACACACGTTACAATATGTGTTTACTATACCTGTTACAATTATATTTCAAATTAAATACAGTTCCGTAATGCGCACTTGATCACCATAAAGAAAATGTTACTAACAGAATAGATTTTTTGGTTTGGTTTGGTTTGGTTTAGTTTGGTCTGGTTTGATTTATTTTACGACATATCAACCTCAATGGTTTATTTAATGCCGACATTTCTTTTATTTTTTTATTGCTGGTAATATTCTTTTTCCAAAAATGTATTGCTGGTAATGTATTTTCATTAAAAATCTATTTTTACAAAAAGAAAACAGGTGCTACCACCCCGGGTCAGAGTGGACCTGAGAACACCTGAGAACACCGGCAATTAAGAAGTGGTTAGACACGCCTCAAAACGTCCTGATCAGAAGCCTTAATTTCGGACGTAGTTTATTGTCTTAGCCAGGATGCTAGATTTTTTTTATGTAATATAAATTTAAATGATTTACTCTTTTAGTTAATATAAGTATTAGATTATGGCACGAGTAATTTTCGTTTTAGGGAACCATTTGCAATGACGAATATATCATCCTTAAATATATCATAACAATTGATAAAAAACGGGTTATATACCACAATATTCATATGCAGTAGGTAATGTATAGACAAGTAAAAATTCCCACAACCAACGATAGAAGCTGAGTTGCAGTGAAAAAAAGTTAATATTATGCGTGTGGCTTCATCATTGGGGTATTATTAATTTAATATTCTTAAAAAGCAATTTAAAACGAAGTGCATATTTATAATATCAGCAGATGTTTCGTGTCCATAAATATTTGATCGAAATTCGCCCGGCGCCCGTCAATAGACAACTTGTTCTTGTCTATGACAACTCAATGCCGCATAGAGCAACTTTTAAAAACTTTGACATGAATTTTTTTTTCACGTCAGAATCTGCGAAATTCTACTCTAAGGCTATCGAAAATCTGTCTGATACGTGGCAAAGAGTCACTGCGAATAAAGGTGGATATATAATTGAATAAAGTATAATTGTTGCTTATTTTTTAAGAATAATGTTGACCAACAAAAGCAGAAATTATTTATACTCAAACTAATAATTTTGCTAGAGAATACATTAGAAAACGAATAAAGTTTCTTTCAGTAGTTGGATATTTAGACTAGAATGTTTTCCAGGAGAAAAGCTAAGTTATTCGAAGCTTCCCTATGCCATTACTATGTGCTCTGTTTCTTGTCCCAGAAATTTCGACAGTCACTTTCGTTTTTTGTATTAATTTATTTCCTTATAGCTTATTGCTTCATCTTTGCTCCTATTTCTTCCAGAGTATTCATGATATTCTTCTGTAGAAACACATGTCTGTTGCCTCAAGTGTACATTTCATTTGTGAGACAATTGTGCAGTATTCACTGCATTTTATAATTACATCTAACATTGTAAACATTTGCATGGTCTTTAATAAAGTCAATGTTTTACTGTCACTTGTATTCTAGACGAAACTGGATTTTGTATTATACGATAACTGTAATTATGATGATATTATTATTATTATTATTATTATTATTATTATTATTATTATTATTATTATTATTATTATTATTATTATCATTATTATTATTATTATTATTGCAACTAAAACTATTATTATTGTTGTTGTTATTATTATTGCAACTACAACTATTACTATTATTTTTTTTTCCTTTGATTTCTGGCGTTTACACAATTCTTTCCGGGTCCCGCCCAGGGATCTAAGGTTAGAAATGGCATCATGACACTTTCCACTGACAAAAAAAAATAAAGAAAAATGACATAAGCATGTTTGGATTGAGGCTAGGTCTGATATCATTTCCCACCATAGTTGTAATTATTATCATTGCAACTACAACTATTATTATTATTATTATTATTATTATTATTATTATTATTATTACTATTATTATTATTGAAACTACAACTATTATTATTATTATTATTGCAGCTAAAACTAATATTATTATTATTATTATTACAACTACAACTATTTTCATTATTATTATTATTATTATTATTATTATTATTATTATTATGTGGGTTTCCTCTTCAAATGCGTCTCGTTCATGTCTCATGTCTGAAATTCCCCGTCATTTTACCTCACGCTTTTTAATAAAAGATCATCAAACGCAATCATTACGAAACTATTTCATGAATCTTCCCACCAATCAAATTTCCCTTCCCTCAATACTCGCCAACTCCTTCAGTTTCCTCCCCTGTCGTATGCATCCTTTGAGATGGTAAAAATGCTCGCTTGTGATGAACGAAGAAAATGGGTTCGTTTTTGCCTAAGCTCAACGACGAGTC
>OZ038484.1:13477714-13543053 GCA_964036315.1 Acanthosepion esculentum
TTTTCTCATTTTATTTATTTGACATCTTCTTCTTCAATCAGTTCTACTTCCTCTTTGTTTCTCTTTCTATCTCCTTTTATTAACCCGAATTCTTCTTCTTCTTCTTTTCTTTTTTATCATTTCTCTGATTTTTTTCTTAAACATTTAAAATTTTCCGTTCGTTGCTTCTCTTTATTTCTTTCTTATCTTTCTTCTGACATTCAATCTTTTCCCTTCATTGCTTCTGTCTATTTCTTTCTCACATTTCTTCTGACATTCAATCTTTTCCCTTCATTGCTTCTCTCTATTTCTTTCTTATCTTTTTTCTGACATTCAATCTTTTCCCTTCATTGCTTCTCTCTATTTCTTTCTCATATTTCTTCTGACATTCAATCTTTTACCTTCATTGCTTCTGTCTATCTCTTTCTCACATTTCTTCTGACATTCAATCTTTTCCCTTCATTGCTTCTCTCTGTTTCTTTCTCATATTTCTTCTGACATTCAATCTTTTCCCTTCATTGCTTCTCTCTATTTCTTTCTTATCTTTCTTCTGACATTCAATCTTTTCCCTTCATTGCTTCTGTCTATTTCTTTCTCATATTTCTTCTGACATTTAATCTTTTCCCTTCATTGCTTCTCTGTATTTCTTTCTTATCTTTCGTCTGACATTCAATCTTTTCCCTTCATTGCTTCTCTCTATTTCTTTCTTATCTTTCGTCTGACATTCAATCTTTTCCCTGCATTGCTTCTCTCTAATTATCTCTATTTCTTTCTTATCTTTCCTCTGACATTCAATCTTTTCCCTTCATTGCTTCTCTCTATTTCTTTCTTATATTTCTTCTGACATTCAAACTTTTCCCTTCATTGCTTCTCTCTATTTCTTTCTTATCCTTCCTCTGACATTCAATCTTTTTCCTTCGTTGCTCCTCTCTATTTCTTTCTTATCCTTCCTCTGACATTCAATCTTTTCCCTTCATTGCTTCTGTCTATTTCTTTCTTATCCTTCTTCTGACATTCAATCTTTAACCTTCATTGCTTCTGTCTATTTCTTTCTTATCCTTCTTCTGACATTCAATCTTTAACCTTCATTGCTTCTCTATATTTCTTTCTTATATATTTTCTGACATTCAATATTTTCCCTGCATTGCTTCTCTCTAATTATCTCTATTTCTTTCTTATCTTTCTTCTGACATTCAATCTTTTCCCTTCGTTGCTTCTCTCTATTTTTTCTTATCATTCTTCTGACATTCAATCTTTTCCCTTCATTGCTTCTGTCTATTTCTTTCTTATCCTTCTTCTAACATTCAACATTTACCCTTCATTGCTTCTCTCTATTTCTTTCATATCCTTCTTCTAACATTCAATCATTTCCCTTCATTTCTTTTGTCTATTTCTTTCTTATCTTTCTTCTGACATTCAATCTTTTCCCTTCATTGCTTCTCTCTATTTCCCTCTTATCTTTCGTCTGACATTCAAGCTTTTCCCTTCATTGCTTCTCATTTTTCTTTCTTATCCTTCTTCTGACACTCAATCCTTTCCCTTCAATGTTTCACTCTATTTCTTTCTTATATTTCTTCTGACATTCAATCTTTTCCCTTCATTGCTTCTCTCTATTTCTTTCTTAACCTTCTTCTGACATTCAATCTTTTCCCTTCATTGCTTCTCTCTATTTCTTTCTTATCCATCTTGTGACATTCAATCTTTTCCCTTCATTGCTTCTGTCTATTTCTTTCTCATATTTCTTCTGACATTTAATCTTTTCCCTTCATTGCATCTCTGTATTTCTTTCTTATCATTCGTCTGACATTCAATCTTTTCCCTTCATTGCTTCTCTCTATTTCTTTCTTATCTTTCGTCTGACATTCAATCTTTTCCCTTCATTGCTTCTCTCTATTTCTTTCTTATCTTTCGTCTGACATTCAATCTTTTCCCTTCATTGCTTCTCTCTATTTCTTTCTCATATTTCTTCTGACATTCAATCTTTTCCCTTCATTGCTTCTCTCTCTTTCTTTCTCATATTTCTTCTGACATTCAATCTTTTCCCTTCATTGCTTCTGTCTATCTCTTTCTCACATTTCTTCTGACATTCAATCTTTTCCCTTCATTGCTTCTCTCTGTTTCTTTCTCATATTTCTTCTGACATTCAATCTTTTCCCTTCATTGCTTCTCTCTCTTTCTTTCTTATATTTCTTCTGACATTCAATCTTTTCCCTTCATTGCTTCTGTCTATTTCTTTCTCATATTTCTTCTGACATTTAATCTTTTCCCTTCATTGCTTCTCTGTATTTCTTTCTTATCTTTCGTCTGACATTCAATCTTTTCCCTTCATTGCTTCTCTCTATTTCTTTCTTATCTTTCGTCTGACATTCAATCTTTTCCCTTCATAGCTTCTCTCTATTTCTTTCTTATCTTTCGTCTGACATTCAATCTTTTCCCTTCATTGCTTCTCTCTATTTCTTTCTTATCTTTCGTCTGACATTCAATCTTTTCCTTTCATTGCTTCTCTCTATTTCTTTCTTATCCTTCCTCTGACATTCAAACTTTTTCATTCGTTGCTTCTCTCTATTTCTTTCTTATCCTTCCTCTGACATTCAATCTTTTCCCTTCATTGCTTCTGTCTATTTCTTTCTTATCCTACATCTGACATTCAATCTTTAACCTTCAATGCTTCTCTCTATTTCTTTCTTATATATCTTCTGACATTCAATCTTTTCCCTGCATTGCTTCTCTCTAATTATCTCTATTTCTTTCTTATCTTTCCTCTGACATTCAATCTTTTCCCTTCATTGCTTCTCTCTATTTCTTTCTTATATTTCTTCTGACATTCAAACTTTTCCCTTCATTGCTTCTCTCTATTTCTTTCTTATCCTTCCTCTAACATTCAATCTTTTTCCTTCGTTGCTCCTCTCTATTTCTTTCTTATCCTTCCTCTGACATTCAATCTTTTCCCTTCATTGCTTCTGTCTATTTCTTTCTTATCCTTCTTCTGACATTCAATCTTTAACCTTCATTGCTTCTGTCTATTTCTTTCTTATCCTTCTTCTGACATTCAATCTTTAACCTTCATTGCTTCTCTATATTTCTTTCTTATATATTTTCTGACATTCAATATTTTCCCTGCATTGCTTCTCTCTAATTATCTCTATTTCTTTCTTATCTTTCTTCTGACATTCAATCTTTTCCCTTCGTTGCTTCTCTCTATTTTTTCTTATCATTCTTCTGACATTCAATCTTTTCCCTTCATTGCTTCTGTCTATTTCTTTCTTATCCTTCTTCTAACATTCAACATTTACCCTTCATTGCTTCTCTCTATTTCTTTCTTATCCTTCTTCTAACATTCAATCATTTCCCTTCATTTCTTTTGTCTATTTCTTTCTTATCTTTCTTCTGACATTCAATCTTTTCCCTTCATTGCTTCTCTCTATTTCCCTCTTATCTTTCGTCTGACATTCAAGCTTTTCCCTTCATTGCTTCTCATTTTTCTTTCTTATCCTTCTTCTGACACTCAATCCTTTCCCTTCAATGTTTCACTCTATTTCTTTCTTATATTTCTTCTGACATTCAATCTTTTCCCTTCATTGCTTCTCTCTATTTCTTTCTTAACCTTCTTCTGACATTCAATCTTTTCCCTTCATTGCTTCTCTCTATTTCTTTCTTATCCATCTTGTGACATTCAATCTTTTCCCTTCATTGCTTCTGTCTATTTCTTTCTCATATTTCTTCTGACATTTAATCTTTTCCCTTCATTGCATCTCTGTATTTCTTTCTTATCATTCGTCTGACATTCAATCTTTTCCCTTCATTGCTTCTCTCTATTTCTTTCTTATCTTTCGTCTGACATTCAATCTTTTCCCTTCATTGCTTCTCTCTATTTCTTTCTTATCTTTCGTCTGACATTCAATCTTTTCCCTTCATTGCTTCTCTCTATTTCTTTCTCATATTTCTTCTGACATTCAATCTTTTCCCTTCATTGCTTCTCTCTATTTCTTTCTCATATTTCTTCTGACATTCAATCTTTTCCCTTCATTGCTTCTGTCTATCTCTTTCTCACATTTCTTCTGACATTCAATCTTTTCCCTTCATTGCTTCTCTCTGTTTCTTTCTCATATTTCTTCTGACATTCAATCTTTTCCCTTCATTGCTTCTCTCTCTTTCTTTCTTATATTTCTTCTGACATTCAATCTTTTCCCTTCATTGCTTCTGTCTATTTCTTTCTCATATTTCTTCTGACATTTAATCTTTTCCCTTCATTGCTTCTCTGTATTTCTTTCTTATCTTTCGTCTGACATTCAATCTTTTCCCTTCATTGCTTCTCTCTATTTCTTTCTTATCTTTCGTCTGACATTCAATCTTTTCCCTTCATAGCTTCTCTCTATTTCTTTCTTATCTTTCGTCTGACATTCAATCTTTTCCCTTCATTGCTTCTCTCTATTTCTTTCTTATCTTTCGTCTGACATTCAATCTTTTCCTTTCATTGCTTCTCTCTATTTCTTTCTTATCCTTCCTCTGACATTCAAACTTTTTCATTCGTTGCTTCTCTCTATTTCTTTCTTATCCTTCCTCTGACATTCAATCTTTTCCCTTCATTGCTTCTGTCTATTTCTTTCTTATCCTACATCTGACATTCAATCTTTAACCTTCAATGCTTCTCTCTATTTCTTTCTTATATATCTTCTGACATTCAATCTTTTCCCTGCATTGCTTCTCTCTAATTATCTCTATTTCTTTCTTATCTTTCCTCTGACATTCAATCTTTTCCCTTCATTGCTTCTCTCTATTTCTTTCTTATATTTCTTCTGACATTCAAACTTTTCCCTTCATTGCTTCTCTCTATTTCTTTCTTATCCTTCCTCTGACATTCAATCTTTTTCCTTCGTTGCTCCTCTCTATTTCTTTCTTATCCTTCCTCTGACATTCAATCTTTTCCCTTCATTGCTTCTGTCTATTTCTTTCTTATCCTTCTTCTGACATTCAATCTTTAACCTTCATTGCTTCTGTCTATTTCTTTCTTATCCTTCTTCTGACATTCAATCTTTAACCCTCATTGCTTCTCTATATTTCTTTCTTATATATTTTCTGACATTCAATATTTTCCCTGCATTGCTTCTCTCTAATTATCTCTATTTCTTTCTTATCTTTCTTCTGACATTCAAACTTTTCCCTTCGTTGCTTCTCTCTATTTTTTCTTATCATTCTTCTGACATTCAATCTTTTCCCTTCATTGCTTCTGTCTATTTCTTTCTTATCCTTCTTCTAACATTCAACATTTACCCTTCATTGCTTCTCTCTATTTCTTTCTTATCCTTCTTCTAACATTCAATCATTTCCCTTCATTTCTTTTGTCTATTTCTTTCTTATCTTTCTTCTGACATTCAATCTTTTCCCTTCATTGCTTCTCTCTATTTCCCTCTTATCTTTCGTCTGACATTCAAGCTTTTCCCTTCATTGCTTCTCATTTTTCTTTCTTATCCTTCTTCTGACACTCAATCCTTTCCCTTCAATGTTTCACTCTATTTCTTTCTTATATTTCTTCTGACATTCAATCTTTTCCCTTCATTGCTTCTCTCTATTTCTTTCTTATCCTTCTTCTGACATTCAATCTTTTCCCTTCATTGCTTCTCTCTATTTCTTTCTTATCCATCTTGTGACATTCAATCTTTTCCCTTCATTGCTTCTGTCTATTTCTTTCTCATATTTCTTCTGACATTTAATCTTTTCCCTTCATTGCATCTCTGTATTTCTTTCTTATCATTCGTCTGACATTCAATCTTTTCCCTTCATTGCTTCTCTCTATTTCTTTCTTATCTTTCGTCTGACATTCAATCTTTTCCCTTCATTGCTTCTCTCTATTTCTTTCTTATCTTTCGTCTGACATTCAATCTTTTCCCTTCATTGCTTCTCTCTATTTCTTTCTTATCTTTCGTCTGACATTCAATCTTTTCCTTTCATTGCTTCTCTCTATTTCTTTCTTATCCTTCCTCTGACATTCAAACTTTTTCATTCGTTGCTTCTCACTATTTCTTTCTTATCCTTCCTCTGACATTCAATCTTTTCCCTTCATTGCTTCTGTCTATTTCTTTCTTATCCTACATCTGACATTCAATCTTTAACCTTCAATGCTTCTCTCTATTTCTTTCTTATATATCTTCTGACATTCAATCTTTTCCCTTCATTGCTTCTCTCTATTTCTTTCTTATATTTCTTCTGACATTCAATCTTTTCCCTTCATTGCTTCTCTCTATTTCTTTCTTATCCTTCCTCTGACATTCAATCTTTTTCCTTCGTTGCTTCTCTCTATTTCTCCTTATCCTTCCTCTGACATTCAATTTTTTCCCTTCATTGCTTCTGTCTATTTCTTTCTTATCCTTCTTCTGACATTCAATCTTTAACCTTCATTGCTTCTGTCTATTTCTTTCTTATCCTTCTTCTGACATTCAATCTTTAACCTTCATTGCTTCTCTATATTTCTTTCTTATATATTTTCTGACATTCAATATTTTCCCTGCATTGCTTCTCTCGAATTATCTCTATTTCTTTCTTATCTTTCTTCTGACATTCAATCTTTTCACTTCGTTGCTTCTCTCTATTTTTTCTTATCATTCTTCTGACATTCAATCTTTTCCCTTCATTGCTTCTGTCTATTTCTTTCTTATCCTTCTTCTAACATTCAACATTTACCCTTCATTGCTTCTCTCTATTTCATTCTTATCCTTCTTCTAACATTCAATCATTTCCCTTCATTTCTTTTGTCTATTTCTTTCTTATCTTTCTTCTGACATTCAATCTTTTCCCTTCATTGCTTCTCACTATTTCCCTCTTATCTTTCGTCTGACATTCAAGCTTTTCCCTTCATTGCTTCTCATTTTTCTTTCTTATCCTTCTTCTGACACTCAATCCTTTCCCTTCAATACTTCTCTCTATTTCTTTCTTATCCTTCTTCTGACATTCAAACTTTTCCCTTCATTGCTTCTCTCTATTTCTTTCTTATCCATCTTGTGACATTCAATATTTTCCCTTCATTGCTTCTCGCTGTTTCTTTCTTATCCTTCTTCTGACATTCAATCTTTTCCCTTCATTGATTCTCTCTATTTCTTTCTTATACATCTTGTGACATTCAATATTTTCCCTTCATTGCTTCTCGCTGTTTCTTTCTTATCCTTCTTCTGACATTCAATCTTTTCCCTTCATTGCTTCTCTCTATTTCTTTTTATGTTTTTTCTGACATTCAATCTTTTCCCTTCATTGCTTCTCTCTATTTCTTTCTTATCCAACTTCTGACATTCAGTCTTTTCCCTTCATTGCTTCTCTCTATTTCTTTCTTATCCATCTTGTGACATTCAATATATTCCCTTCATTGCTTCTCGCTGTTTCTTTCTTATCCTTCTTCTGACATTCAATCTTTTCCCTTCATTGCTTCTCTCTATTTCTTTCTTATCCATCTTGTGACATTCAATATTTTCCCTTCATTGCTTCTCGCTGTTTCTTTCTTATCCTTCTTCTGACATTCAATCTTTTCCCTTCATTGCTTCTCTCTATTTGATTTTATGTTTCTTCTGACATTCAATCTATTCCCATCATTGCTTCTCTCTATTTCTTTCTTATCCTTCCTCTGAAATACAGTTTTTTCCCTTCGTGCTTCTCTCTATATCTTTCTTATCTTTCGTCTGACATTCAATCTTTTCCCTTCATTGCTTCTCTCTATTTCATTCTCATCCTTCTTCTGACATTCAATATTTTCCCTTCAATCCTTCTCTCTATTTCTTTCTTTTATTTCTTCTGACCTTCAATCTTTTCCCTGCATTGCTTCTCTCTATTTCTTTCATATCCTTCGTCTGACATTCAATCCTTTCCCTTCGTTGCTTCTGTCTATTTCTTCCTCATCATACTTCTGACATTCAATCTTTAACCTTCATTGCTTCTGTCTATTTCTTTCTTATCCTTCTTATGACATTCAATCTTTAACCTTCATTGCTTCTCTATATTTCTTTCTTATCTTTCTTCTGACATTCAATCTTTTCCCTTCGTTGCTTCTCTCTTTATTTTCTTATCATTCTTCTGACATTCAATATTTTCCCTTCATTGCTTCTGTCTATTTCTTTCTTATCCTACTTCTGACATTCAATATTTACCCTTCATTGCTTCTCTATATTTCTTTCTTATCCTTCTTTTGACATTCAATCATTTCCCTTCAATTCTTTTGTCTATTTCTTTCTTATCTTTCTTCTGACATTCAACCTTTTCCCTTCATTGGTTCTCTCTATTTCCCTCTTATCTTTCGTCTGACATTCAAGCTTTTCCCTTCATTGCTTCTCATTTTTCTTTCTTATCCTTCTTCTGACACTCAATCCTTTCCCTTCAATGCTTCACTCTATTTCTTTCTTATATTTCTTCTGACATTCAATCTTTTCCCTTCATTGCTTCTATCTATTTCTTTCTTATCCATCTTGTGACATTCAATATTTTTCCTTCATTGCTTCTCGCTGTTTCTTTCTTATCCTTCTTCTGACATTCAATCTTTTCCCTTCATTGCTTCTCTCTATTTCTTTCTTATCCATCTTGTGACATTCAATATTTTCCCTTCATTGCTTCTCGCTGTTTCTTTCTTATCCTTCTTCTGACATTCAATCTTTTCCCTTCATTGCTTCTCTCTATTTCTTTCTTAACCATCTTGTGTCATTCAATATTTTTCCTTCATTGCTTCTCGCTGCTTCTTTCTTATCCTTCTTCTGACATTCAATCTTTTCCCTTCATTGCTTCTCTCTATTTCTTTTTATGTTTCATCTGACATTCAATCTTTTCCCTTCATTGCATCTCTCTATTTCTTTCTTATCCTTCTTCTGACATTCAATCTTTTCCCTTCATTGCTTCTCTCTATTTCATTCTTATCCTTCTTCTGACATTCAATATTTTCCCTTCAATCATTCTCTCTATTTCTTTCTTATCTTTCTTCTGACATTCAATCTTTTCCTTTCAGTGATTCTCTCTATTTCCTCTTATCTTTCGTCTGACATTCAAGCTTTTCCCTTCATTGCTTCTCATTTTTCTTTCGTATCCTTCTTCTGACACTCGATCCTTTCCCTTCAATGCTTCTCGCTGTTTCTTTCTTATCCTTCTTCTGACATTCAATCTTTTCCCTTCATTGCTTCTCTCTATTTCTTTTTATGTTTCTTCTGACATTCAATCTTTTCCCGTCATTGCTTCTATCTATTTCTTTCTTATCCTACTTCTGACATTCAATCTTTTCCCTTCATTGCTTCTCTCTATTTCTCTCTTATCCATCTTGTGCCATTCAATATTTTCCCTTGATTGTTTCGCGCTGTTTCTTTCTTATCCTTCTTCTGACATTCAATCTTTTCCCTTCATTGCTTCTATCTATTTCTTTCTTATCCTACTTCTGACATTCAATCTTTTCCCTTCATTGCTTCTCGCAGTTTCTTTCTTATCCATCTTTTGACATTAAATATTTTCCCTTCATTGCTTCTCGGTGTTTCTTTCTTATCCTTCTTCTGACATTCAATCTTTTCCCTTCATTGCTTCTCTCTATTTCATTTTATGTTTCTTCTGACATTCAATTTTTTCCCTTCATTCCTTCTCTCTATTTCTTTCTTATCCTTCCTCTGAAATACAAACTTTTCCCTTCGTGCTTCTCTCTATATCTTTCTTATCGTTCGACTGACATTCAATCTTTTCCCTTCATTGCTTCTCTCTATTTCATTCTCATCCTTCTTCTGACATTCAATCTTTTCCCTTCAATCCTTCTCTCTATTACTTTCTTATATTTCTTCTGACGTTCAATCTTTTCCCTGCATTGCTTCTCTCTATTTCTTTCTTATCTTTCTTCTGACATTCAATATTTTCCCTTCACTGCTTCTCCCTATTTCCCTCTTATCTTTCGTCTGACATTCAAGCTTTTCCTTTCATTGCTTCTCATTTTTCTTTCTTATCCGTCTTCTGACACTCAATCCTTTCCCTTCAATGCTTCTCTCTATTTCTTTCTTATCCTTCTTCTGACATTCAATCTTTTCCCTTCATTGCTTCTCTCTATTTCTCTCTTATCCATCTTGTGACATTCAATATTTTCCCTTCATTGCTTCTCGCAGTTTCTTTCTTATCCTTCTTCTGACATTCAATCTTTTCCCTTCATTGCTTCTCTCTATTTCTTTTTATGTTTCTTCTGACATTCAATCTTTTCCCTTCATTGCTTCTATCTATTTCTTTCTTATCCATCTTGTGACATTCAATATGTTCCCTTTATTGCTTCTCGCTGTTTCTTTCTTATACTTCTTCTGACATTCAATCTTTTCCCTTCATTGCTTCTCTCTATTTCTTTTTATGTTTCTTCTGACATTCAATCTTTTCCCTTCATTGCTTTTCTCTATTTCTTTTTATGTTTCTTCTGACATTCAATCTTTTCCCTTCATTGCTTCGCTCTATTTCGTTCTTATACTTCTTGTGACATTCAATATTTTCCCTTCATTGCTTTTCGCTGTTTCTTTCTTATCCTTCTTCTGACATTCAATCTTTTCCCTTCATTGCTTCTCTCTGTTTCATTTTATGTTTCTTCTGACATTCAATCTTTTCCCTTCATTGCTTCTCTCTATTTCTTTATTATCCTTCCTCTGAAATACAATCTTTTCCCTTCGTGCTTCTCTCTATATCTATCTTATCTTTCGTCTGACATTCAATCTTTTCCCTTCATTGTTTCTCTCTATTTCATTCTTATCCTTCTTCTGACATTCAATCTTTTCCCTTCAATCCTTCTCTCTATTTCTTTCTTATATTTCTTCTGACGTTCAATCTTTTCCCTGCATTGCTTCTCTCTATTTCTTTCATAACCTTCGTCTGACATTCAATCTTTTCCCTTCATTGCTTCTCTCTATTTCTTACTTTTATTTCTTCTGATATTCAAACTTTTCCCTTCATTGCTTCTCTCTGTTTCTTTCTTATCGTTCTTCTGACATTCAATCTTTTCCCAACATTGCTTCTCTCTGTATATTTCTTATCCTTCTTCTGACATTCAATCTTTTCCCTTCATTGCTTCTCTCTATTTCTTTCTTATCCTTCTTCTGACATTCAAACTTTTCCCTTCATTGCTTCTCTCTATTTCTTTCTTTTCTTTCATTGGACATTCAATCTTTTCCCGTCATTGCTTCTCTCTATTTCTTTCTTATCATTCGTCTGACATTCAATCTTTTCCCTTCATTGCTTCTCTCTATTTCTTTTTATGTTTATTCTGACATTCAATCTTTTCCCTTCATTGCTGCTCTCTATTTCATTCTTATCCTTCTTCTGACATTCAATCTTTTCCCTTCATTGCTTCTCTCTATTTCTTTCTTATCCTTCTTCTGACATTCAATCTTTTCCCTTCATTGCTTCTCTCTATTTCTTTCTTATCCTTCCTCAGAAATACAATCTTTTCCCTTCGTTGCCTCTCTCTTTTTCTTTCTTAACGTTCTTCTGACATTCAATCTTTTCCCATCATTACTTTACCCTGTTTATTTCTTATACTTCTTCTGACATTCAATCTTTTCCCTTCATTGCTTCTCTCTGTTTATTTCATATCCTTCTTCTGACATTCAATCTTTTCCCTTCATTGCTTCTCTCTATTTCTTTCTTATGTTTCTTCTGACATTCAATCTTTTCCCTTCATTGCTTCTGTCTATTTCTTTCTTATCCTTCTTCTAACATTCAACATTTACCCTTCATTGCTTCTCTCTATTTCTTTCTTATCCTTCTTCTAACATTCAATCATTTCCCTTCATTTCTTTTGTCTATTTCTTTCTTATCTTTCTTCTGACATTCAATCTTTTCCCTTCATTGCTTCTCTCTATTTCCCTCTTATCTTTCGTCTGACATTCAAGCTTTTCCCTTCATTGCTTCTCATTTTTCTTTCTTATCCTTCTTCTGACACTCAATCCTTTCCCTTCAATGCTTCACTCTATTTCTTTCTTATATTTCTTCTGACATTCAATCTTTTCCCTTCATTGCTTCTCTCTATTTCTTTCTTATATTTCTTCTGACATTTAATCTTTTCCCTTCATTGCTTCTCTCTATTTCTTTCTCATATTTCTTCTGACATTTAATCTTTTCCCTTCATTGCTTCTCTCTATTTCTTTCTTATATTTCTTCTGACATTCAATCTTTTCCCTTCATTGCTTCTCTCTATTTCTTTCTTATATTTCTTCTGACATTCAATCTTTTCCCTTCATTGCTTCTCTCTATTTCTTTCTTATATTTCTTCTGACATTCAATCTTTTCCCTTCATTGCTTCTCTCTATTTCTTTCTTATATTTCTTCTGACATTTAATCTTTTCCCTTCATTGCTTCTGTCTATTTCTTTCTCATATTTCTTCTGACATTTAATCTTTTCCCTTCATTGCATCTCTGTATTTCTTTCTTATATTTCTTCTGACATTCAATCTTTTCCCTTCATTGCTTCTCTCTATTTCTTTCTTATCCTTCTTCTGACATTCAATCTTTTCCCTTCATTGCTTCTCTCTATTTCTTTCTTATCCATCTTGTGACATTCAATCTTTTCCCTTCATTGCTTCTGTCTATTTCTTTCTCATATTTCTTCTGACATTTAATCTTTTCCCTTCATTGCATCTCTGTATTTCTTTCTTATCATTCGTCTGACATTCAATCTTTTCCCTTCATTGCTTCTCTCTATTTCTTTCTTATCTTTCGTCTGACATTCAATCTTTTCCCTTCATTGCTTCTCTCTATTTCTTTCTTATCTTTCGTCTGACATTCAATCTTTTCCCTTCATTGCTTCTCTCTATTTCTTTCTTATCTTTCGTCTGACATTCAATCTTTTCCTTTCATTGCTTCTCTCTATTTCTTTCTTATCCTTCCTCTGACATTCAAACTTTTTCATTCGTTCCTTCTCACTATTTCTTTCTTATCCTTCCTCTGACATTCAATCTTTTCCCTTCATTGCTTCTGTCTATTTCTTTCTTATCCTACACCTGACATTCAATCTTTAACCTTCAATGCTTCTCTCTATTTCTTTCTTATATATCTTCTGACATTCAATCTTTTCCCTTCATTGCTTCTCTCTATTTCTTTCTTATATTTCTTCTGACATTCAATCTTTTCCCTTCATTGCTTCTCTCTATTTCTTTCTTATCCTTCCTCTGACATTCAATCTTTTTCCTTCGTTGCTTCTCTCTATTTCTCCTTATCCTTCCTCTGACATTCAATTTTTTCCCTTCATTGCTTCTGTCTATTTCTTTCTTATCCTTCTTCTGACATTCAATCTTTAACCTTCATTGCTTCTGTCTATTTCTTTCTTATCCTTCTTCTGACATTCAATCTTTAACCTTCATTGCTTCTCTATATTTCTTTCTTATATATTTTCTGACATTCAATATTTTCCCTGCATTGCTTCTCTCGAATTATCTCTATTTCTTTCTTATCTTTCTTCTGACATTCAATCTTTTCACTTCATTGCTTCTGTCTATTTCTTTCTTATCCTTCTTCTAACATTCAACATTTACCCTTCATTGCTTCTCTCTATTTCATTCTTATCCTTCTTCTAACATTCAATCATTTCCCTTCATTTCTTTTGTCTATTTCTTTCTTATCTTTCTTCTGACATTCAATCTTTTCCCTTCATTGCTTCTCTCTATTTCCCTCTTATCTTTCGTCTGATATTCAATCTTTTCCCTTCATTGCTTCTCTCTATTTCCCTCTTATCTTTCTTCCTACATTCAAACTTTTCCCTTCATTGCTTCTCATTTTTCTTTCTTATCCTTCTTCTGACACTCAATCCTTTCCCTTCAATGTTTCACTCTATTTCTTTCTTATATTTCTTCAGACATTCAATCTTTTCCCTTCATTGCTTCTCTCTATTTCTTTCTTATCCTTCTTCTGACATTCAATCTTTTCCCTTCATTGCTTCTCTCTATTTCTTTCTTATCCATCTTGTGACATTCAATATTTTCCCTTCATTGCTTCTCGCTGTTTCTTTCTTATCCTTCTTCTGACATTCAATCTTTTCCCTTCATTGCTTCTCTGTATTTCTTTTTTATCCATCTTGTGACATTCAATATTTTCCCTTCAGTGTTTCTATTTCTTTCTTATCCTTCTTCTGACATTCAATCTTCTCCCTTAATTGCTTCTCTCTATTTCTTTTTATGTTTCTTCTGACATTTAATCTTTTCCCTTCATTGCTTGTCTCTATTTCTTTCTTATCCTTCTTCTGACATTCAAACTTTCCCTTCAATCATTCTCTCTATTTCCTTCTTATCTTTCTTCTGACATTCAATCTTTTCCCTTCATTGCTTCTCTCTATTTCCATCTTATCTTTCGTCTGACATTCAAGGTTTTCCCTTCATTGCTTCTCATTTTTCTTTCTTATCCTTCTTCTGACACTAAATCCTTTCCCTTCAATACTTCTCTCTATTTATTTCTTATCCTTCTTCTGACATTCAAACTTTTCCCTTCATTGCTTCTCTCTATTTCTTTCTTATCCATCTTGTGACATTCAATATTTTCCCTTCATTGCTTCACGCTGTTTCTTTCTTATCCTTCTTCTGACATTCAATCTTTTCCCTTCATTGCTTCTCTCTATTTCTTTTTATGTTTTTTCTGACATTCAATCTTTTCCCTTCATTGCTTCTCTCTATTTCTTTCTTATCCTACTTCTGACATTCAGTCTTTTCCCTTCATTGCTTCTCTCTATTTCTTTCTTATCCATCTTGTGACATTCAATATATTCCCTTCATTGCTTCTCGCTGTTTCTTTCTTATCCTTCTTCTGACATTCAATCTTTTCCCTTCATTGCTTCTCTCTATTTCTTTCTTATCCATCTTGTGACATTCAATATTTTCCCTTCATTGCTTCTCGCTGTTTCTTTCTTATCCTTCTTCTGACATTCAATCTTTTCCCTTCATTGCTTCTCTCTATTTGATTTTATGTTTCTTCTGACATTCAATCTATTCCCATCATTGCTTCTCTCTATTTCTTTCTTATCCTTCCTCTGAAATACAGTTTTTTCCCTTCGTGCTTCTCTCTATATCTTTCTTATCTTTCGTCTGACATTCAATCTTTTCCCTTCATTGCTTCTCTCTATTTCATTCTCATCCTTCTTCTGACATTCAATATTTTCCCTTCAATCCTTCTCTCTATTTCTTTCTTTTATTTCTTCTGACCTTCAATCTTTTCCCTGCATTGCTTCTCTCTATTTCTTTCATATCCTTCGTCTGACATTCAATCCTTTACCTTCGTTGCTTCTGTCTATTTCTTCCTCATCATACTTCTGACATTCAATCTTTAACCTTCATTGCTTCTGTCTATTTCTTTCTTATCCTTCTTATGACATTCAATCTTTAACCTTCATTGCTTCTCTATATTTCTTTCTTATCTTTCTTCTGACATTCAATCTTTTCCCTTCGTTGCTTCTCTCTTTATTTTCTTATCATTCTTCTGACATTCAATATTTTCCCTTCATTGCTTCTGTCTATATCTTTCTTATCCTACTTCTGACATTCAATATTTACCCTTCATTGCTTCTCTCTATTTCTTTCTTATCCTTCTTTTGACATTCAATCATTTCCCTTCATTTCTTTTGTCTATTTCTTTCTTATCTTTCTTCTGACATTCAACCTTTTCCCTTCATTGGTTCTCTCTATTTCCCTCTTATCTTTCGTCTGACATTCAAGCTTTTCCCTTCATTGCTTCTCATTTTTCTTTCTTATCCTTCTTCTGACACTCAATCCTTTCCCTTCAATGCTTCACTCTATTTCTTTCTTATATTTCTTCTGACATTCAATCTTTTCCCTTCATTGCTTCTATCTATTTCTTTCTTATCCATCTTGTGACATTCAATATTTTTCCTTCATTGCTTCTCGCTGTTTCTTTCTTATCCTTCTTCTGACATTCAATCTTTTCCCTTCATTGCTTCTCTCTATTTCTTTCTTATCCATCTTGTGACATTCAATATTTTCCCTTCATTGCTTCTCGCTGTTTCTTTCTTATCCTTCTTCTGACATTCAATCTTTTCCCTTCATTGCTTCTCTCTATTTCTTTCTTAACCATCTTGTGTCATTCAATATTTTTCCTTCATTGCTTCTCGCTGCTTCTTTCTTATCCTTCTTCTGACATTCAATCTTTTCCCTTCATTGCTTCTCTCTATTTCTTTTTATGTTTCATCTGACATTCAATCTTTTCCCTTCATTGCATCTCTCTATTTCTTTCTTATCCTTCTTCTGACATTCAATCTTTTCCCTTCATTGCTTCTCTCTATTTCATTCTTATCCTTCTTCTGACATTCAATATTTTCCCTTCAATCATTCTCTCTATTTCTTTCTTATCTTTCTTCTGACATTCAATCTTTTCCTTTCAGTGATTCTCTCTATTTCCTCTTATCTTTCGTCTGACATTCAAGCTTTTCCCTTCATTGCTTCTCATTTTTCTTTCGTATCCTTCTTCTGACACTCGATCCTTTCCCTTCAATGCTTCTCTCTATTTCTTTCTTATCCTTCTTCTGACATTCAATCTTTTCCCTTCATTGCTTCTCTCTATTTCTTTTTATGTTTCTTCTGACATTCAATCTTTTCCCGTCATTGCTTCTATCTATTTCTTTCTTATCCTACTTCTGACATTCAATCTTTTCCCTTCATTGCTTCTCTCTATTTCTCTCTTATCCATCTTGTGCCATTCAATATTTTCCCTTGATTGTTTCGCGCTGTTTCTTTCTTATCCTTCTTCTGACATTCAATCTTTTCCCTTCATTGCTTCTATCTATTTCTTTCTTATCCTACTTCTGACATTCAATCTTTTCCCTTCATTGCTTCTCGCAGTTTCTTTCTTATCCATCTTTTGACATTAAATATTTTCCCTTCATTGCTTCTCGGTGTTTCTTTCTTATCCTTCTTCTGACATTCAATCTTTTCCCTTCATTGCTTCTCTCTATTTCATTTTATGTTTCTTCTGACATTCAGTTTTTTCCCTTCATTCCTTCTCTCTATTTCTTTCTTATCCTTCCTCTGAAATACAAACTTTTCCCTTCGTGCTTCTCTCTATATCTTTCTTATCGTTCGCCTGACATTCAATCTTTTCCCTTCATTGCTTCTCTCTATTTCATTCTCATCCTTCTTCTGACATTCAATCTTTTCCCTTCAATCCTTCTCTCTATTTCTTTCTTATATTTCTTCTGACGTTCAATCTTTTCCCTGCATTGCTTCTCTCTATTTCTTTCTTATCTTTCTTCTGACATTCAATATTTTCCCTTCACTGCTTCTCCCTATTTCCCTCTTATCTTTCGTCTGACATTCAAGCTTTTCCTTTCATTGCTTCTCATTTTTCTTTCTTATCCGTCTTCTGACACTCAATCCTTTCCCTTCAATGCTTCTCTCTATTTCTTTCTTATCCTTCTTCTGACATTCAATCTTTTCCCTTCATTGCTTCTCTCTATTTCTCTCTTATCCATCTTGTGACATTCAATATTTTCCCTTCATTGCTTCTCGCAGTTTCTTTCTTATCCTTCTTCTGACATTCAATCTTTTCCCTTCATTGCTTCTCTCTATTTCTTTTTATGTTTCTTCTGACATTCAATCTTTTCCCTTCATTGCTTCTATCTATTTCTTTCTTATCCATCTTGTGACATTCAATATTTTCCCTTCACTGCTTCTCCCTATTTCCCTCTTATCTTTCGTCTGACATTCAAGCTTTTCCTTTCATTGCTTCTCATTTTTCTTTCTTATCCGTCTTCTGACACTCAATCCTTTCCCTTCAATGCTTCTCTCTATTTCTTTCTTATCCTTCTTCTGACATTCAATCTTTTCCCTTCATTGCTTCTCTCTATTTCTCTCTTATCCATCTTGTGACATTCAATATGTTCCCTTTATTGCTTCTCGCTGTTTCTTTCTTATACTTCTTCTGACATTCAATCCTTTTCCCTTCATTGCTTCTCTCTATTTCTTTTTATGTTTCTTCTGACATTCAATCTTTTCCCTTCATTGCTTTTCTCTATTTCTTTTTATGTTTCTTCTGACATTCAATCTTTTCCCTTCATTGCTTCGCTCTATTTCGTTCTTATACTTCTTGTGACATTCAATATTTTCCCTTCATTGCTTTTCGCTGTTTCTTTCTTATCCTTCTTCTGACATTCAATCTTTTCCCTTCATTGCTTCTCTCTGTTTCATTTTATGTTTCTTCTGACATTCAATCTTTTCCCTTCATTGCTTCTCTCTATTTCTTTATTATCCTTCCTCTGAAATACAATCTTTTCCCTTCGTGCTTCTCTCTATATCTATCTTATCTTTCGTCTGACATTCAATCTTTTCCCTTCATTGTTTCTCTCTATTTCATTCTTATCCTTCTTCTGACATTCAATCTTTTCCCTTCAATCCTTCTCTCTATTTCTTTCTTATATTTCTTCTGACGTTCAATCTTTTCCCTGCATTGCTTCTCTCTATTTCTTTCATAACCTTCGTCTGACATTCAATCTTTTCCCTTCATTGCTTCTCTCTATTTCTTACTTTTATTTCTTCTGATATTCAAACTTTTCCCTTCATTGCTTCTCTCTGTTTCTTTCTTATCGTTCTTCTGACATTCAATCTTTTCCCAACATTGCTTCTCTCTGTATATTTCTTATCCTTCTTCTGACATTCAATCTTTTCCCTTCATTGCTTCTCTCTATTTCTTTCTTATCCTTCTTCTGACATTCAAACTTTTCCCTTCATTGCTTCTCTCTATTTCTTTCTTTTCTTTCATTGGACATTCAATCTTTTCCCGTCATTGCTTCTCTCTATTTCTTTCTTATCATTCGTCTGACATTCAATCTTTTCCCTTCATTGCTTCTCTCTATTTCTTTTTATATTTATTCTGACATTCAATCTTTTCCCTTCATTGCTGCTCTCTATTTCATTCTTATCCTTCTTCTGACATTCAATCTTTTCCCTTCATTGCTTCTCACTATTTCTTTCTTATCCTTCTTCTGACATTCAATCTTTTCCCTTCATTGCTTCTCTCTATTTCTTTCTTATCCTTCCTCAGAAATACAATCTTTTCCCTTCGTTGCCTCTCTCTTTTTCTTTCTTAACGTTCTTCTGACATTCAATCTTTTCCCATCATTACTTTACCCTGTTTATTTCTTATACTTCTTCTGACATTCAATCTTTTCCCTTCATTGCTTCTCTCTGTTTATTTCATATCCTTCTTCTGACATTCAATCTTTTCCCTTCATTGCTTCTCTCTATTTCTTTCTTATGTTTCTTCTGACATTCAATCTTTTCCCTTTATTGCTTCTCTCTATTTCTTTCTTATCCTTCCTCTGAAATACAAACTTTTCCCTTCATTGCTTCTCTCTATATCTTTCTTATCTTTCGTCTGACATTCAATCTTTTCCATTCATTGCTTCTCTCTATTTCTTTCATATCCTTCGTCTGACATTCAATCTTTTCCTTTCGTTGCTTAACTCTATTTCTTTCTTACATAACTTCTGACATTCAATCTTTTCCCTTCGTTGCTTCTCTCTATTTCTTTCTTATCCGTCTTCTGACATTCAAACTTTTCCCTTCATTGCTTCTGTCTATTTCTTTCTTATCCTTCTTCTGACATTCAATCTTTAACCTTCATTGCTTCACTATATTTCTTTCTTATATATCTTCTGACATTCAATCTTTTCCCTGCATTGCTTCTCTCTAATTATCTCTATTTCTTTCTTATCTTTCTTCTGACATTCAATTTTTCCTTTCTTTGTTTCTCTCTATTTCTTACTTACCATTCTTCTGACATTCAATCTTTTCCCTTCATTGCTTCTGTCTATTTCTTTCTTATTCTTATTCTGACATTCAATATTTAATCTTCATTGCTTCTCTCTAATTCTTTTTATCTTTCTTCTGACATACAATCTTTTCCCTTCATTGCTTCTCTGTATTTCTTTCTCATCTTTCTTCTGACATTCAAACTTTCCCCTTCATTGCTTCTCTCTATTTCATTCTTATCTTTCGTCTGACATTCAATCTTTTCCCTTCATTACATCTCTCTATTTCTTTCTTATCTTACTTCTGACATTCAATCGTTTCCCTTCATTGCTTCTCTCTATTTCATTCTTATCTTTCTTTTGACATTCAATCTTTTCCCTTCATTGCTTCTCTCTATTTCTTTTTATGTATCTTCTGACATTCAATCTTTTCCCTTCATTGCTTCTCTCTATTTCTTTCTTATCCTTCTTCTGACATTCAAACTTTTCTCTTCATTGCTTCTCTCTATTTCTTTTTATGTTTCTTCTGACATTCAATCTTTTCCCTTCATTGCTTCTGTCTATTTTATTCTTATCCTTCTTCTGACATTCAATCTTTTCCCTTCGTTGCTTCTCTCTATTTCTTTCATTTATTTCTTCTGACATTCAAACTTTTCCCTTCATTGCTTTTCTGTGTTTCTTTCTTATCTTTCTTCTGACATTCAATCATTTCCCATCATTGCTTCTCTCTGTTTATTTCTTATCCTTCTTCTGACATTCAATCTTTTCCCTTCATTGCTTCTCTGTATTTCTTTCTTATCCTTCTTCTGACATTCAAACTTTTCACTTCATTGCTTCTCTCCATTTCTTTCTTATCTTTCATCTGACATTCATTTTTTTCCCTTCATTGCTTCTCTCTATTTCTTTCTTATCCTTCTTCTGACATTCAAACTTTTCCCTTCATTGCTTCTCTCTATTTCTTTCTTATCTTTCATCTGACATTCAAACTTTTCCCTTCATTGCTTCTCTCTATTTCTTTCTTATATTTCTTCTGACATTCAATCTTTTCCCTGCATTGCTTCTCTCTATTTCTGTCATTTCTTTCTTCTGACATTCAATCTTTTCCCTTCATTGCTTCTCTCTGTATCTTTCTTGTCGTGCTTCTGACATTCAATCTTTTCCCTTCATTGCTTCTCTCTGTTTACTTCTTATCCTTCTTCTGACATTCAATCTTTTCCTTTGATTGCTTCTCTCTATTTCTTTCTTATACTTCTTCTGACATTCAAACTTTCCCCTTCATTGCTTCTCTCTATTTCTTTCATATATTTCATCTGACATTCAAACTTTTCCCGTCATTGCTTCTCTCTATTTCTTTCTTATCATTCGTCTGACATTCAAACCTTTCCCTTCATTGCTTCTCCCTATTTCTCTCTTATATATCTTCTGACATTCAATATTTTCCCTTCATTGCTTCTCTCTATTTCTTTCTTATCTTTCATCTGACATTTAATCTTTTCTCTTCATGGCTTCTCTCTATTTCTTTCTTATCTTTCTTCTGACATTCAAACCTTCCCTTCGTTACTTCACCCTATCTCTTTCTTATCTTTCGTCTGACATTCAATCTTTTCCCTTCATTGCTTCTCTCTATTTCATTCTTTTCCTTCTTCTGACATTGAATCTTTTCCCTTCAATCCTTCTCTCTATTACCTTCTTATATTTCTTCTGACATTCAATCTTTTCCCTTCATTGCTTCTCTCTATTTCTTTCATAACCTTCGTCTGACATTCAATCTTTTCCCTTCATTACTTCTCACTGTTTATTTCTTATCCTTCTTCTGACATTCAATCTTTTCCCTTCATTGCTACTCTCTATTTCATTCTTATACAACTTGTGACATTCAATCTTTTCCCTACATTGCATCTCGCTGTTTCTTTCTTATCCTTCTTCTGACATTCAATCTTTTCCCTTCATTACTTCTCACTGTTTATTTCTTATCCTTCTTCTGACATTCAATCTTTTCCCTTCATTGCTACTCTCTATTTCATTCTTATACAACTTGTGACATTCAATCTTTTCCCTTCATTGCATCTCGCTGTTTCTTTCTTATCCTTCTTCTGACATTCAATCTTTTCCCTTCATTTCTTCTCTCTATTTCTTTCTTATACTTCTTCTGACTTTCAAACTTTTCCCTTCATGGCTTCTCTCTATTTCCTTCTTATCTTTCTTCTGACATTCAATCTTTTCCTTTCATTGCTTCTCTCTGTTTCTTTCTTATCTTTATTCTGACATTCAATCTTTTCCCTTCATTGCATCTCGCTGTTTCTTTCTTATCCTTCTTCTGCCATTCAATCTTTTCCCTTCATTGCTTCTCTCAATTTCTTTCTCATCTTTCTTCTGATACTCAATCCATTCCCTTCAATGCTTCACTCTAATTCTTTCTTAAATTTCTTCTGACATTCAAACATTTCCCTTCATTGCTTCTCTCGATTTCTTTCTTATCTTTCATCTGACATTCAATCTTTTCACTTCATGGCTTCTCTCTATTTCTTTCTTATCTTTCTTCTGACATTCAATCTTTTCCATTCATTGCTTCTCGCTGTTTCTTTCTTACACTTCTTCTGACATTGAAACTTTGCCCTTCATTGCTTCTCTCGATTTCTTTTTATGTATCTTCTGACATTCAATATTTTCCCTTCATTGCTTCTCTCTATTTCTTTCATATCCTAGGTCTGACATACAATCTTTTCCCTTCGTTGCTTCTCTCTATTTCTTTCTTATATATCTTCTGACATTCAATCTTTTCCCTTCGTTGCTTCTCTCTATTTCTTTCTTATCCTTCTTCTGACATTCAATCTTTTCCCTTCATTGCTTCTGTCTATTTCTTTCCTATCCTTCTTCTGACATTCAAACTTTAACCTTCATTGCTTCACTATATTTCTTTCTTATATATCTTCTGACATTCAATCTTTTCCCTGCATTGCTTCTCTCTAATTATCTCTATTTCTTTCTCACCCTTCTTCTGACATGCAATCTATTCCCTACTTTATTTCTCTCTATTTCTTACTGATCATTCTTCTGACATTCAATATTTAATCTTCATTGCTTCTCTCTATTTCTTACATATCCTTCTTCTGACATTCAATCATTTCCCTTCATTTCTTTTGTCTATTTCTTTCTTATCTTTCTTCTGACATTCAATCTTTTCCCTTCATTGCTTCTCTCTATTTCTTTCTTATCTTTCTTCTGACATTCAATCTTTTCCCTTCATTGCTTCTCTCTATTTCTTTCTTTTTTTCTTCTGACATTCAATCTTTTCCCTTCATTGCTTCACTCTATTTCTTTCTTATCGTTCATCTGACATTCAATCTTTTCCCATGATTGCTTCTCTCTGTTTATTTCTTATCCTTCTTCTGACATTCAATCTTTTCCCATCATTGATTCTCTCTATTTATTTCTTATCCTTCTTCTGACATTCAATCTTTTCCCTTCATTGATTCTCTCTATTTCTTTCTTATCCATCTCGTGACATTCAATATTTTCCCTTCATTGCTTCTCTCTATTTCTTTCTTGTCCTTCTTCTGACATTCAATCTTTTCCCTTCATTGCTTCTCTCTATTTCTTTCTTATGTTTCTTCTGACATTCAATGTTTTCCCTTCATTGATTCTCTCTATTTCTTTCTTATCGTTCTTCTGACATTCAATCTTTTCCCATCATTGCTTCTCTCTATTTCTTTCTTATCCTTCTTCTGACATTCAATCTTTTCCCTTCATTGATTCTCTCTATTTCTTTCTTATCGTTCCTCTGACATTCAATCTTTTCCCATCATTTCTTCTCTCTGTTTATTTCTTATCCTTCTTCTGACATTCAATGTTTTCCCATCATTGCTTCTCTCTGTTTATTTCTTATCCTTCTTCTGACATTCAATCTTTTCCCATCCTTGCTTCACTCTTTTTATTTCTTATCCTTCTTCTGACATTCAATCTTTTCCCATCATTGCTTCTCTCTGTTTATTTCTTATCCTTCTTCTGACATTCAATCTTTTCCCATCATTGCTTCTCTCCGTTTATTTCTTATCCTTCTTCTGACATTCAATCTTTTCCCATCATTGCTTCTCTCTGTTTATTTCTTATCCTTCTTCTGACATTCAATTTCTTCCCATCATTGCTTCTCTCTGTTTATTTCTTATCCTTCTTCTGACATTCAATCTTTTCCCATCATTGCTTCTCTCTGTTTATTTCTTATCCTTCTTCTGACATTCAATCTTTTCCCATCATTGCTTCTCACTGTTTATTTCTTATCCTTCTTCTGACATTCAATCTTTTCCCATCATTGCTTCTAACTTTTTATTTCTTATCCTTCTTCTGACATTCAATCTTTCCCATCATTGCTTCTCACTTTTTATTTCTTATCCTTTTTCTGACATTCAATTTCTTCCCATCATTGCTTCTCTCTGTTTATTTCTTATCCTTCTTCTGACATTCAATCTTTTCCCATCATTGCTTCTCTCTGTTTATTTCTTATCCTTCTTCTGACATTCAATCTTTTCCCATCATTGCTTCTCACTGTTTATTTCTTATCCTTCTTCTGACATTCAATCTTTTCCCATCATTGCTTCTAACTTTTTATTTCTTATCCTTCTTCTGACATTCAATCTTTCCCTTCATTGCTTCTCACTTTTTATTTCTTATCCTTTTTCTGACATTCAATTTCTTCCCATCATTGCTTCTCTCTGTTTATTTCTTATCCTTCTTCTGACATTCAATCTTTTCCCATCATTGCTTCTCTCTGTTTATTTCTTATCCTTCTTCTGACATTCAATCTTTTCCCATCATTGCTTCTCTCTGTTTATTTCTTATCCTTCTTCTGACATTCAATCTTTTCCCATCATTGCTTCTCTCTGTTTATTTCTTATCCTTCTTCTTACATTCAATCTTTTCCCATCATTGCTTCTCTCTGTTTATTTCTTATCCTTCTTCTGACATTCAATCTTTTCCCATCATTTCTTCTCTCTGTTTATTTCTTATCCTTCCTTTGACATTCAATCTTTTCCCATCCTTGCTTCTCTCTGTTTATTTCTCATCCTTCTTCTGACATTCAATCTTTTACCATCATTGCTTCTCACTGTTTATTTTTATCCTTCTTCTGACATTCAATCTTTTCCCATCATTGCTTCTCTCTGTTTATTTTTTAACCTTCTTCTGACATTCAATATTTTCCCATCATTGCTTCTCTCTGTTTATTTCTTATCCTTCTTCTGACATTCAATCTTTTCCCATCATTGCTTCTCTCCGTTTATTTCTTATCCTTCTTCTGACATTCAATCTTTTCCCATCATTGCTTCTTTCTGTTTATTTATTATCCTTCTTCTGACGTTCAATCTTTTCCCATCCTTGCTTCTCTCTGTTTATTTCTCATCCTTCTTCTGATATTCAATCTTTTCCCATCATTGCTTCTCTCTGTTTATTTCTTATCCTTCTTCTGACATTCAATCTTTTCCCATCATTGCTTCTCTCCGTTTATTTCTTATCCTTCTTCTGACATTCAATCTTTTCCCATCATTGCTTCTCTCCGTTTATTTCTTATCCTTCTTCTGACATTCAATCTTTTCCCATCATTGCTTCTCTCTGTTTATTTCTTATCCTTCTTCTGACATTCAATCTTTTCCCATCATTGATTCTCTCTGTTTATTTCTTATCCTTCTTCTGACATTCAATCTTTTCCCATCATTGCTTCTCTCTGTTTATTTCTTATCCTTCTTCTTACATTCAATCTTTTCCCATCATTGCTTCTCTCTGTTTATTTCTTATCCTTCTTCTGACATTCAATATTTTCCCATCATTGCTTCTAACTTTTTATTTCTTATCCTTCTTCTGACATTCAATCTTTCCCATCATTGCTTCTCACTTTTTATTTCTTATCCTTTTTCTGACATTCAATTTCTTCCCATCATTGCTTCTCTCTGTTTATTTCTTATCCTTCTTCTGACATTCAATCTTTTCCCATCATTGCTTCTCTCTGTTTATTTCTTATCCTTCTTCTGACATTCAATCTTTTCCCATCATTGCTTCTCTCTGTTTATTTCTTATCCTTCTTCTGACATTCAATCTTTTCCCATCATTGCTTCTCTCTGTTTATTTCTTATCCTTCTTCTTACATTCAATCTTTTCCCATCATTGCTTCTCTCTGTTTATTTCTTATCCTTCTTCTGACATTCAATCTTTTCCCATCATTTCTTCTCTCTGTTTATTTCTTATCCTTCCTTTGACATTCAATCTTTTCCCATCCTTGCTTCTCTCTGTTTATTTCTCATCCTTCTTCTGACATTCAATCTTTTACCATCATTGCTTCTCACTGTTTATTTTTATCCTTC
Source organism: Acanthosepion esculentum (assembly GCA_964036315.1). Classification (NCBI taxonomy): domain Eukaryota; kingdom Metazoa; phylum Mollusca; class Cephalopoda; order Sepiida; family Sepiidae; genus Acanthosepion; species Acanthosepion esculentum. The sequence continues at coordinate 13,503,755 of OZ038484.1, forward strand.
TTCTGACATTCAATCTTTTCCCATCATTGCTTCTCTCTGTTTATTTTTTAACCTTCTTCTGACATTCAATATTTTCCCATCATTGCTTCTCTCTGTTTATTTCTTATCCTTCTTCTGACATTCAATCTTTTCCCATCATTGCTTCTCTCCGTTTATTTCTTATCCTTCTTCTGACATTCAATCTTTTCCCATCATTGCTTCTTTCTGTTTATTTATTATCCTTCTTCTGACGTTCAATCTTTTCCCATCCTTGCTTCTCTCTGTTTATTTCTCATCCTTCTTCTGATATTCAATATTTTCCCATCATTGCTTCTCTCTGTTTATTTCTTATCCTTCTTCTGACATTCAATCTTTTCCCATCATTGCTTCTCTCCGTTTATTTCTTATCCTTCTTCTGACATTCAATCTTTTCCCATCATTGCTTCTCTCTGTTTATTTCTTATCCTTCTTCTGACATTCAATTTCTTCCCATCATTGCTTCTCTCTGTTTATTTCTTATCCTTCTTCTGACATTCAATCTTTTCCCATCATTGCTTCTCTCTGTTTATTTCTTATCCTTCTTCTGAGATTCAATCTTTTCCCATCATTGCTTCTCACTGTTTATTTCTTATCCTTCTTCTGACATTCAATCTTTTCCCATCATTGCTTCTAACTTTTTATTTCTTATCCTTCTTCTGACATTCAATCTTTTCCCATCATTGCTTCTCTCTGTTTATTTCTTATCCTTCTTCTGACATTCAATTTCTTCCCATCATTGCTTCTCTCTGTTTATTTCTTATCCTTCTTCTGACATTCAATCTTTTCCCATCATTGCTTCTAACTTTTTATTTCTTATCCTTCTTCTGACATTCAATCTTTTCCCATCATTGCTTCTCACTTTTTATTACTTATCCTTTTTCTGACATTCAATTTCTTTCCATCATTGCTTCTCTCTGTTTATTTCTTATCCTTCTTCTGACATTCAATTTTTCCCATCATTGCTTCTTTCTGTTTATTTCTTATCCTTCTTCTGACATTCAATCTTTTCCCATCATTGCTTCTCACTGTTTATTTCTTATCCTTCTTCTGACATTCAATCATTTCCGATCATTGCTTCTAACTTTTTATTTCTTATCCTTCTTCTGACATTCAATCTTATCCCATCATTGCTTCTCACTTTTTATTTCTTATCCTTCTTCTGACATTCAATCTTTTCCCATCATTGATTCTCTCTGTTTATTTCTTATCCTTCTTCTGACATTCAATCTTTTCCCATCATTGCTTCTCTCTGTTTATTTCTTATCCTTCTTCTGACATTCAATCTTTTCCCATCATTTCTTCTCTCTGTTTATTTCTTATCCTTCCTTTGACATTCAATCTTTTCCCATCCTTGCTTCTCTCTGTTTCTTTCTCATCCTTCTTCTGACATTCAATCTTTTCCCATCATTGCTTCTCTCTGTTTATTTCTCATCCTTCTTCTGACATTCAATCTTTTACCATCATTGCTTCTCACTGTTTATTTTTATCCTTCTTCTGACATTCAATCTTTTCCCATCATTGCTTCTCTCTGTTTATTTTTTATCCTTCTTCTGACATTCAATCTTTTCCCATCATTGCTTCTCTCTGTTTATTTCTCATCCTTCTTCTGACATTCAATCTTTTACCATCATTGCTTCTCACTGTTTATTTTTATCCTTCTTCTGACATTCAATCTTTTCCCATCATTGCTTCTCTCTGTTTATTTTTTATCCTTCTTCTGACATTCAATCTTTTACCATCATTGCTTCTCTCTGTTTATTTCTCATCCTTCTTCTGACATTCAATCTTTTCCCATCATTGCTTCTCTCTGTTTCTTTCTCATCCTTCTTCTGACATTCAATCTTTTCCCATCATTGCTTCTCTCTGTTTATTTCTCATCCTTCTTCTGACATTCAATCTTTTACCATCATTGCTTCTCACTGTTTATTTTTATCCTTCTTCTGACATTCAATCTTTTCCCATCATTGCTTCTCTCTGTTTATTTTTTATCCTTCTTCTGACATTCAATCTTTTCCCATCATTGCTTCTCTCTGTTTATTTCTCATCCTTCTTCTGACATTCAATCTTTTACCATCATTGCTTCTCACTGTTTATTTTTATCCTTCCTTTGACATTCAATCTTTTCCCATCCTTGCTTCTCTCTGTTTATTTCTCATCCTTCTTCTGACATTCAATCTTTTACCATCATTGCTTCTCACTGTTTATTTTTATCCTTCTTCTGACATTCAATCTTTTCCCATCATTGCTTCTCTCTGTTTATTTTTTATCCTTCTTCTGACATTCAATCTTTTCCCATCATTGCTTCTCTCTGTTTATTTCTTATCCTTCTTCTGACATTCAATCTTTTCCCATCATTGCTTCTCTCCGTTTATTTCTTATCCTTCTTCTGACATTCAATCTTTTCCCATCATTGCTTCTTTCTGTTTATTTATTATCCTTCTTCTGACGTTCAATCTTTTCCCGTCCTTGCTTCTCTCTGTTTATTTCTCATCCTTCTTCTGACATTCAATCTTTTCCCATTATTGCTTCTCACTGTTTATTTCTTATCCTTCTTCTGACATTCAATCTTTTCCCATCATTGCTTCTCTCTGTTTATTTCTTATCCTTCTTCTGACATTCAATCTTTTCCCTTCATTACTTCTCTCTATTTCTTTCTTATCCTTCTTCTGACATTCAATCTTTTCCCTTCATTGCTTCTATCTATTTCTTTCTCATGTTTCTTCTGACATTCAATTTTTTCCCTTCATTGATTCTCTCTATTTCTATCTTATCGTTCTTCTGACATTCAATCTTTTCCCATCATTGCTTCTCTCCATTTCTTTGTTATCCTTCATCTGACATTCAATCTTTTCCCTTCATTGATTCACTCTATTTCTTTCTTAACCATCTTGTGACATTCAATCTTTTCCCTTCATTGCTTCTCTCTATTTCTTTCTTATCCTTCTTCTGACATTCAATCTTTTCCCTTCATTGCTTCTCTCTATTTCTTTCTTATGTTTCTTCTGACATTCAATGTTTTCCCTTCATTGATTCTCTCTATTTCTTTCTCATCGTTCTTCTGACATTCAATCTTTTCCCGTCATTGCTTCTCTCTATTTCTTTCTTATCCTTCTTCTGACATTCAATCTTTTCCCTTCATTCATTCTCTCTATTTCTTTCTTATCCATCTTGTGACATTCAATCTTTTCCCTTCATCGCTTCTCTCTATTTCTTTCTTATAATACTTCTGACATTCAATCTTTTCCCTTCATTGATTCTCTCTCTTTCTTTCTTATCCATCTTGTGACATTAAATATTTTCCCTTCAATGCTTCTCTCTATTTCTTTCTTATCGTTCTTCCGACATTCAATCTTTTCCCATCATTCCTTCTCTCTGTTTATTTCTTATCCTTCTTCTGACATTCAATCTTTTCCCTTCATTGCTTCTCTCTATTTCTTTCTTATCCATCTTGTGACATTCAAACTTTTCCCATCATTGCTTCTCTCTGTTTATTTCTTATCCTTCTTCTGACATTCAATCTTTTCCCTTCCATCCTTCTCTCTATTTCTTTCTTATCCTTCTTCTGAAATACAATCTTTTCACTTCATTGCTTCTCTCTATTTCTTTCTTATCTTTATTCTGACATTCAATCTTTTCCCTTCATTGCTTCTCTCTATTTTATTCTTATCCTTCTTCTGACATTCAATCTTTTCCCTTCAATCCTTCTCTCTATTTCTGTCTTATATTTCTTCTGACATTCAAACTTTTCCCTTCATTGCTTCTCTCTGTTTCTTTCTTATCGTTCTTCTGACATTCAATCTTTTCCCTTCATTGCTTCTCTGTATTTTTTCTTATCTTCTTCTGACATTCAAACTTTACCTTTCATTTCTTCTGTCTATTTCTTTCTTATCTTTCATCTGACATTCAATCTTTTCCCTTCATTGCTTCTCTCTATTTCTTTCTTATCATACTTCTGACATTCAAACTTTTCCCTACATTGCTTCTCTCTATTTCTTTCTTATCTTTCATCTGACATTCAATCTTTTCCCTTCATTGCTTCTCTCTATTTCGTTCTTATCCTTCTTCTGACATTCAATCTTTTCCCTACAATCCTTCTCTCTATTTCTTTCTTATATTTCTTCTGACATTCAAACTTTTCCCTGCATTGCTTCTCTCTATTTCTTTCATTTATTTCTTCTGACATTCAAACCTTTCCCTTCATTGCTTCTCTCTGTTTCTTTCTTATCGTTCTTCTGACATTCAATCTTTTCCCATCATTGCTTCTCTCTATTTCTTTCTTATATTCCTTCTGACATTCAATCTTTTCCCTTCATTGCTTCTCTCTAATTCTTTCTTATCCATCTTGTGACATTCAATCTTTTCCCTTCATTGCTTCTCGCTGTTTCTTTCTTATCCTTCTTCTGATATTCAATCTTTCCCTTCATTGCTTCTCTCTATTTCATTTTATGTATCTTCTGACATTCAATCTTTTCCCTTGATTGCTTCTCTCTATTTCTTACTTATCCCTCCTCTGAAATACAATCTTTTCCCTACGTTGCTTCTCTCTATATCTTTCTTACCTTTCGTCTGTCATTCAATCTTTTCACGTCACTGCTTCTCTCTATTTCTTTATTATTCGTCTGACATTCAAACTTTTCCCTTTATTGCTTCTCTCTATTTCTTTCTTATCCTTCATCTGACATTCAATCTTTTCCCTTCATTGCCTCTCTCTATTTCTTTCTTATCCTTCCTCTGACATTCAATCTTTTCCCTTCCATCCTTCTCTCTATTTCTTTCTTATCTTTCTTCTGACATTCAATCTTTTCCATTCATTGCTTCTCTCTATTTCTTTCTTATCCTTTTTCTGACATTCAAACTGTCCCCCTCATTGCTTCTCTGTATTTCCTTCTTATCTTTCGTCTGACATTCAAACTTTTCCCTTCATTGCTTCTCTCTATTTCATTCTTATCTTTCTTCTGACATTCTGTCTTTTCCCTTCATTGCTTCTCTCTATTACTTTCTTATACTTCTTCTGACATTCAAACTGTCCCATTCATTGCTTCTCTGTATTTCCTTCTTATCTTTCGTCTGACATTCAATCTTTTCCCTTCATTGCTTCTCTCTATTTATTTCTCATCTTTCTTCTGACATTCAAACTTTTCCCTCCCATGCTTCTATCTATTCCTTTCTTATCCTTCTTCTGACAGATAATCTTTTACCTTCATTGCTTCTCTCTGTTTCTTTCTTATCGTTCTTCTGATATTCAATCTTTTCCCTTCGTTGCTTCTCTCAATTTCATTCTTATATTTCTTTTGACATTCAATCTTTTCCCTCCCATGCTTCTCTCTGTTTCTTTCTTATCCTTCCTCTGATATTCAATCTTTTCCCTTCGTTGCTTCTCTCTATTTCTTTCTTATATTTCTTCTGACATTCAATCTTTTCCCTTCATTGCTTCTCTCTGTTTATTTCTAACCTCCTTCTGACATTAAATCTTTTCCCTTCATTGCTTCTCTCTATTTCATTCTTATCTTTCTTCTGACATTCAATCTTTTCCCTTCATTGCTTCTCTCTATTTCTTTCTTATGTTTGATCTGACATTCAATCTTTTCCCTTCATTGCATCACTCTATTTCTTTCTTATCTTTCTTCTTACATTCAAACTTTTCCCTTCATTGCTTCTCTCTATTTCCTACTTATCGTTCTTCTGACATTCAATCTTTTCCCTTCAATGCTTCTCTCTATTTCCTGCTTATCGTTCTTCTGACATTCAATGTTTTCCAATCATTGCTTCTCTCTATTTCATTCTTATCTTTCTTCTGACATTCAATCTTTTCCCTTCATTGCTTCTCTCTATTTCTTTCTCATCCTTCTTCTGAGATTCAGACTGTCCCCTTCATTGCTTCTCTGTATTTTCTTCTTATCTTTCGTCTGACATTCAATCTTTTTCCTTCGTTGCTTCTCACTATTTCTTCCTTATCTTTCTTCTGACATTCAAACTTTTCCCTCCCATGCTTCACTCTGTTTCTTTCTTATCGTTCCTCTGATATTCAACCATTTCCCTTCATTACTTCTCTCTATTTCTTTCTTATATTTCTTCTGACATTCAATCTTTTCCCTTCATTTCTTCTCTCTGTTTATTTCTTTTATTTGTTCTGACATTCAAACATTTCCCTTCATTGCTTCTCTCTTTTTCATTCTTATCTTTCTTCTGGCATTCAATCTTTTCCCTTCATTGCTTCTCTCTATTTCTTTCTCATCCTTCTTCTGACATTCAAACTGTCCACTTCATTGCTTCTCTGTATTTCCTTCTTATCTTTCGTCTGACATTCAATCTTTTCCCTTCATTGCTTCTCACTATTTCTTTCTCATCTTTCTTCTGACATTTAATCTTTTCCCTTCATTGCTTCTCTCTATTTCATTCTTATCTTTTTTCTGACATTCAATCTTTTCCCTTCATTGCTTCTCTCTATTTATTTCTCATCTTTCTTCTGACATTCAATCTTTTCCTTTCATTGCTTCTCTCTATTTATTTCTCATCTTTCTTCTGACATTCAATCTTTTCCCTTCATTGCTTCTCTCTATTTCCTTCTTATCGTTCTTCTGACATTCAATCTTTCCCTTCATTGCTTCTCTCTATTTCCTTCTTATCGTGTTTCCGACATTCAATCTTTTCCCTTCATTGCTTCTCTCTATATCATTCTTATCTTTCTTCTGACATTCAATATTTTCCCTTCATTGCTTCTCTCTTTTTCATTCTTATCTTTAGTCTGACATTCAAACGTTTCCCTTCACTGCTTCTCTCTATTTCATTCGTATCTTTCTTCTGACATTCAATCTTTTCCCTCCCATTCTTCTCTCTGTTTCTTTCTTATCCTTCCGCTGATATTCAATCTTTTTTCTTCGTTGCTTTTCTCTATTTCTTTCTTTTATTTCTTCTGACATTCAATCTTTTCCCTTCATTGCTTCTCTCTATTTCTTTCTTATCTTTCTTCTGACATTCAAACTTTTCCCTCCCATGCTTCTCTCTGTTTCTTTCTCATCCTTCCTCTGATATTCAATCTTTTCCCTTCGTTGCTTCTCTCTATTTCTTTCTTATATTTCTTCTGACATTCAATCTTTTCCCTTCATTGCTTCTCTCTGTTTATTTCTTATCCTTCTTCTGACATTCAAACTTTTCCCTTCATTGCTTCTCTCTTTTTCATTCTTATCTTTCTTCTGATATTCAATCTTTTCCCTTCATTGCTTCTCTCTATTTCTTTCTTATGTTTGGTCTGACATTCAATCTTTTCCCTTCATTGCATCTCTCTATTTCTTTCTTATCTTTCTTCTTACATTCAAACTTTTCCCTTCATTGCTTCTCTCTATTTCCTTCTTATCGTTCTTCTGACATTCAATCTTTTCCCTTCATTGCTTCTCTCTATTTCCTTCTTATCGTTCTTCTGACATTCAATGTTTTCCCTTCATTGCTTCTCTCTATTTCATTCTTATCTTTCGTCTGACATTCAATCTTTTCCCTTCATTGCTTCTCTCTATTTCTTCCTTACCTTTCTTCTGACATTCAAACTTTTCCCTCCATGATTCCCTCTGTTTCTTTCTTATCCTTCCTCTGATATTCAATCTTTTCCCTTCATTACTTCTCTCTATTTATTTCTTATATTACTTCTGACATTCAATCTTTTCCCTTCACTGCTTCTCTCTGATGATTTCTCATCGTTCTTCTGACATTCAATCTTTTCCCTTCATTGCTTCTCTCTATTTCATTCTCATCCTTCTTCTGACATTCAAACTGTCCCCTTCATTGCTTCTCTGTATTTCTTTCTTATCTTTGATCTGACATTCAATCTTTTCCCTTCATTGCTTCTCTCTATTTCATTCTTATCCTTCTTCTGACATTCAATCTTTTCCCTTCAATACTTCTCTCTATTTCTTTCTTATATTTCTTCTGACATTCAATCTTTTCCCTGCAATGCTTCTCTCTATTTCTTGCATTTATTTCTTCTGACATTCAAACCTTTCCCGTCATTGCTTCTCTCTGTTTCTTTCTTATCGTTCTTCTGACATTCAATCTTTTCCCATCATTGCTTCTCTCTATTTCTTTCTTATATTCCTTCTGACATTCAATCTTTTCCCTTCATTGCTTCTCTCTAATTCTTTCTTATCCATCTTGTGTCATTCAATCTTTTCCCTTCATTGCTTCTCGCTGTTTCTTTCTTATCCTTCTTCTGATATTCAATCTTTCCCTTCATTGCTTCTCTCTATTTCTTTTTATGTATCTTCTGACATTCAATCTTTTCCCTTCATTGCTTCTCACTATTTCTTTCTTATCCCTCCTCTGAAATACAATCTTTTCCCTTCGTTGCTTCTCTCTATATCTTTCTTATCTTTCGTCTGTCATTCAATCTTTTCACGTCATTGCTTCTCTCTATTTCTTTCTTATCATTCGTCTGACATTCAATCTTTTCCCTTTATTGCTTCTCTCTATTTCTTTCTTATCCTTCATCTGACATTCAATCTTTTCGCTTCATTGCTTCTCTCTATTTCTTTCTTATCCTTCCATTGACATTCAATCTTTTCCCTTCGTTGCTTCTCTTTGTTTCTTTCTTATCCTTCTTCTGACATTCAAACTGTCACCTTCATTGCTTCTCTGTATTTCCTTCTTAACTTTCGTCTGACATTCAAACTTTTCCCTTCATTGCTTCTCTCTATTTCTTTCTTATCTTTCTTCTGACATTCAAACTTTTCCCTCCCATGCTTCTATCTATTCCTTTCTTATCCTTCTTCTGACATTTAATCTTTTCCCTTCATTGCTTCTCTCTGTTTCTTTCTTATCGTTCTTCTGATATTCAATCTTTTCCCTTCGTTGCTTCTCTCTATTCCTTTCTTATATTTCTTCTGACATTCAATCTTTTCCCTTCATTGCTTCTCTCTGTTTATTTCTTATCCTTCTTCTGACATTCAAACTTTTCCCTTCATTGCATCACTCTATTTCTTTCTTATCTTTCTTCTTACATTCAATCTTTTCCCTTCATTGCTTCTCTCTATTTCCTTCTTATCGTTCTTCTGATATTCAATCTTTTCCCTTCATTGCTTCGCTCTATTTCCTTCTTATCGTTCTTCTTACTTTCAATCTTTTCCCTTCATTGCTTCTCTCTATTTATTTCTTATCTTTCGTCTGACATTCAATCTTTTTCCTTCGTTGCTTCTCTCAATTTCTTTCTTATCTTTCTTCTGACATTCAAACTTTGAACTCCCATGCTTCGCTCTGTTTCTTTCTTATCCTTCCTCTGATATTCAATCTTTTCCCTTCATTACTTCTCTCTATTTCTTTCTTATATTTCTTCTGACATTCAATCTTTTCCCTTCATTGCTTCTCTCTGTTTATTTCTTTTATTTCTTCTGACATTCAAACATTTCCCTTCATTGCTTCTCTCTATTTCATTCTTATCTTTCTTCTGGCATTCAATCTTTTCTCTTCATTGCTTCTCTCTATTTCTTTCTCATCCTTCTTCTGACATTCAAACTGTCCACTTCATTGCTTTTCTGTATTTCCTTCTTATCTTTCGTCTGACATTCAATCTTTTCCCTTCATTGCCTCTGACTATATCTTCCTTATTTTTCTTCTGACATTCAATCTTTTCCCTTCATTGCTTCTCTCTATTTCTTTCTCATCTTTCTTCTTACATTCAATCTTTTCCTTTCATTGCTTCTCTCTATTTATTTCTCATCTTTCTTCTGACATTCAATCTTTTCCCTTCATTGCTTCTCTCTATTTTCTTTCTTATCGTTCTTCTGACATTCAATATTTTCCCTTCATTGCTTCTCTCTATTTCCTTCTTATCGTGTTTCCGACATTCAATCTTTTCCCTTCATTGCTTCTCTCTATATCATTCTTATCTTTCTTCTGACATTCAAACTTTTCCCTCCCATGCTTCTCTCTGTTTCTTTCTTATCCTTCCTCTGATATTCAATCTTTTCCCTTCGTTGCTTCTCTCTATTTCTTTCTTATATTTGTTCTGACATTCAATCTTTTCCCTTCATTGCTTCTCTCTGTTTATTTCTTATCCTTCTTCTGACATTCAATCTTTTCCCTTCATTGCTTCTCTCTTTTTAATTCTTATCTTTCTTCTGACATTCAATCTTTTCCCTTCATTTCTTCTCACTATATCTTTCTTATGTTTGGTCTGACATTCAATCTTTTCCCTTCATTGCATCTCTCTATTTCTTTCTCATCTTTCTTCTTACATTCAATCTTTTCCCTTCATTGCTTCTCTCTATTTCCTTCTTATCGTTCTTCTGACATTCAATCTTTTCCCTCCCATGATTCCCTCTGTTTCTTTCTTATCCTTCCTCTGATATTCAATCTTTTCCCTTCATTACTTCTCTCTATTTATTTCTTATATTACTTCTGACATTCAAACTTTTCCCTTCATTGCTTCCCTCTATTTCTTTCTTATCTTTCTTCTGACATTCAATCTTTTCCCTTCATTGCTTCTCTGTATTTCATTCTTATCTTTCGTCTGACATTCAATCTTTTCCCTTCATTGCTCCTCTGTATTTCTTTCTTATCATTCTTCTGACATTCTATCTTTTCCCTTCATTGCTTCTCTATATTTCTTTCTTATGTTTCGTCTGACATTCAATCTTTTCTCTTCATTTCTTTTCTCTATTTATTTCTTATCTTTCTTCTGACATTCAAACTTTTCCGTTCCTTCCTTCTCTCTATTTCTTTCTTATGTTTCGTCTGACATTCAATCGTTTCCCTACATTGCTTAACTCTATGTCTTTCTAATCTTTCGTCTGACATTCAATCTTTCCCCTTCATTGCTTCTCTCTATTTCTTTCTTATCTTTATTCTGACATTCAATCTTTTCCCTTCATTGCTTCTCTCTATTTCTTTCTTATCTTTCTTCTTACATTCAATCTTTTCCCTTCATTGCTTCTCTCTATTTCTTTCTTATTCTTATTCTGACATTCAATCTTTTCCCTTCATTGCTTCTCTCTATTTCTTTCTTATCTTTCTTCTTACATTCAATCTTTTCCCTTCATTGCTTCTCTCTATTTCTTTCGTATTCTTATTCTGACATTCAATAATTTCCCTTCATTGCTTCTCTCTATTTCTTTATTATCTTTCCTCTGACATTCAATCATTTCCCTTCATTGCTTCTCTCTATTTCTTTATTATCTTTCTTCTGACATTCAATCATTTCCCTTCATTGCTTCTCTCCATTTCTTTCTTATCTTTATTCTGATATTCAATCTTTTCTCTTCATTGCTTCTCTCTATTTCTTTCTTATCTTTCCTCTGACATTCAATCTTTTCCCTTCATTGCTTAACTCTATTTCTTTCTTATCGTTCGTCTGACATTCAATCTTTTCCCTTCATTGCTTCTCTCTATTTCTTTCTTATCTTTCTTCTGACATTCAATCTTTTCCCTACATTGCTTCTCTCTATTTCTTTCTCATCTTTCTTCTTACATTCAAGCTTTTCCCTTCATTGCTTCTCTCTATTTCTTTCTTATTCTTATTCTGACATTAAATCATTTCCCTTCAGTGTTTCTCTCTATTACTTTCTTATCTTTCTTCTGACATTCAATCTTTTCTCTTCATTGCTTCTCACTATTTCTTTCTTAACTTTATTCTGACATTCAATCTTTTCTCTTCATTGCTTCTCTCTATTTCTTTCTTATCTTTCTTCTTGCATTCATTCTTTTCTCTTCATTGCTTCTCTCTATTTCTTTCTTATCTTTCGTCTGACATTCAATCTTTTCCCTTCATTGCTTAACTCTATGTCTTTCTAATCTTTCGTCTGACATTCAATCTTTTCCCTTCATTGCTTCTCTCTATTTATTTCTTATCTTTCTTCTGACATTCAATCTTTTCCCTTCATTGCTCCTCTTTAATTCTTTCTTATCATTCTTCTGACATTCTATCTTTTCCCTTCATTGCTTCTCTCTATTTCTTTCTTATCTTTCTTCTGACATTCAATCTTTTCCCTTCATTGCTTCTCTCTATTTCTTTCTTATCTTTCCTCTGACATTCAATCTTTTCCCTTCATTGCTTCTCACTATTTCTTTCTTATCTTTCTTCTTACATTCAATCTTTTCCCTTCATTGCTTCTCTCTATTTCGTTCTTATCTTTCTTCTGACATTCAATCTTTTCCCTTCATTGCTTCGCACTATTTCTTTTTTATCTTTCTTCTGACATTCAATCTTTTCTCTTCATTGCTTCTCACTATTTCTTTCTTATCTTTATTCTGACATTCAAACTTTTCCTTCCATTTCTTCTCTCTATTTCTTTCTTATCTTTCTTCTTACATTCAATATTTCCCTTCATTGCTTCTCTCTATTTCTTTCGTATTCTTATTCTGACATTCAATAATTTCCCTTCATTGCTTCTCTCAATTTCTTTCTTATCTTTATTCTGACATTCAAACTTTTCTCTTCATTGCTTCGCTCTATTTCTTTCTTATCTTTATTCTGACATTCAATCTTTTCCCTTCATTGCTTCTCTCTATTTCATTCTTATCTTTCGTCTGACATTCAATCTTTTCCCTTCATTGCTTAACTCTATGTCTTTCTAATCTTTCGTCTGACATTCTATCTTTTCCCTTCATTACTTCTCTCTATTTATTTCTTATATTACTTCTGACATTCAAACTTTTCCCTTCATTGCTTCCCTCTATTTCTTTCTTATCTTTCTTCTGACATTCAATCTTTTCCCTTCATTGCTTCTCTGTATTTCATTCTTATCTTTCGTCTGACATTCAATTTTTCCCTTCATTGCTCCTCTTTATTTCTTTCTTATCATTCTTCTGACATTCTATCTTTTCCCTTCATTGCTTCTCTATATTTCTTTCTTATGTTTCGTCTGACATTCAATCTTTTCTCTTCATTTCTTTTCTCTATTTATTACTTATCTTTCTTCTGACATTCAAACTTTTCCGTTCCTTCCTTCTCTCTATTTCTTTCTTATGTTTCGTCTGACATTCAATCGTTTCCCTTCATTGCTTAACTCTATGTCTTTCTAATCTTTCGTCTGACATTCAATCTTTCCCCTTCATTGCTTCTCTCTATTTCTTTCTTATCTTTATTCTGACATTGAATCTTTTCCCTTCATTGCTTCTCTCTATTTCTTTCTTATCTTTCTTCTTACATTCAATCTTTTCCCTTCATTGCTTCTCTCTATTTCTTTCTTATTCTTATTCTGACATTCAATCTTTTCCCTTCATTGCTTCTCTCTATTTCTTTCTTATCTTTCTTCTTACATTCAATCTTTTCCCTTCATTGCTTCTCTCTATTTCTTTCGTATTCTTATTCTGACATTCAATAATTTCCCTTCATTGCTTCTCTCTATTTCTTTATTATCTTTCCTCTGACATTCAATCATTTCCCTTCATTGCTTCTCTCTATTTCTTTATTATCTTTCTTCTGACATTCAATCATTTCCCTTCATTGCTTCTCTCTATTTCTTTCTTATCTTTATTCTGATATTCAATCTTTTCTCTTCATTGCTTCTCTCTATTTCTTTCTTATCTTTCCTCTGACATTCAATCTTTTCCCTTCATTGCTTAACTCTATTTCTTTCTTATCGTTCGTCTGACATTCAATCTTTTCCCTTCATTGCTTCTCTCTATTTCTTTCTTATCTTTCTTCTGACATTCAATCTTTTCCCTTCATTGCTTCTCTCTATTTCTTTCTCATCTTTCTTCTTACATTCAAGCTTTTCCCTTCATTGCTTCTCTCTATTTCTTTCTTATTCTTATTCTGACATTAAATCATTTCCCTTCAGTGTTTCTCTCTATTACTTTCTTATCTTTCGTCTGACATTCAATCTTTTCCCTTCATTGCTTCTCTTTAATTCTTTCTTATCATTCTTCTGACATTCTATCTTTTCCCTTCATTGCTTCTCTCTCTTTCTTACTTATCTTTCTTCTGACATTCAATCTTTTCCCTTCATTGCTTCTCTCTATTTCTTTCTTATCTTTCGTCTGACATTCAATCTTTCCCCTTCATTGCTTCTCACTATTTCTTTCTTATCTTTCTTCTTACATTCAATCTTTTCCCTTCATTGCTTCTCTCTATTTCGTTCTTATCTTTCTTCTGACATTCAATCTTTTCCCTTCATTGCTTCGCACTATTTCTTTCTTATCTTTCTTCTGACATTCAATCTTTTCTCTTCATTGCTTCTCACTATTTCTTTCTTATCTTTATTCTGACATTCAAACTTTTCCTTCCATTTCTTCTCTCTATTTCTTTCTTATCTTTCTTCTTACATTCAATCTTTTCCCTTCATTGCTTCTCTCTATTTCTTTCGTATTCTTATTCTGACATTCAATAATTTCCCTTCATTGCTTCTCTCAATTTCTTTCTTATCTTTATTCTGACATTCAAACTTTTCTCTTCATTGCTTCGCTCTATTTCTTTCTTATCTTTATTCTGACATTCAATCTTTTCCCTTCATTGCTTCTCTCTATTTCATTCTTATCTTTCGTCTGACATTCAATCTTTTCCCTTCATTGCTTAACTCTATGTCTTTCTAATCTTTCGTCTGACATTCTATCTTTTCCCTTCATTTCTTCTCTTTATTTCTTTCTTATCATTCTTCTGACATTCAATCTTTTCCCTTCATTGCTTCTCTCTATTTCTTTCTCATCTTTCTTCCTACATTCAAACTTTTCCCATCATTGCTTCTCTCTATTTGTTTCTTATCTTTCTTCTGACATTCAATCTTTTCCCTTCATTGCTTCTCTCTATTTCTTTCTTATCTTTCTTCTGACATTCAATCTTTTCCCTTCATGGCTTCTCTCTATTTCTTTCTTATCTTTCGTCTGACATTCAATCTTTTCCCTTCATTGCTTCTCACTATTTCTTTCTTATCTTTCTTCTTACATTCAATCTTTTCCTTCCATTTCTTCTCTCTATTTCTTTCTTATCTTTCTTCTTACATTCAATCTTTTCCCTTCATTGCTTCTCTCTATTTCTTTCGTATTCTTATTCTGACATTCAATAATTTCCCTTCATTGCTTCTCTCAATTTCTTTCTTATCTTTATTCTGACATTCAAACTTTTCTCTTCATTGCTTCGCTCTATTTCTTTCTTATCTTTATTCTGACATTCAATCTTTTCCCTTCATTGCTTCTCTCTATTTCTTTCTTATCTTTCGTCTGACATTCAATCTTTTCCCTTCATTGCTTAACTCTATGTCTTTCTAATCTTTCGTCTGACATTCTATCTTTTCCCTTCATTTCTTCTCTTTATTTCTTTCTTATCATTCTTCTGACATTCAATCTTTTCCCTTCATTGCTTCTCTCTATTTCTTTCATATCTTTCTTCCTACATTCAAACTTTTCCCATCATTGCTTCTCTCTATTTGTTTCTTATCTTTCTTCTGACATTCAATCTTTTCCCTTCATTGCTTCTCTCAATTTTTTTTCTTATCTTTCTTCTGACATTCAATCTTTTCCCTTCATTGCTTCTCTCTATTTCTTTCTTATCTTTCTTCTGACATTCAATCTTTTCCCTTCATTGCTTCTCTCTATTTCTTTCTTATCTTTCGTCTGACATTCAATCTTTTCCCTTCATTGCTTCTCTCTATTTCTTTCTTATCTTTCTTCTGACATTCAATCTTTTCCCTTCATAGCTTCTCTCTATTTCTTCCTTTTTTTCTTCTGACATTCAATCTTTTCCCTTCATTGCTTCTCTCTATTTCTTTCTTATCTTTCTTCTGACATTCAATCTTTTCCCTTCATTGCTTCTCTCTATTTCTTTCTTATCTTTCTTCTGACATTCAATCTTTTCCCTTCATTGCTTCTCTCTATTTCTTTCTTTTCTTTCTTCTGACATTTAATCTTTTCCCTTCATTACTTCTCTCTATTTCTTTCTTATCATTATTCTGACATTCAATCTTTTCCCTTCATTGCTTCTCTCTATTTCTTTCTTTTCTTTCTTCTGACATTCAAGCTTTTCCCTTCATTGCTTCTCTCTATTTCTTTCTTATTCTTATTCTGACATTAAATAATTTCCATTCAGTGCTTCTCTCTATTTCTTTCTTATCTTTCTTCTGACATTCAATCTTTTCTCTTCATTGCTTCTCTCTATTTCTTTCTTATCTTTCTTCTTACATTCAATCTTTTCCCTTCATTGCTTCTCTCTCTTTCTTTCTTATATTTCGTCTGACATTCAATCTTTTCCCTTCATTGCTTCTCACTATTTCTTTCTTATCTTTCTTCTTACATTCAATCTTTTCCCTTCATTGCTTCTCTCTATTTCGTTCTTATCTTTCTTCTGACATTCAATCTTTTCCCTTCATTGCTTCGCACTATTTCTTTCTTATCTTTCTTCTGACATTCAATCTTTTCTCTTCATTGCTTCTCACTATTTCTTTCTTATCTTTATTCTGACATTCAAACTTTTCCTTCCATTTCTTCTCTCTATTTCTTTCTTATCTTTCTTCTTACATTCAATCTTTTCCCTTCATTGCTTCTCTCTATTTCTTTCGTATTCTTATTCTGACATTCAATAATTTCCCTTCATTGCTTCTCTCAATTTCTTTCTTATCTTTATTCTGACATTCAAATTTTTCTCTTCATTGCTTCGCTCTATTTCTTTCTTATCTTTATTCTGACATTCAATCTTTTCCCTTCATTGCTTCTCTCTATTTCTTTCTTATCTTTCGTCTGACATTCAATCTTTTCCCTTCATTGCTTAACTCTATGTCTTTCTAATCTTTCGTCTGACATTCTATCTTTTCCCTTCATTTCTTCTCTTTATTTCTTTCTTATCATTCTTCTGACATTCAATCTTTTCCCTTCATTGCTTCTCTCTATTTCTTTCATATCTTTCTTCCTACATTCAAACTTTTCCCATCATTGCTTCTCTCTATTTGTTTCTTATCTTTCTTCTGACATTCAATCTTTTCCCTTCATTGCTTCTCTCTATTTTTTTTCTTATCTTTCTTCTGACATTCAATCTTTTCCCTTCATTGCTTCTCTCTATTTCTTTCTTATCTTTCTTCTGACATTCAATCTTTTCCCTTCATTGCTTCTCTCTATTTCTTTCTTATCTTTCGTCTGACATTCAATCTTTTCCCTTCATTGCTTCTCTCTATTTCTTTCTTATCTTTCTTCTGACATTCAATCTTTTCCCTTCATTGCTTCTCTCTATTTCTTCCTTTTTTTCTTCTGACATTCAATCTTTTCCCTTCATTGCTTCTCTCTATTTCTTTCTTATCTTTCTTCTGACATTCAATCTTTTCCCTTCATTGCTTCTCTTTAATTCTTTCTTATCATTCTTCTGACATTCTATCTTTTCCCTTCATTGCTTCTCTCTCTTTCTTACTTATCTTTCTTCTGACATTCAATCTTTTCCCTTCATTGCTTCTCTCTATTTCTTTCTTATCTTTCGTCTGACATTCAATCTTTTCCCTTCATTGCTTCTCACTATTTCTTTCTTATCTTTCTTCTCACATTCAATCTTTTCCCTTCATTGCTTCTCTCTATTTCGTTCTTATCTTTCTTCTGACATTCAATCTTTTCCCTTCATTGCTTCGCACTATTTCTTTCTTATCTTTCTTCTGACATTCAATCTTTTCTCTTCATTGCTTCTCACTATTTCTTTCTTATCTTTATTCTGACATTCAAACTTTTCCTTCCATTTCTTCTCTCTATTTCTTTCTTATCTTTCTTCTTACATTCAATCTTTTCCCTTCATTGCTTCTCTCTATTTCTTTCGTATTCTTATTCTGACATTCAATAATTTCCCTTCATTGCTTCTCTCAATTTCTTTCTTATCTTTATTCTGACATTCAAACTTTTCTCTTCATTGCTTCGCTCTATTTCTTTCTTATCTTTATTCTGACATTCAATCTTTTCCCTTCATTGCTTCTCTCTATTTCATTCTTATCTTTCGTCTGACATTCAATCTTTTCCCTTCATTGCTTAACTCTATGTCTTTCTAATCTTTCGTCTGACATTCTATCTTTTCCCTTCATTTCTTCTCTTTATTTCTTTCTTATCATTCTTCTGACATTCAATCTTTTCCCTTCATTGCTTCTCTCTATTTCTTTCTCATCTTTCTTCCTACATTCAAACTTTTCCCATCATTGCTTCTCTCTATTTGTTTCTTATCTTTCTTCTGACATTCAATCTTTTCCCTTCATTGCTTCTCTCTATTTCTTTCTTATCTTTCTTCTGACATTCAATCTTTTCCCTTCATTGCTTCTCTCTATTTCTTTCTTATCTTTCGTCTGACATTCAATCTTTTCCCTTCATTGCTTCTCACTATTTCTTTCTTATCTTTCTTCTTACATTCAATCTTTTCCTTCCATTTCTTCTCTCTATTTCTTTCTTATCTTTCTTCTTACATTCAATCTTTTCCCTTCATTGCTTCTCTCTATTTCTTTCGTATTCTTATTCTGACATTCAATAATTTCCCTTCATTGCTTCTCTCAATTTCTTTCTTATCTTTATTCTGACATTCAAACTTTTCTCTTCATTGCTTCGCTCTATTTCTTTCTTATCTTTATTCTGACATTCAATCTTTTCCCTTCATTGCTTCTCTCTATTTCTTTCTTATCTTTCGTCTGACATTCAATCTTTTCCCTTCATTGCTTAACTCTATGTCTTTCTAATCTTTCGTCTGACATTCTATCTTTTCCCTTCATTTCTTCTCTTTATTTCTTTCTTATCATTCTTCTGACATTCAATCTTTTCCCTTCATTGCTTCTCTCTATTTCTTTCATATCTTTCTTCCTACATTCAAACTTTTCCCATCATTGCTTCTCTCTATTTGTTTCTTATCTTTCTTCTGACATTCAATCTTTTCCCTTCATTGCTTCTCTCTATTTTTTTTCTTATCTTTCTTCTGACATTCAATCGTTTCCCTTCATTGCTTCTCTCTATTTCTTTCTTATCTTTCTTCTGACATTCAATCTTTTCCCTTCATTGCTTCTCTCTATTTCTTTCTTATCTTTCGTCTGACATTCAATCTTTTCCCTTCATTGCTTCTCTCTATTTCTTTCTTATCTTTCTTCTGACATTCAATCTTTTATCTTCATTGCTTCTCTCTATTTCTTCCTTTTTTTCTTCTGACATTCAATCTTTTCCCTTCATTGCTTCTCTCTATTTCTTTCTTATCTTTCTTCTGACATTCAATCTTTTACCTTCATTGCTTCTCTCTATTTCTTTCTTATCTTTCTTCTGACATTCAATCTTTTCCCTTCATTGCTTCTCTCTATTTCTTTCTTTTCTTTCTTCTGACATTTAATCTTTTCCCTTCATTACTTCTCTCTATTTCTTTCTTATCTTTATTCTGACATTCAATCTTTTCCCTTCATTGCTTCTCTCTATTTCTTTCTTTTCTTTCTTCTGACATTCAAGCTTTTCCCTTCATTGCTTCTCTCTATTTCTTTCTTATTCTTATTCTGACATTAAATAATTTCCATTCAGTGCTTCTCTCTATTTCTTTCTTATCTTTCTTCTGACATTCAATCTTTTCTCTTCATTGCTTCTCTCTATTTCTTTCTTATCTTTCTTCTTACATTCAATCTTTTCCCTTCATTGCTTCTCTCTCTTTCTTTCTTATATTTCGTCTGACATTCAATCTTTTCCCTTCATTGCTTCTCACTATTTCTTTCTTATCTTTCTTCTTACATTCAATCTTTTCCCTTCATTGCTTCTCTCTATTTCGTTCTTATCTTTCTTCTGACATTCAATCTTTTCCCTTCATTGCTTCGCACTATTTCTTTCTTATCTTTCTTCTGACATTCAATCTTTTCTCTTCATTGCTTCTCACTATTTCTTTCTTATCTTTATTCTGACATTCAAACTTTTCCTTCCATTTCTTCTCTCTATTTCTTTCTTATCTTTCTTCTTACATTCAATCTTTTCCCTTCATTGCTTCTCTCTATTTCTTTCGTATTCTTATTCTGACATTCAATAATTTCCCTTCATTGCTTCTCTCAATTTCTTTCTTATCTTTATTCTGACATTCAAACTTTTCTCTTCATTGCTTCGCTCTATTTCTTTCTTATCTTTATTCTGACATTCAATCTTTTCCCTTCATTGCTTCTCTCTATTTCTTTCTTATCTTTCGTCTGACATTCAATCTTTTCCCTTCATTGCTTAACTCTATGTCTTTCTAATCTTTCGTCTGACATTCTATCTTTTCCCTTCATTTCTTCTCTTTATTTCTTTCTTATCATTCTTCTGACATTCAATCTTTTCCCTTCATTGCTTCTCTCTATTTCTTTCATATCTTTCTTCCTACATTCAAACTTTTCCCATCATTGCTTCTCTCTATTTGTTTCTTATCTTTCTTCTGACATTCAATCTTTTCCCTTCATTGCTTCTCTCTATTTTTTTTCTTATCTTTCTTCTGACATTCAATCTTTTCCCTTCATTGCTTCTCTCTATTTCTTTCTTATCTTTCTTCTGACATTCAATCTTTTCCCTTCATTGCTTCTCTCTATTTCTTTCTTATCTTTCGTCTGACATTCAATCTTTTCCCTTCATTGCTTCTCTCTATTTCTTTCTTATCTTTCTTCTGACATTCAATCTTTTCCCTTCATTGCTTCTCTCTATTTCTTCCTTTTTTTCTTCTGACATTCAATCTTTTCCCTTCATTGCTTCTCTCTATTTCTTTCTTATCTTTCTTCTGACATTCAATCTTTTCCCTTCATTGCTTCTCTCTATTTCTTTCTTATCTTTCTTCTGACATTCAATCTTTTCCCTTCATTGCTTCTCTCTATTTCTTTCTTTTCTTTCTTCTGACATTTAATCTTTTCCCTTCATTACTTCTCTCTATTTCTTTCTTATCTTTATTCTGACATTCAATCTTTTCCCTTCATTGCTTCTCTCTATTTCTTTCTTTTCTTTCTTCTGACATTCAAGCTTTTCCCTTCATTGCTTCTCTCTATTTCTTTCTTATTCTTATTCTGACATTAAATAATTTCCATTCAGTGCTTCTCTCTATTTCTTTCTTAACTTTCTTCTGACATTCAATCTTTTCTCTTCATTGCTTCTCTCTATTTCTTTCTTATCTTTCTTCTGACATTCAATCTTTTCTCTTCATTGCTTCTCTCTATTTCTTTCTTATCTTTCTTCTTACATTCAAACTTTTCCCTTCATTGCTTCTCTCTATTTCTTTCTTATCTTTCGTCTGACATTCAATCTTTTCCCTTCATTGCTTCTCTCTATTTCTTTCTTATGTTTGGTCTGACATTCAATCTTTTCCCTTCATTGCTTCTCTCTATTTCATTTTTATCTTTCGTCTGCCATTCAATCTTTTCCCTTCATTGCTTCTCTCTATTTCTTTTTTATATTTCTTCTGACATTCAACCTTTCCCTTCATTGCTTCTCTCTATTTCTTTCTTATCTTTCTTCTGACATTCAATCTTTTCCCTTCATTGCTTCTCTCTATTTCTTTCTTATCTTTCGTCTGACATTCAATCTTTTCCCTTCATTGCTTCTCAATATTTCTTTCTTATCTTTCTTCTGACATTCAATCTTTTCTCTTCATTGCTTCTCACTATTTCTTTCTTATCTTTATTCTGACATTCAAACTTTTCCTTTCATTTCTTGTCTCTATTTCTTTCTTATCTTTCTTCTTACATTCAATCTTTTCCCTTCATTGCTTCTCTCTATTTCTTTCGTATTCTTATTCTGACATTCAATCTTTTCCCTTCATTGCTTCTCTCAATTTCTTTCTTATCTTTATTCTGACATTCAAACTTTTCTCTTCATTGCTTCGCTCTATTTCTTTCTTATCTTTATTCTGACATTCAATGTTTCCCTTCATTGCTTCTCTCTATTTCTTTCTTATCTTTCGTCTGACATTCAATCTTTTCACTTCATTGCTTAACTCTATTTCTTTCTTATCTTTCGTCTGACATTCAATCTTTTCCCTTCATTGCTTCTCTATATTTCTTTCTTATCTGTCTTCTGACATTCAATCTTTTCCCTTCATTGCTTCTCTCTATTTCTTTCTTATCTTTCTTCTTACATTCAATCTTTTCCCTTCATTGCTTCTCTCTATTTCTTTCTTATCTTTCGTCTGACATTCAATCTTTTCCCTTCATTGCTTAACTCTATGTCTTTCTAATCTTTCGTCTGACATTCAATCTTTTCCCTTCATTGCTTCTCTCTATTTATTTCTTATCTTACTTCTGACATTCAATCTTTTCCCTTCATTGCTCCTCTTTATTTCTTTCTTATCATTCTTCTGACATTCTATCTTTTCCCTTCATTGCTTCTCTATATTTCTTTCTTATCTTTCTTCTGACATTCAATCTTTTCCCTTCATTGCTTCTCTCTATTTCTTTCTTATCTTTCGTCTGACATTCAATCTTTTCCCTTCATTGCTTAACTCTATGTCTTTCTAATCTTTCTTCTGACATTCTATCTTTTCCCTTCATTTCTTCTCTTTATTTCTTTCTTATCATTCTTCTGACATTCAATCTTTTCCCTTCATTGCTTCTCTCTATTTCTTTATTATCTTTCTTCCTACATTCAAACTTTTCCCTTCATGGCTTCTCTCTATTTGTTTCTTATCTTTCTTCTGACATTCAATCTTTTCCCTTCATTGCTTCTCTCTATTTCTTTCTTTTCTTTATTCTGACATTCAATCTTTTCCCTTCATTGCTTCTCTCTATTTCTTTCTTATCTTTCTTCTGACATTCAATCTGTACTCTTCATTTCTTCTCTCTATTTCTTTCTTATCTTTCTTCTGACATTCAATCTTTTCCCTTCATTGCTTCTCTCTATTTCTTTCTTATCTTTCTTCTGACATTCAATCTTTTCCCTTCATTGCTTCTCTCTATTTCTTTCTTATCTTTCTTCTGACATTCAATCTTTTCCCTTCATTGCTTCTCTCTATTTCTTTCTTTTCTTTCTTCTGACATTTAATCTTTTCCCTTCATTACTTCTCTCTATTTCTTTCTTATCTTTATTCTGACATTCAATCTTTTCCCTTCATTGCTTCTCTCTATTTCTTTCTTTTCTTTCTTCTGACATTCAAGCTTTTCCCTTCATTGCTTCTCTCTATTTCTTTCTTATTCTTATTCTGACATTAAATAATTTCCATTCAGTGATTCTCTCTATTTCTTTCTTATCTTTCTTCTGACATTCAATCTTTTCTCTTCATTGCTTCTCTCTATTTCTTTCTTATCTTTCTTCTTACATTCTATCTTTTCCCTTCATTGCTTCTCTCTATTTCTTTCTTATATTTCGTCTGACATTCAATCTTTTCCCTTCATTGCTTAACTCTATGTCTTTCTAATCTTTCGTCTGACATTCAATCTTTTCCCTTCATTGCTTCTCTCTATTTCTTTCTTATCTTTCTTCTGACATTCAATCTTTTCCCTTCATTGCTTCTCTCTATTTCTTTCTTATCTTTCGTCTGACATTCAATCTTTTCCCTTCATTGCTTCTCACTATTTCTTTCTTATCTTTCTTCTGACATTCAATCTTTTCTCTTCATTGCTTCTCACTATTTCTTTCTTATCTTTATTCTGACATTCAAACTTTTCCTTTCATTTCTTCTCTCTATTTCTTTCTTATCTTTCTTCTTACATTCAATCTTTTCCCTTCATTGCTTCTCTCTATTTCTTTCGTATTCTTATTCTGACATTCAATAATTTCCCTTCATTGCTTCTCTCAATTTCTTTCTTATATTTATTCTGACATTCAAACTTTTCTCTTCATTGCTTCGCTCTATTTCTTTCTTATCTTTATTCTGACATTCAATCTTTTCCCTTCATTGCTTCTCTCTATTTCTTTCTTATATTTCGTCTGACATTCAATCTTTTCCCTTCATTGCTTAACTCTATTTCTTTCTTATCTTTCGTCTGACATTCAATCTTTTCCCTTCATTGCTTCTCTATATTTCTTTCTTATCTTTCTTCTGACATTCAATCTTTTCCCTTCATTGCTTCTCTCTATTTCTTTCTTATCTTTCTTCTTACATTCAATCTTTTCCCTTCATTGCTTCTCTCTATTTCTTTCTTATCTTTCTTCTGACATTCAATCTTTTCCCTTCATTGCTTCTCTCTATTTCTTTCTTATCTTTCTTCTGACATTCAATCTTTTCCCTTCATTGCTTCTCTCTATTTCTTTTTTATCTTTCTTCTGACATTCAATCTTTTCCCTTCATTGCTTCTCTCTATTTATTTCTTATCTTTCTTCTGACATTCAATCTTTTCCCTTCATTGCTTAACTCTATGTCTTTCTAATCTTTCGTCTGACATTCAATCTTTTCCCTTCATTGCTTCTCTCTATTTATTTCTTATCTTACTTCTGACATTCAATCTTTTCCCTTCATTGCTCCTCTTTATTTCTTTCTTATCATTCTTCTGACATTCTATCTTTTCCCTTCATTGCTTCACTATATTTCTTTCTTATCTTTCTTCTGACATTCAATCTTTTCCCTTCATTGCTTCTCTCTATTTCTTTCTTATCTTTCGTCTGACATTCAATCTTTTCCCTTCATTGCTTAACTCTATGTCTTTCTAATCTTTCGTCTGACATTCAATCTTTTCCCTTCATTGCTTCTCTCTATTTCTTTCTTTTCTTTCTTCTGACATTCAAGCTTTTCCCTTCATTGCTTCTCTCTATTTCTTTCTTATTCTTATTCTGACATTAAATAATTTCCATTCAGTGCTTCTCTCTATTTCTTTCTTATCTTTCTTCTGACATTCAATCTTTTCTCTTCATTGCTTCTCTCTATTTCTTTCTTATCTTTCTTCTTACATTCAAACTTTTCCCTTCATTGCTTCTCTCTATTTCTTTCTTATCTTTCTTCTTACATTCAAACTTTTCCCTTCATTGCTTCTCTCTATTTCTTTCTCATCTTTCGTCTGACATTCAATCTTTTCCCTTCATTGCTTCTCTCTATTTCTTTCTAATCTTTCTTCTGACATTCAATCTTTTCCCTTCATTGCTTCTCTCTATTTCTTCCTTTTTTTCTCCTGACATTCAATCTTTTCCCTTCATTGCTTCTCTCTATTTCTTTCTTATCTTTCTTCTGACATTCAATCTTTTCCCTTCATTGCTTCTCTCTATTTCTTTCTTTTCTTTCTTCTGACATTCAAGCTTTTCCCTTCATTGCTTCTCTCTATTTCTTTCTTATTCTTATTCTGACATTAAATAATTTCCATTCAGTGCTTCTCTCTATTTCTTTCTTATCTTTCTTCTGACATTCAATCTTTTCTCTTCATTGCTTCTCTCTATTTCTTTCTTATCTTTCTTCTTACATTCAAACTTTTCCCTTCATTGCTTCTCTCTATTTCTTTCTTATCTTTCGTCTGACATTCAATCTTTTCCCTTCATTGCTTCTCTCTATTTCTTTCTTATGTTTGGTCTGACATTCAATCTTTTCCCTTCATTGCTTCTCTCTATTTCATTTTTATCTTTCGTCTGCCATTCAATCTTTTCCCTTCATTGCTTCTCTCTATTTCTTTTTTATATTTCTTCTGACATTCAACCTTTCCCTTCATTGCTTCTCTCTATTTCTTTCTTATCTTTCTTCTGACATTCAATCTTTTCCCTTCATTGCTTCTCTCTATTTCTTTCTTATCTTTCGTCTGACATTCAATCTTTTCCCTTCATTGCTTCTCACTATTTCTTTCTTATCTTTCTTCTGACATTCAATCTTTTCTCTTCATTGCTTCTCACTATTTCTTTCTTATCTTTATTCTGACATTCAAACTTTTCCTTTCATTTCTTGTCTCTATTTCTTTCTTATCTTTCTTCTTACATTCAATCTTTTCCCTTCATTGCTTCTCTCTATTTCTTTCGTATTCTTATTCTGACATTCAATCTTTTCCCTTCATTGCTTCTCTCAATTTCTTTCTTATCTTTATTCTGACATTCAAACTTTTCTCTTCATTGCTTCGCTCTATTTCTTTCTTATCTTTATTCTGACATTCAATCTTTTCCCTTCATTGCTTCTCTCTATTTCTTTCTTATCTTTCGTCTAACATTCAATCTTTTCACTTCATTGCTTAACTCTATTTCTTTCTTATCTTTCGTCTGACATTCAATCTTTTCCCTTCATTGCTTCTCTATATTTCTTTCTTATCTGTCTTCTGACATTCAATCTTTTCCCTTCATTGCTTCTCTCTATTTCTTTCTTATCTTTCTTCTTACATTCAATCTTTTCCCTTCATTGCTTCTCTCTATTTCTTTCTTATCTTTCGTCTGACATTCAATCTTTTCCCTTCATTGCTTAACTCTATGTCTTTCTAATCTTTCGTCTGACATTCAATCTTTTCCCTTCATTGCTTCTCTCTATTTATTTCTTATCTTACTTCTGACATTCAATCTTTTCCCTTCATTGCTCCTCTTTATTTCTTTCTTATCATTCTTCTGACATTCTATCTTTTCCCTTCATTGCTTCTCTATATTTCTTTCTTATCTTTCTTCTGACATTCAATCTTTTCCCTTCATTGCTTCTCTCTATTTCTTTCTTATCTTTCGTCTGACATTCAATCTTTTCCCTTCATTGCTTAACTCTATGTCTTTCTAATCTTTCGTCTGACATTCTATCTTTTCCCTTCATTTCTTCTCTTTATTTCTTTCTTATCATTCTTCTGACATTCAATCTTTTCCCTTCATTGCTTCTCTCTATTTCTTTATTATCTTTCTTCCTACATTCAAACTTTTCCCTTCATTTCTTCTCTCTATTTTCTTTCTTTCTTCTGACATTCAATCTTTTCCCTTCATTGCTTCTCTCTATTTCTTTCTTATCTTTCTTCTGACATTCAATCTTTTCCCTTCATTGCTTCTCTCTATTTCTTTCTTATCTTTCTTCTGACATTCAATCTTTTCCCTTCATTGCTTCTCTCTATTTCTTTCTTTTCTTTCTTCTGACATTTAATCTTTTCCCTTCATTACTTCTCTCTATTTCTTTCTTATCTTTATTCTGACATTCAATCTTTTCCCTTCATTGCTTCTCTCTATTTCTTTCTTTTCTTTCTTCTGACATTCAAGCTTTTCCCTTCATTGCTTCTCTCTATTTCTTTCTTATTCTTATTCTGACATTAAATAATTTCCATTCAGTGATTCTCTCTATTTCTTTCTTATCTTTCTTCTGACATTCAATCTTTTCTCTTCATTGCTTCTCTCTATTTCTTTCTTATCTTTCTTCTTACATTCTATCTTTTCCCTTCATTGCTTCTCTCTATTTCTTTCTTATATTTCGTCTGACATTCAATCTTTTCCCTTCATTGCTTAACTCTATGTCTTTCTAATCTTTCGTCTGACATTCAATCTTTTCCCTTCATTGCTTCTCTCTATTTCTTTCTTATCTTTCTTCTGACATTCAATCTTTTCCCTTCATTGCTTCTCTCTATTTCTTTCTTATCTTTCGTCTGACATTCAATCTTTTCCCTTCATTGCTTCTCACTATTTCTTTCTTATCTTTCTTCTGACATTCAATCTTTTCTCTTCATTGCTTCTCACTATTTCTTTCTTATCTTTATTCTGACATTCAAACTTTTCCTTTCATTTCTTCTCTCTATTTCTTTCTTATCTTTCTTCTTACATTCAATCTTTTCCCTTCATTGCTTCTCTCTATTTCTTTCGTATTCTTATTCTGACATTCAATAATTTCCCTTCATTGCTTCTCTCAATTTCTTTCTTATATTTATTCTGACATTCAAACTTTTCTCTTCATTGCTTCGCTCTATTTCTTTCTTATCTTTATTCTGACATTCAATCTTTTCCCTTCATTGCTTCTCTCTATTTCTTTCTTATATTTCGTCTGACATTCAATCTTTTCCCTTCATTGCTTAACTCTATTTCTTTCTTATCTTTCGTCTGACATTCAATCTTTTCCCTTCATTGCTTCTCTATATTTCTTTCTTATCTTTCTTCTGACATTCAATCTTTTCCCTTCATTGCTTCTCTCTATTTCTTTCTTATCTTTCTTCTTACATTCAATCTTTTCCCTTCATTGCTTCTCTCTATTTCTTTCTTATCTTTCTTCTGACATTCAATCTTTTCCCTTCATTGCTTCTCTCTATTTCTTTCTTATCTTTCTTCTGACATTCAATCTTTTCCCTTCATTGCTTCTCTCTATTTCTTTCTTATCTTTCTTCTGACATTCAATCTTTTCCCTTCATTGCTTCTCTCTATTTATTTCTTATCTTTCTTCTGACATTCAATCTTTTCCCTTCATTGCTTAACTCTATGTCTTTCTAATCTTTCGTCTGACATTCAATCTTTTCCCTTCATTGCTTCTCTCTATTTATTTCTTATCTTACTTCTGACATTCAATCTTTTCCCTTCATTGCTCCTCTTTATTTCTTTCTTATCATTCTTCTGACATTCTATCTTTTCCCTTCATTGCTTCACTATATTTCTTTCTTATCTTTCTTCTGACATTCAATCTTTTCCCTTCATTGCTTCTCTCTATTTCTTTCTTATCTTTCGTCTGACATTCAATCTTTTCCCTTCATTGCTTAACTCTATGTCTTTCTAATCTTTCGTCTGACATTCTATCTTTTCCCTTCATTTCTTCACTTTATTTCTTTCTTATCATTCTTCTGACATTCAATCTTTTCCCTTCATTGCTTCTCTCTATTTCTTTCTTATCTTTCTTCCTACATTCAAACTTTTCCCTTCATTGCTTCTCTCTATTTGTTTCTTATCTTTCTTCTGACATTCAATCTTTTCCCTTCATTGCTTCTCTCTATTTCTTTCTTATCTTTCTTCTGACATTCAATCTTTTCCCTTCATTGCTTCTCTCTATTTCTTTCTTATCTTTCTTCTGACATTCAATCTTTTCCCTTCATTGCTTCTCTCTATTTCTTTCTTATCTTTATTCTGACATTCAAACTTTTCTCTTCATTGCTTCGCTCTATTTCTTTCTTATCTTTATTCTGACATTCAATCTTTTCCCTTCATTGCTTCTCTCTATTTCTTTCTTATCTTTCGTCTGACATTCAATCTTTTCCCTTCATTGCTTAACTCTATTTCTTTCTTATCTTTCGTCTGACATTCAATCTTTTCCCTTCATTGCTTCTCTATATTTCTTTCTTATCTGTCTTCTGACATTCAATCTTTTCCCTTCATTGCTTCTCTCTATTTCTTTCTTATCTTTCTTCTTACATTCAATCTTTTCCCTTCATTGCTTCTCTCTATTTCTTTCTTATCTTTCGTCTGACATTCAATCTTTTCCCTTCATTGCTTAACTCTATGTCTTTCTAATCTTTCGTCTGACATTCAATCTTTTCCCTTCATTGCTTCTCTCTATTTATTTCTTATCTTACTTCTGACATTCAATCTTTTCCCTTCATTGCTCCTCTTTATTTCTTTCTTATCATTCTTCTGACATTCTATCTTTTCCCTTCATTGCTTCTCTATATTTCTTTCTTATCTTTCTTCTGACATTCAATCTTTTCCCTTCATTGCTTCTCTCTATTTCTTTCTTATCTTTCGTCTGACATTCAATCTTTTCCCTTCATTGCTTAACTCTATGTCTTTCTAATCTTTCGTCTGACATTCTATCTTTTCCCTTCATTTCTTCTCTTTATTTCTTTCTTATCATTCTTCTGACATTCAATCTTTTCCCTTCATTGCTTCTCTCTATTTCTTTCTTATCTTTCTTCCTACATTCAAACTTTTCCCTTCATGGCTTCTCTCTATTTGTTTCTTATCTTTCTTCTGACATTCAATCTTTTCCCTTCATTGCTTCTCTCTATTTCTTTCTTTTCTTTATTCTGACATTCAATCTTTTCCCTTCATTGCTTCTCTCTATTTCTTTCTTATCTTTCTTCTGACATTCAATCTTTACTCTTCATTTCTTCTCTCTATTTCTTTCTTATCTTTCTTCTGACATTCAATCTTTTCCCTTCATTGCTTCTCTCTATTTCTTTCTTATCTTTCTTCTGACATTCAATCTTTTCCCTTCATTGCTTCTCTCTATTTCTTTCTTATCTTTATTCTGACATTCAATCTTTTCCCTTCATTGCTTCTCTCTATTTCTTTCTTTTCTTTCTTCTGACATTCAAGCTTTTCCCTTCATTGCTTCTCTCTATTTCTTTCTTATTCTTATTCTGACATTAAATAATTTCCATTCAGTGCTTCTCTCTATTTCTTTCTTATCTTTCTTCTGACATTCAATCTTTTCTCTTCATTGCTTCTCTCTATTTCTTTCTTATCTTTCTTCTTACATTCTATCTTTTCCCTTCATTGCTTCTCTCTATTTCTTTCTTATATTTCGTCTGACATTCAATCTTTTCCCTTCATTGCTTAACTCTATGTCTTTCTAATCTTTCGTCTGACATTCAATCTTTTCCCTTCATTGCTTCTCTCTATTTCTTTCTTATCTTTCTTCTGACATTCAATCTTTTCCCTTCATTGCTTCTCTCTATTTCTTTCTTATCTTTCGTCTGACATTCAATCTTTTCCCTTCATTGCTTCTCACTATTTCTTTCTTATCTTTCTTCTGACATTCAATCTTTTCTCTTCATTGCTTCTCACTATTTCTTTCTTATCTTTATTCTGACATTCAAACTTTTCCTTTCATTTCTTCTCTCTATTTCTTTCTTATCTTTCTTCTTACATTCAATCTTTTCCCTTCATTGCTTCTCTCTATTTCTTTCGTATTCTTATTCTGACATTCAATAATTTCCCTTCATTGCTTCTCTCAATTTCTTTCTTATATTTATTCTGACATTCAAACTTTTCTCTTCATTGCTTCGCTCTATTTCTTTCTTATCTTTATTCTGACATTCAATCTTTTCCCTTCATTGCTTCTCTCTATTTCTTTCTTATATTTCGTCTGACATTCAATCTTTTCCCTTCATTGCTTAACTCTATTTCTTTCTTATCTTTCGTCTGACATTCAATCTTTTCCCTTCATTGCTTCTCTATATTTCTTTCTTATCTTTCTTCTGACATTCAATCTTTTCCCTTCATTGCTTCTCTCTATTTCTTTCTTATCTTTCTTCTTACATTCAATCTTTTCCCTTCATTGCTTCTCTCTATTTCTTTCTTATCTTTCTTCTGACATTCAATCTTTTCCCTTCATTGCTTCTCTCTATTTCTTTCTTATCTTTCTTCTGACATTCAATCTTTTCCCTTCATTGCTTCTCTCTATTTATTTCTTATCTTTCTTCTGACATTCAATCTTTTCCCTTCATTGCTTAACTCTATGTCTTTCTAATCTTTCGTCTGACATTCAATCTTTTCCCTTCATTGCTTCTCTCTATTTATTTCTTATCTTACTTCTGACATTCAATCTTTTCCCTTCATTGCTCCTCTTTATTTCTTTCTTATCATTCTTCTGACATTCTATCTTTTCCCTTCATTGCTTCACTATATTTCTTTCTTATCTTTCTTCTGACATTCAATCTTTTCCCTTCATTGCTTCTCTCTATTTCTTTCTTATCTTTCGTCTGACATTCAATCTTTTCCCTTCATTGCTTAACTCTATGTCTTTCTAATCTTTCGTCTGACATTCTATCTTTTCCCTTCATTTCTTCACTTTATTTCTTTCTTATCATTCTTCTGACATTCAATCTTTTCCCTTCATTGCTTCTCTCTATTTCTTTCTTATCTTTCTTCCTACATTCAAACTTTTCCCTTCATTGCTTCTCTCTATTTGTTTCTTATCTTTCTTCTGACATTCAATCTTTTCCCTTCATTGCTTCTCTCTATTTCTTTCTTATCTTTCTTCTGACATTCAATCTTTTCCCTTCATTGCTTCTCTCTATTTCTTTCTTATCTTTCTTCTGACATTCAATCTTTTCTCTTCATTTCTTCTCTCTATTTCTTTCTTATCTTTCTTCTGACATTCAATCTTTTCCCTTCATTGCTTCTCTCTATTTCTTTCTTATCTCTCTTCTGACATTCAATCTTTTCCCTTCATTACTTCTCTCTATTTCTTTCTTATCTTTCTTCTGACATTCAATCTTTTCCCTTCATTGCTTCTCTCTATTTCTTTCTTATCTTTCTTCTGACATTCAATTTTTTCCCTTCATTGCTTCTCTCTATTTCTTTCTCATCTTTCGTCTGACATTCAATCTTTTCCCTTCATTGCTTCTCTCTATTTCTTTCTAATCTTTCTTCTGACATTCAATCTTTTCCCTTCATTGCTTCTCTCTATTTCTTCCTTTTTTTCTCCTGACATTCAATCTTTTCCCTTCATTGCTTCTCTCTATTTCTTTCTTGTCTTTCTTCTGACATTCAATCTTTTCCCTTCATTGCTTCTCTCTATTTCTTTCTTTTCTTTCTTCTGACATTCAAGCTTTTCCCTTCATTGCTTCTCTCTATTTCTTTCTTATTCTTATTCTGACATTAAATAATTTCCATTCAGTGCTTCTCTCTATTTCTTTCTTATCTTTCTTCTGACATTCAATCTTTTCTCTTCATTGCTTCTCTCTATTTCTTTCTTATCTTTCTTCTTACATTCAAACTTTTCCCTTCATTGCTTCTCTCTATTTCTTTCTTATCTTTCGTCTGACATTCAATCTTTTCCCTTCATTGCTTCTCTCTATTTCTTTCTTATGTTTGGTCTGACATTCAATCTTTTCCCTTCATTGCTTCTCTCTATTTCATTTTTATCTTTCGTCTGCCATTCAATCTTTTCCCTTCATTGCTTCTCTCTATTTCTTTTTTATATTTCTTCTGACATTCAACCTTTCCCTTCATTGCTTCTCTCTATTTCTTTCTTATCTTTCTTCTGACATTCAATCTTTTCCCTTCATTGCTTCTCTCTATTTCTTTCTTATCTTTCGTCTGACATTCAATCTTTTCCCTTCATTGCTTCTCACTATTTCTTTCTTATCTTTCTTCTGACATTCAATCTTTTCTCTTCATTGCTTCTCACTATTTCTTTCTTATCTTTATTCTGACATTCAAACTTTTCCTTTCATTTCTTGTCTCTATTTCTTTCTTATCTTTCTTCTTACATTCAATCTTTTCCCTTCATTGCTTCTCTCTATTTCTTTCGTATTCTTATTCTGACATTCAATCTTTTCCCTTCATTGCTTCTCTCAATTTCTTTCTTATCTTTATTCTGACATTCAAACTTTTCTCTTCATTGCTTCGCTCTATTTCTTTCTTATCTTTATTCTGACATTCAATCTTTTCCCTTCATTGCTTCTCTCTATTTCTTTCTTATCTTTCGTCTGACATTCAATCTTTTCCCTTCATTGCTTAACTCTATTTCTTTCTTATCTTTCGTCTGACATTCAATCTTTTCCCTTCATTGCTTCTCTATATTTCTTTCTTATCTGTCTTCTGACATTCAATCTTTTCCCTTCATTGCTTCTCTCTATTTCTTTCTTATCTTTCTTCTTACATTCAATCTTTTCCCTTCATTGCTTCTCTCTATTTCTTTCTTATCTTTCGTCTGACATTCAATCTTTTCCCTTCATTGCTTAACTCTATGTCTTTCTAATCTTTCGTCTGACATTCAATCTTTTCCCTTCATTGCTTCTCTCTATTTATTTCTTATCTTACTTCTGACATTCAATCTTTTCCCTTCATTGCTCCTCTTTATTTCTTTCTTATCATTCTTCTGACATTCTATCTTTTCCCTTCATTGCTTCTCTATATTTCTTTCTTATCTTTCTTCTGACATTCAATCTTTTCCCTTCATTGCTTCTCTCTATTTCTTTCTTATCTTTCGTCTGACATTCAATCTTTTCCCTTCATTGCTTAACTCTATGTCTTTCTAATCTTTCGTCTGACATTCTATCTTTTCCCTTCATTTCTTCTCTTTATTTCTTTCTTATCATTCTTCTGACATTCAATCTTTTCCCTTCATTGCTTCTCTCTATTTCTTTCTTATCTTTCTTCCTACATTCAAACTTTTCCCTTCATTGCTTCTCTCTATTTGTTTCTTATCTTTCTTCTGACATTCAATCTTTTCCCTTCATTGCTTCTCTCTATTTCTTTCTTTTCTTTATTCTGACATTCAATCTTTTCCCTTCATTGCTTCTCTCTATTTCTTTCTTATCTTTCTTCTGACATTCAATCTTTACTCTTCATTTCTTCACTTTATTTCTTTCTTATCATTCTTCTGACATTCAATCTTTTCCCTTCATTGCTTCTCTCTATTTCTTTCTTATCTTTCTTCCTACATTCAAACTTTTCCCTTCATTGCTTCTCTCTATTTGTTTCTTATCTTTCTTCTGACATTCAATCTTTTCCCTTCATTGCTTCTCTCTATTTCTTTCTTATCTTTCTTCTGACATTCAATCTTTTCCCTTCATTGCTTCTCTCTATTTCTTTCTTATCTTTCTTCTGACATTCAATCTTTTCTCTTCATTTCTTCTCTCTATTTCTTTCTTATCTTTCTTCTGACATTCAATCTTTTCCCTTCATTGCTTCTCTCTATTTCTTTCTTATCTCTCTTCTGACATTCAATCTTTTCCCTTCATTACTTCTCTCTATTTCTTTCTTATCTTTCTTCTGACATTCAATCTTTTCCCTTCATTGCTTCTCTCTATTTCTTTCTTATCTTTCTTCTGACATTCAATTTTTTCCCTTCATTGCTTCTCTCTATTTCTTTCTCATCTTTCGTCTGACATTCAATCTTTTCCCTTCATTGCTTCTCTCTATTTCTTTCTAATCTTTCTTCTGACATTCAATCTTTTCCCTTCATTGCTTCTCTCTATTTCTTCCTTTTTTTCTCCTGACATTCAATCTTTTCCCTTCATTGCTTCTCTCTATTTCTTTCTTATCTTTCTTCTGACATTCAATCTTTTCCCTTCATTGCTTCTCTCTATTTCTTTCTTTTCTTTCTTCTGACATTCAAGCTTTTCCCTTCATTGCTTCTCTCTATTTCTTTCTTATTCTTATTCTGACATTAAATAATTTCCATTCAGTGCTTCTCTCTATTTCTTTCTTATCTTTCTTCTGACATTCAATCTTTTCTCTTCATTGCTTCTCTCTATTTCTTTCTTATCTTTCTTCTTACATTCAAACTTTTCCCTTCATTGCTTCTCTCTATTTCTTTCTTATCTTTCGTCTGACATTCAATCTTTTCCCTTCATTGCTTCTCTCTATTTCTTTCTTATGTTTGGTCTGACATTCAATCTTTTCCCTTCATTGCTTCTCTCTATTTCATTTTTATCTTTCGTCTGCCATTCAATCTTTTCCCTTCATTGCTTCTCTCTATTTCTTTTTTATATTTCTTCTGACATTCAACCTTTCCCTTCATTGCTTCTCTCTATTTCTTTCTTATCTTTCTTCTGACATTCAATCTTTTCCCTTCATTGCTTCTCTCTATTTCTTTCTTATCTTTCGTCTGACATTCAATCTTTTCCCTTCATTGCTTCTCACTATTTCTTTCTTATCTTTCTTCTGACATTCAATCTTTTCTCTTCATTGCTTCTCACTATTTCTTTCTTATCTTTATTCTGACATTCAAACTTTTCCTTTCATTTCTTGTCTCTATTTCTTTCTTATCTTTCTTCTTACATTCAATCTTTTCCCTTCATTGCTTCTCTCTATTTCTTTCGTATTCTTATTCTGACATTCAATCTTTTCCCTTCATTGCTTCTCTCAATTTCTTTCTTATCTTTATTCTGACATTCAAACTTTTCTCTTCATTGCTTCGCTCTATTTCTTTCTTATCTTTATTCTGACATTCAATCTTTTCCCTTCATTGCTTCTCTCTATTTCTTTCTTATCTTTCGTCTGACATTCAATCTTTTCCCTTCATTGCTTAACTCTATTTCTTTCTTATCTTTCGTCTGACATTCAATCTTTTCCCTTCATTGCTTCTCTATATTTCTTTCTTATCTGTCTTCTGACATTCAATCTTTTCCCTTCATTGCTTCTCTCTATTTCTTTCTTATCTTTCTTCTTACATTCAATCTTTTCCCTTCATTGCTTCTCTCTATTTCTTTCTTATCTTTCGTCTGACATTCAATCTTTTCCCTTCATTGCTTAACTCTATGTCTTTCTAATCTTTCGTCTGACATTCAATCTTTTCCCTTCATTGCTTCTCTCTATTTATTTCTTATCTTACTTCTGACATTCAATCTTTTCCCTTCATTGCTCCTCTTTATTTCTTTCTTATCATTCTTCTGACATTCTATCTTTTCCCTTCATTGCTTCTCTATATTTCTTTCTTATCTTTCTTCTGACATTCAATCTTTTCCCTTCATTGCTTCTCTCTATTTCTTTCTTATCTTTCGTCTGACATTCAATCTTTTCCCTTCATTGCTTAACTCTATGTCTTTCTAATCTTTCGTCTGACATTCTATCTTTTCCCTTCATTTCTTCTCTTTATTTCTTTCTTATCATTCTTCTGACATTCAATCTTTTCCCTTCATTGCTTCTCTCTATTTCTTTCTTATCTTTCTTCCTACATTCAAACTTTTCCCTTCATTGCTTCTCTCTATTTGTTTCTTATCTTTCTTCTGACATTCAATCTTTTCCCTTCATTGCTTCTCTCTATTTCTTTCTTTTCTTTATTCTGACATTCAATCTTTTCCCTTCATTGCTTCTCTCTATTTCTTTCTTATCTTTCTTCTGACATTCAATCTTTACTCTTCATTTCTTCACTTTATTTCTTTCTTATCATTCTTCTGACATTCAATCTTTTCCCTTCATTGCTTCTCTCTATTTCTTTCTTATCTCTCTTCTGACATTCACGCTTTTCCCTTCATTACTTCTGTCTATTTCTTTCTTATCTTTCTTCTGACATTCAATCTTTTCCCTTCATTGCTTCTCTCTATTTCTTTCTTATCTTTCTTCTGACATTCAATCTTTTCCCTTCATTGCTTCTCTCTATTTCTTTCTTATCTTTCGTCTGACATTCAATCTTTTCCCTTCATTGCTTCTCTCTATTTCTTTCTTATCTTTCTTCTGACATTCAATCTTTTCCCTTCATTGCTTCTCTCTATTTCTTCCTTTTTTTCTTCTGACATTCAATCTTTTCCCTTCATTGCTTCTCTCTATTTCTTTCTTATCTTTCTTCTGACATTCAATCTTTTCCCTTCATTGCTTCTCTCTATTTCTTTCTTATCTTTCTTCTGACATTCAATCTTTTCCCTTCATTGCTTCTCTCTATTTCTTTCTTTTCTTTCTTCTGACATTTAATCTTTTCCCTTCATTACTTCTCTCTATTTCTTTCTTATCTTTATTCTGACATTCAATCTTTTCCCTTCATTGCTTCTCTCTATTTCTTTCTTTTCTTTCTTCTGACATTCAAGCTTTTCCCTTCATTGCTTCTCTCTATTTCTTTCTTATTCTTATTCTGACATTAAATAATTTCCATTCAGTGCTTCTCTCTATTTCTTTCTTATCTTTCTTCTGACATTCAATCTTTTCTCTTCATTGCTTCTCTCTATTTCTTTCTTATCTTTCTTCTTACATTCTATCTTTTCCCTTCATTGCTTCTCTCTATTTCTTTCTTATATTTCGTCTGACATTCAATCTTTTCCCTTCATTGCTTAACTCTATGTCTTTCTAATCTTTCGTCTGACATTCAATCTTTTCCCTTCATTGCTTCTCTCTATTTCTTTCTTATCTTTCTTCTGACATTCAATCTTTTCCCTTCATTGCTTCTCTCTATTTCTTTCTTATCTTTCGTCTGACATTCAATCTTTTCCCTTCATTGCTTCTCTCTATTTCTTTCTTATGTTTGGTCTGACATTCAATCTTTTCCCTTCATTGCTTCTCTCTATTTCATTTTTATCTTTCGTCTGACATTCAATCTTTTCCCTTCATTGCTTCTCTCTATTTCTTTTTTATATTTCTTCTGACATTCAATCTTTTCCCTTCATTGCTTCTCTCTATTTCTTTCTTATCTTTCTTCTGACATTCAATCTTTTCCCTTCATTGCTTCTCTCTATTTCTTTCTTATCTTTCGTCTGACATTCAATCTTTTCCCTTCATTGCTTCTCTCTATTTCTTTCTTATCTTTCTTCTGACATTCAATCTTTTCCCTTCATTGCTTCTCTCTATTTCTTTCTTTTCTTTATTCTGACATTCAATCTTTTCCCTTCATTGCTTCTCTCTATTTCTTTCTTATCTTTCTTCTGACATTCAATCTTTTCACTTCATTGCTTCTCTCTATTTCTTTCTTATCTTTCTTCTGACATTCAATCTTTTCCCTTCATTGCTTCTCTCTATTTCTTTCTTATCTTTCGTCTGACATTCAATCTTTTCCCTTCATTGCTTCTCTCTATTTCTTTCTTATCTTTCTTCTGACATTCAATCTTTTCCCTTCATTGCTTCTCTCTATTTCTTTCTTTTTTTCTTCTGACATTCAATCTTTTCCCTTCATTGCTTCTCTCTATTTCTTTCTTGTCTTTCTTCTGACATTCAATCTTTTCCCTTCATTGCTTCTCTCTATTTCTTTTTTTTCTTTCTTCTGACATTCAATCTTTTCCCTTCATTACTTCTCTCTATTTCTTTCTTATCTTTATTCTGACATTCAATCTTTTCCCTTCATTGCTTCTCTCTATTTCTTTCTTATCTTTCTTCTGACATTCAATCTTTTCCCTTCATTACTTCTCTCTATTTCTTTCTTATCTTTATTCTGACATTAATTTATTTCCCATCATTGCTTCTCTCTATTTCTTTCTCATATTTCTTCTGACATTCAATCTTTTCCCTTCATTGCTTTTTCCTCATCAATACTGTTTTTATCTTACTTCCTCTGACTTTTGCAAAAACAAAAAACATTGAAACTTGCTTAATTATTCACTCTATTATTTAATTCCCCGCTCGCCCTCTCACACACTCTCTCTCTCTCTCACACACATACACTCTCTCTAACACACATTCTCTCTCTCCATATTGCTCCCGTTTCTTTTCTTTGTTTCTTTTCATTTATGACCTGCATCTCTTTCTTTCCTTCCCGCCTCCATCCCTTCCTTCCTTAGTCTTTCCTCCCTTCGTCCCTCTCTCCCTTCCTCCCTTCGTTCGTTCGTTCCTTCCTTCCTCGTTCCTCCTTCGTTCCTTCCTTCCTATCAGCTTTTTTTACTTCCCTCGTTCTTTCCTTCCTTTCTTCCCTCTCTTCTGTCCTTCCTTCCCTGTTTCTTCCTTCCTTTCTTCCTCCCTTCTTCTTTTCTTCAACCTTAATTTCCTTCCTCCCTCTTCCCTTCCTTCCCCCTTCTTCCTTCCTTTCTTCAATCCTCACTTCCTTTCTCCCTTCTCTTTTCCTCCATCCCTTCCTTCCTTCGTCAATTTTTCTCTCTTTCTTTCTTTCTTTCTTCCTTTCTCCTCCCTTAATTCCTCCCTCCCTTCCATCTTCCCCCCTTCTTTCCTTCTTTTTTCCTTCACCTTCTTCCTTCCTTCTCTTACCTATTCGTCTCCCCCCTCCTTTCATCCATCCCTTT
>OZ038484.1:13543253-13583253 GCA_964036315.1 Acanthosepion esculentum
CCCTTAATTCCTCCCTCCCTTCCATCTTCCCCTTCTTTCCTTCTTTTTTTCCTTCACCCTTCTTCCTTCCTTGTCTTCTTACCTCACTTCGTCTCCCCCCTCCTTTCATCCATCCCTTTCTCCCTTAACTTCCTTCCGTTTCTTCCTTCCTTAATTCCTTCCTCTCCCTCCTTAATTCCTTCCTTCTTCCCTCCCTTCCTTCCTTCCATCCTTCCTTTTTCCCTCCCTTCCTTCCTTCCTTCCTTCTTTCCTTCCTTTCTTCAAACGTCACTTCCTCTCTCTCTCTCCCTCCGTCCTCCATCCCTTCCTTCCTTTCTTTCCTTCCGTTCTTCCT
This sequence comes from Acanthosepion esculentum, assembly GCA_964036315.1. NCBI lineage: Eukaryota > Metazoa > Mollusca > Cephalopoda > Sepiida > Sepiidae > Acanthosepion > Acanthosepion esculentum. The sequence continues at coordinate 13,543,588 of OZ038484.1, forward strand.
TAATTCCATACTCCCTCCCTTTATTCTCCCTTCCTCTCCTTCCTTCATTCCTTCCTTCATTTTCCTTCCTTCCTTCCTTCCTTCTTTCATTCCTTGTTCGTTATTCGTTCATGTTTTCGTTCTTTATTTATTCATTATTTACTTATTTCACCGTCATTTTGAATTAATTATCATTTCCTTATTTTTTTGGTTTTCTTTATTTTAAGCTGTTACTTTTCTTGCTCATATTCGTCTAATTTCCCGCTTTTAAAATCAGTACCACTATCACCAATCTCTTCCATATTGTTGTTATCTTCATCAGAATTTTAATTTATTATGATTTGATTATATCCTTACACTAAAGAGCATTACTACTGTCAAACACTTTCCTCGGTTTTTCTTTTCTTCTTTCTTTTTTTTTTAAGTTCATTTTCCGTTCAGACATCAGTTGATTTTTCCCTATCCTACTTTGAAAGATGAGATAAAAAAATACACCAACTCTGGAAATATGAACTCACTAACACCATTTCAATTTGTTTATCTTTGTTTGATTTGCTTTAATTCACAGAAAAATGCAATAATTTCCTTTCTCTTTTTCTGTTGTATTTTCCTTTCCGTTTGATATTCGTTTGTTTTTATTAAATGATAATTATTATTTTAAAACTTTTTTCTGGTATAGCCTTTCGGAAAAGAGCCAAGACAATTATATTTTTGTATGTAGATTTTTTTTTATTTTATTACACATTTTAAGAATCTTTTTACAGATCATCGAGAAGCATTTCTTACGAACTGACACATCATTGTCCTTACGCATGCGCACGTCACTTCAAGGGAAAGTAGCACATACACAGTTACTTAATGAGAGCCATGACGCATTCTCAATCAAACGTTTGATAAACAATGACTAAAGTCAGTATTCACTAAAATACTGTCTCTGTTTGCAAATGCAAACAGATAATTGCGTACATATGTAAACATACACACACAAACACACATCCAGCAGATATACACAATACACGATAATAGTATTGAAACTCTCGCGTGTTAGAAAGTAAATACCTCCTATCTATCTATCTATCTATCTATCTTAGTCTATTCCAGTCTATCTATCTATCTATCTATCTATGTCTATTCCAATCTATCTATCTATCTATCTATCTATCTATCTATCTATCTATCTATCTATCTATCTGAGTCTATTCAATCTATCTATCTATCTATCTATCTATCTATCTATCTATCTATCTATCTAACTATCTATGTCTATTGCAATCTATCTATCTATCTATCTATCTAAGTCTTTTCCAATCTATCTATCTATCTTAGTTTATTCCAATCTATCTATCTATCTATCTATCTATCTATCTATATATATATATATATATATATATATATATATATATATATATATATATATATATATATATATATATATATTGTTCTCAATAGATAGATGGCAATAAATAAAACGTATTAGATCTTCAGTTAACGTGGCCCTACTCTGAGTTTAGAGGAGATTGTTCTAATCTCCTCTTATAAGACGACTTGATTCTTCACCCTTTTATGATGAAATATGTTTGATGAGTTTATGTAATTTCCGAGAAGTCTCCTGATGAGTTGATGCAATATCCTGGAAACTCAATAGGCCGAGGATAAATTAGCATTTAATTTGTTTTATCTATTGCATTATCATTATAAATAGGGCTTACTTTAAATACGATAATTCCAGAATTATCCTGACAGTCTATTTCTTCTTTCGATGAAACACAATGATTTTTATTTTATTTTATCTATCTATCTATCTAGCTAGCTAGCTAGCTAGCTAGCTATCTATCTGCATATATATAACATATAGTCTCTTTGGAAATACTTGCTCTGTTCACTGTTTTTTTTTCAATTTTTCTTAATTTCATTTTGATCCTCGGTCACCGATAACTAATCTATATTCCTTTCTTTTTTCTTTCATCGTCGCCATTATTATTATCATTATCATTATTATTATTGTTATTGTTAATGTTGTTGTTATTATTATTATTATTAATTTTTATTTCCTTTGATATCTGGCGTTTACACATTTCTTTCCGGGTCCCGCCCAGGGACCTAAGGTTAGAAATGGCATCATGACACTTTCCACTGCAAAAAAAAAAATAAAAAAATAATTACATAGATAAATCCCTTCGTTAAGTGTGGGCTGTATTTGTCAGAACAATTTTTTGTATCTCTTTGAGGCATGGACTTCCAGGGATCCCTTCAATCAGCCTACTGGAATTTTTTCCAACCAGTCCAAGGGCTCCAACTACAACAGGAATTGTTGATGTTCCCATATGCCACATTTTTGAGATTTCTATTTCAAGGTCCTTGTATTTTGACAGTTTTTCGAATATCTTCAAAGACACATTGCAGTCTGCAGGGACTGCCATATCAATAAGGAGGCACTTATTTTGTTTGTGGTCTTTAATAACAATGTCTGGACGGTTGGCCTTGATTGTTCTGTCAGTGTGTATTGTGTAGTCCCATAGAATTGTAACAGGTCCTATCTCCGTAACCGGGTCAGGGTGGTGTTCGTATCAATTTCTTCCAGTTTCCTTCCCATAGGAGTTGCAAATTTTCCAGTGCAGGTATTGGCCCACTCTGTCATGCCGGGTTTTATATTCAGTGGGTGCCAATATCGTGCAACCTGATATAAGATGATCAATGGTTTCTGCATATTTGTCACAGAATCTGCATCTTGGGCTAACACAGTATTTTAGTATACGTGCTTGATAATTCCTAGTTAACAAGCATTGGTCTTGTGCGGCAATGATAAAACCCTCAGTTTCACCTTTCAACCCTGCACTACGTAGCCACTGATGGGTTCGGTTTTTGTCTACGTCAGCTTGTTTGGTACGGGCAGAGTATTGGCCATGGAGCGGTTTATTTTGCCATTTTTTCTTTATCTGGTCAGTCGCATTTCTCTTTGCATTCTTTTGAATGTTTTTGCAGCTTTTGCCGGTGTACAGTGATGTATTTGAATTTCTGTGCCCATTTGAAGCTCCTTTCTGAATTTTTCGGCTTCCTTTACTACAGAGTAGAGACACTTACTACCTTCATGTTCCTTGACACATACCATCATCCAGTCTTCTGTATTTTCCAAGTATCTTTGGAGGCCAATTGTTGTACTTTTGTAGGATAGTTCTAGTTGAACTAGTCCTCTGCCTCCTTCGGATCTGGGCACATACAGGCGATCAATATCAGCTTTGGGATGATGCATGCGGTAGCAAGTGAGGAGCTTTCTCGTTTTGGCGTCCATTCGCTTAATTTCAGCTATGGTCCAGTTAAGTACATTAAAGCTGTATTGCACCACAGGAACAGCTAAGGTGTTTATAGCTGATATTATTATTATTATTATTATTATTATTATTATTATTATTATTATTATTATTATTATTATTTCCTTGAGTTTCTGTTGTATACGCATTCTTCCGGGTCCCAACCAAAGAGCTAAGGTCGGAAATGGCGTCATGACATTTGCCACTGATCATTTCTAGTAAATAAGAAAACAAAACGTAAGATTACATACATGTTCCATAGGTAACATTCTTTTTAATGTGTGAGCTGTACTTGTGAGCAAAATATTTTGTATTTCTTTAAGGCATGGGCAACCAGGTATTCCTTTAAATAGTTTATCGGAACCTTTTTCAATCAACCCAAGGGCTCCAACTACAACTGGAATTATTGATGTCATTATGTACGAAATTATTTTTTAGATTTCCACCTTAAGATCCTTGTATTTGGAGATATTTTTTTAAAGATCATCATTACAATCTGCATGGAATGCCATTTCAATAAAAAAGCAGGTTCTGTTTTTGTAGTCTTTGATCACAATGTCAGTGCGATTAGCTCTGATTGTTCTGTCTTTGGGTTTTGTAAATTCCTATAAAATTAATATTATTATTATCATCCGGTTTTTGTCATTTTCTTTTTTGTACAAACATTTTTCTTATTTTACTATCCATTCGGCTGATCATGGCTATCTATCTGTTCTTGTCATTTGCAATTTTTCGTAATGCTTGTCATTTTACTATCCTTCCCGGGCATTGTGCTGCCATCCACTTATACGAACTCTGTAGGAATTCTTCTTATTGTTTCCCTTTATCCTATTTCCCTTCAATATATTCTGTGTGCAGCAAATTTTTCAAGCCTTCTTTCCGCATTAAATATGCAAGAAATGTCAACTGTACCCTTTGATTTTAACTATAAGCGTCGTCTTTGTTTCCATTGCACTTCATTTTCCTGCATGCTCTCTCCATGGTATTCTCAAGATCATTATAGCGAAGAAAACGACGACTTACCTCGTCAAACCAATTACAATCATAATATATAACATAATATAATAAAATAATAAGTATAATATAACAATATATAATATAACATACAATCATAATATATAATATAATATAATAATAAATATAATAATATATAATATAACATACAATCATAATATATAATATAATAATAAATATAATATAATATAATAATATATAATATAACATACAATCATAATATATAATATAATATAATAATAAATATAATATAATATAATAATATATAATATAACATACAATCATAATATATAAATAATTGATAATAGGATACAGCGCGTCGCGTGTATCCTACGATGGAAAATGTGGCGAAAAAGAAAATTACTTACCAAAAAAAAAAAAAAAATGCGGTATGTATACACCATGACATGCTGAAGACGGAATATTTATATTAAAAAACAAGTCCGTCGCAGGAGTCGCTGTAAAAGTATTTTGATATGCAAAGATTGAACGTCCTCTCCCAGCTGTGGACGAATGTAAAAAATGATCGGCCGATAAAAGCAGTTGGTGTTCTCGAATCGGGGAAAATCTGATATTTTGGCTACCGCGTTTGTTGGAGATTAAGTTATTTTTCTGACTGGTTGCGTGCATTGAGATTCGTGACATATTACCTGCGAATCGAGTTTTCGGCATTTCTTTCTGCCCCCGATTTTCGAGTCTCAACTTACGGTGGTTTGTTCTCTGCGTTGTGGAAGTAATCTACGACAAATATTTCCTTTGCAATCACAGATCGCTTACAATCATTCTGTAGATTCTTATATTGTTAGTCCACTGACCTGAGGTGGAACAACTACACTGAATCAATAGCTTTATCTAGCGCAAGGAAGGTTGGTTCTCTGGATCGCGCCAGAAGTTTTTTCTTGCTTGAGTCCATCCTTCAAATCTACGAATCAGTCATTCATCCTTGCATTGAATACCGCTATCATATATGGTCTGGTGTCCCAGTTGTTCATCACGGGGTCCTCGACAAAATCCAGAGACGTATACTGTTGTGATAAACCCTCCTACAGTAGAATGAACTCTTCCTCCTCTCATAAATACAAACTGCTAAAGACGGTTGAGCGGCGGGTTTGGGGCTGTAGTAGACGCAGTGCTAATCTACCGTTCGGACGTACACAGCTATCTACTTATTACTAACACTATTGTTTGGTATATATCTTCAATATACTTGTTCAACCTACCTTCGTCTCCTGTGTCTTCCTTTCTGGCCTCTAAACAGGCCACAACAGATACCCAATGTGATAGGTCCTGATCTGGCATCTCGTCCACAGTCACTATTTCGCAGACGTGATGCGGCTTCCCTCTGTTTTTCCTACAAGTATTTTCATGACAACCGCTCTGACAAGCTACTTTCACTGGTTCCAAAACTGCATGAATTTAAACTACTAGGTTGGCATTTCGGTCTCATACTTTCACTGACGAAACAGTTAAATGTAACTGCATCCAACAGCTTCTTTCGCACTTCCCGACAGTAACATTCCCTTCCTCCAACTTGCTTCCCTGATAGCTATAATCTTCAAATATTCAAATGTAATGTCAATCGATATCTTCTGATGCCTTGATCCTGATCCCCGTACTTCTCTTTATCCTTTCCGCAAACACGCCTCTTTACTCTTACTCTTACTCTCTGTAACTCCTTGTGCGCTAGTGACATCCCCGCCTTGATTAGGGTGACACGCTTAAAAAAATTAAAATAGCTGTATTATAATGAGTATATTATATTCACTATATTGACAGAGATTTTCTAAGTATGTGAGTAATGCTCTTGAATGCGAACAAGTTGACTAGACTTGTTGTAATATCTGTATCAGTTGGTACCATAATGGTTTTAGAAAGAGAAACACGAAGTCAAGAATAACGTAAATTTATGTGTCATAACTATGCATCGCTTTGTTTTATTTACTAATATACACATCCACGCAAATTTACAGGGTATGTACGTGATCGTTAAAAGTATTACTGAAGATATTCTGTACGATTTATCACCCGACGGACGGAATATTAACAGATCAATCATAGAAGCCGTTAATGCCTTCGCTCGCATTTTTGGAACGGTTGGCATAAACAGATTAAAAGAAGAAAGCTCAAATTAATAACGGATTTTTAATGGTGTTTGTTTTATTTTAATTTTTATCCTTTATACTTAATGTCGAATTTTTGTTTTTACAATTAATGTCAGAATATACAGTGTGCATTTTAGAAGAGAAAATGACTTATCTAGTGTGGTAAAGCGAGCAGGTATATGCCTGGCGTGTAAGACGAATGAAGACAAGGGAAAAGAAATATGGCCACCCTAACACCATAATTTAAGAAAGAAACTGCCTCGGAGCTAGGAGAATTGCGGAGAGTCGTTGGGCGTATGTAAAGTTTTTGCGGGATCAGCTCGGCATAAAAACACCACGCAACAGAGAATAGACAGTACATTCATGAACGTGGTACTATTTATACGGAGAGAATTTGTCAGTTGGAAATCGATTGCTTGAGTCAGTTTCACACATGCATTAAGCATATCAATTGAGAAATATCAAGTACAGCAACAACTAAAATATAAATATAATAAATATATCGAAGAATGTAATAAAATAATAAATATAATATAATAATATAACGTACAATCCTAATATATAATATAAAAAATATAGTATAATATGATAATATATAATATAACATACAATCATAATATATAATATAATATAATAAAATAATAAAATAATAAATATAATAAATGTAATATAATATAATAATATATAATTTAACATACAATCATAATATATAATATAATATAATAAAATAATATATATAATATAATAATATATAATATAACATACAATCATAATATATAATATAATGTAATAATAAATATATTAATATATAATATAATATAACATACAATCATAATGTATATTATAATATAATAAAATAATAAATATAATATAATAATATATAATATAGCATACAATCATCATATGTAATATCATATAATAAATAATAAATATAATATAATATAATGATATATAATATAACATACAATCATAATAATTAATATAATATAATAATAAATAAAATATAATATAATAATATATAATATAACATAAAATCTTAATATATAATATAATAAATATATTAAAATAATAAATATAATAACAATATACTAAAAATGTGATATAATAATGGAATAATAATAAAAAATATAAAAATATAATAATAAAATATAAATACAACATATGCATATAAAAATAAAATAGCACATGTAACTCGTAGAAAAAATAATGACTAATAATGTGTTAGAGATTTATATTACAAAATGAATAGTTAGGAAGGAAGACCCCATCAATTCTGGAGAGAATTATATACTAAACTTGAAAAACCTATTTTCATAAAAAAATGAATTCAAAATTTTGCATATTTCGACCAGTACTGGCTGCTTGTTCAATGAATGCTGAATGTTTCCTTATAAGGAAACGGCTAATTTTATTATAACTATTAATTGGTTGATACCTTATACCGTGATGATGTGAAATGGTGAGGAGCCCATCAGGACACCAATTACAGTCCGTGTTCGTAACTTGATTCAGCGAAACAGATCAAGTTCATTGCTCTGCTATCATAAACCTGAATAGATACAAGGCAGAGGTCAATGCTAGAATTGCGTTAACAACAGCCACGATGGTACGGCTGACACTGATTTGGGAAGAGAAAAACTTAGCCTGAAAAATATAGTGAGATTGTGTCGTTCCCTCGTCTTGTCGTGTCTTCTTTATGCATTCAAGTCATGGAAGAGCAAAAACAGATACACACGGTTATAATGTTATATCAGACATGTACACGGTATTTCTTACAGAAGACGCGTCATGAATGAAAAGGCGAACAGATGAATGAATCATCAGATAAATGTCCATAAAGAAGTGTTAACCACAATATAGAAGCGCATGCTGAAGAGGTATGGCTACTTAACCAGATCGCAAGGTCTCTCCAATGCTATTATACAAGGATTGGTATAAAGAAGCAGAAGGAAGGGTAATAAGACTCCAAAGAGATAGTCGTACAATGTAGTCGACTGGACTTGCCCAAGCACAGGCCCTTGCCAGTGACAGTATTAAGGGGCATAATAAAAAGAGAAAAACAAAAAGGTAATAAAAGAAAGAAAAACCACACGGTGAGAAAAGAAAGAAAAAAATGGAAATAAAAGAAAGAAAGATTTAATTAAACCAAAAATAGAGATAAAAAGAAAGAACAAAAAGGGATGAAAGTGATAAAATAAAAAAACTATACATACATACACTCACACACACACACACACACACACACACATATATATGCGTGTGTCTGTGTGTGTGTGTGTGTGTGTGTGTGTGTGTGTGTGTGTGTGTGTGTGTTGTGTGTGTGTGTGTGAAGTGAGAAAGAGAGAGAGACAAAGAGAGAACCACGGTAATGGATAGCGGCTTAGATTGAGGAATCGGAGAACCGAATTTCAGTCGTGTCCATTACATTGACTTATGTGCTAATACCCTTGGGAAAGGCATGAACCCTCTTCTTGTCCCTCCAGCTATGGGTAAATAGCAGGGCAGCCTCGTTTCTTTAGCCTTGGATGGCAGCTGGTCTAAGAGAAGGACAACTCTGAATTCTAAACCTGCGGAGAGTCGTTTGGGGAACTTGTGACACGTATTTGGCCCGTTAAGAAATGTGGATGGTTCGGCACAAGAGTTCCATCACTATTATCCAATCTCGTGTGCTGGTGTCGAGCTCTCGGTTCCTTTGAACTGATCTCATACGTCGAATACAACTGCAGAGTCGAATATATATATATATATATATATATATATATATATATATATATATATATATATATATATATATATATATATAAAAAAGAAAAAACTGGAAACGTTTTTGGTTATAGTGTGGATTTGTTTAAGTGTATATATATCATATTTAATTCTTCATATTTCTGCTACAGGAGTTTCCTCTCTGGTGTCCATCTTCAGGCAAATAAAAGGAATAAAAAAACTTTTTTTTAATGTTTAATTGTTCGTTTTCTGTATTTGTAATGAGCTTGATCTCATTTCTGGACTGTTGTCAAAAGTGAATTTCTGCGTAATTCGTAATAAAAACATTAGGTTTTTGTCTGAGAGTTAGTGATGATAGATGTGTTGATGAGAGATGATTACTTATCCCTACCTTAACTTAAAACTGTCAAATCTATTTCCATTTTTGTGTATCGTATGTGCTTGCGTGTCAACATTAGCTTACACATGTATATGTATATACCCTCCCCATATATATTGTCTTGTAAAATGAAATAAGCATACACATATACATATACATGTATATAGATATATATACACACACATTAATACATATATAGCCAAACACACATACACACACGCATACACAACTTCGCCATGTATATATATATATGTGAGTGTGTGTCTCTGTGTGTGTAGATATATATATACACGTATATATATATATATATATATATATATATATATATATATATATATATATATATATATAATTATTTTGTTAGATATAGTTAAAAAATATTTAAACAACATCTAAAATATCACTACAGTTAGATTTACGTTAGAAATATTCAAACACAGTTACATTCCATATCACGTGACGTCCGCGTCTCGCGACGGACGCTACTTAATGTAACAAACTTCTGAAAACAGCCATTTCTGAAGAAAAATCGGGGCCGATCTGAATTATCAAATATATATATATGTGTATATATATATATATATATATATATATATATATATATATAAATACTTTCACAAAAAAAACATTCAATTTTTTTTAATTTGCAACTTTTCAGTTGTTTTTTCTATATTATATACATATTAAGAAAGTATACTTGGCTTCTCATTATGCTATATATATATATATATGTGTGTGTGTGTGTGTCTGTGTGTATGTGTGCGTGTGGATATATATACATATATATATGTGTGTGTGTGCGTGTGTGTCTGTGTGTGTGTGTATATACCTGTGTCTGTGTGCGTGTGTATGTGCGTGTGTGCGTGTGTGTATGGATATATATACATATACATACATATATATATATATATATATATATATATATATATATATATATATATATACATATACATATATATATATATATAAATAGATAGATAGATAGATAAAAATAAACGTAACAGAAATGTACAAAGAACGATAAAAGATGAAAAGGAGAAAAATTTAAAGAAAAAGAAAAATATCAGAGAAATAAAGAAAAAAAAACTCAAAATGGTAAGAGAAAGAAAGAAACAATCAAAAGAAATAAAAAAAATATAATTAAACAAAAACTTTAAAAAATAAAAGATAATTTAAAAATAGTATAAAAAACATGATGAAGTAAATGAAGAAATGAAAATAAAAATATAAACGTAATATTGAATAAAAAACAAGATGAAAGTTTTAAAGGAAGTTCTCAGACAAATATTAGCGACACATAATAACATGCATGAGAAAAAGATACAACCAGATGATTACAGAATAAGCGAATGAATGAATAACAGAATAATTACATTATATATATATATATATATATATATATATATATATATATATATATATATATATATATATATATTCGTGGATAGATGAGTGGAACGTATAAATACAAGACAAAACAAGCACATGAAATAATGGAAACGAGAAAACCTTTAGATAATCTTAAAAGATAAGCAAAACTGCTTAACATCTAACCGTCAAACTTATTGAGCATTCTTTTTCATCTTTCATTTTCTTGAGTCAGATATCGGTTTTAAATTTGCAGCTCTCCATATCGACATTTGAGCTCAATAGTCGATGAAATATCTTCTCGTTGTGCACCGAATGTAACCCACTTCACTGAATAAATCAAGTATCTCTTAAAATATTCTTTGAAGATATAATTGTATTTCCGTCATTGACGGTTTACAGCGTTTTCTTTTTAATTGTTATGATCTTTAAGTAATTACAGTCGTCGAACTTGTTGTTTACAATAATTAGCATTGAACTTATTGCTAAGAATTGTCGGTGATAAACCTTCATATTGTTTTCTAAGAGACTGTATAACTGAAATGAACATTACATCTCAATTAATATGATGAATATTTAAAGTAAACTAAATAGCTAGTATCATAGAGCACAGAAGGGTATATATATATATATATATATATATATATATATATATATATATATATATATTTATTTAGCTTCCATTTTTGAAACATGGTTTTAATGTGTAACGAAAATAAACATATTTTAAATCAGTTAATTTATAATATATATATATATATATTTATATATATATATATGTATATTTATATATATATATATATATTTACACACACACACACACACACACACACACACACACATATATATATATATATATATATATATATATATATATATATATATATATATATATATATATATCGTGACCCGTATGATCGTACCGGCAACATATGCACTGCAGCCGCAGTAGAAGCCCACTCCAGGCTGGTTTTAAATTCAAAGTTGTCCTTCTCCTATACCATTTGCCAACCAAGGCTATAGAACGCAGTCTGTCCTGCTATTTACCCGTAGCTTGAGGAAGAAGAAGAGGATTCATACCTTTTACAAGGGTATAAGCACGTAAGTGAATGTAATGGATCCGAATGGAATTCGAACTCGGCTCTCTGATTTCTCAATACGACCCACCAGTAAATAGATAAACACAGAGAGACATAGATATATAGATATGCATATAGATGTGTTTGCGTGTGTCTGCGCGTGTGTGTATTGCTATATATACATGTAGAAAAAGTTGTTTCACTGTGTCGTGCTAGACAAAAAATACTTAACAACCAATATATACGTGTTATTATTCTGATATATTTATGTTGCCGCGTATAGAAAGAGTAAATTTTGGTGTCCGGAAAAAAAATACACATTCTTGTAATTTAATGAGACATTGGCATATTACATCTCATTGACTATGTGGCTAATCTACTAAATCTCGGTACGGATTTCTACGAGGAAGAGTTATCAATTACATTATTTGCAGTCGAACTTCGGCTTTCATCTTTGCTGTCATTATCTCAACGTTACGTCGTTACTCATTTGCGCGTTCCGAGAAACCTTTAAGGGAATTTAAGCTCAAAACTGCGCGAACAGTTACTGAGAAGAACTCAATAAGAACTAGTGGTGATATCGTTAGATATATTTAGCAGAACACAGACAGACTAAACACGTAGATTAAATAAAGTGTTTAGTTCGAGAATCCTTTATGGTTACCTGGTTCAAAAAGCACCTGAAGCACCTGTGATAATAATGTAGCGGACCGTGGGCGTGAAGATGTGAAGAGATATCAGAAGGTTAAAATTTCCTGATGGCCGGTCCAGCTACATGGGTATGTCAGACTTTAATTAAGTCCAAAGAAAACAAACAAAACCGATATACATGGGTAAACAAATATATATTAATAACGAGTTACACAAAGATATGAACAGTTACGTAGAGTTTGTATGGAGAAATTATGTGTGTGTGTTGTAAGTATATTGTTCTTAGCGCGTTCCCAGAATTTGGGAAACGCTGTATCTGTGAGAGGTCACATATTGGCCTAAGTGGAAAAAGAGAGATTTTATCTCGCCTCCGCGTCAGGTATCGGTCCACGGCCTAAGTCGAAAAAGAGAGAGATTTTACCTCGTCTCCACGCGAGGTGGCGGCCCACGGCCTGAGTCGGAAAATAGAGAGAGAGAGAGTGAGGGGGGGTCAGCCAGTATTTATAGCCAGGGGAGAAAGACCCCTGTTGAAGGATTAAAGAACTGAAGAGGAAACAACTGCGACAATAACAAGAATATTATGAAATTATTCCTGGTAGAATTAGAGGAATATACGTATAATGAAACAAATGTATGTAAGCAGAAACTCTGTTAAATCACATTAAACTGTTTTTTTCCGATACACAGAAATAATTATTTTCAAATATCTAGCATTTATTTTTATTTTTCTCCTGATAGTAATTTTCACACGTTGGTGAATTTTCTGAACTTCATTATAACAAAATTTATATCTTATAATAAACATACACTCATAATGTTACCCTTTTTAATGCGATCGTGAGTTAAAGATTTGGTTAGTAAAAAAGGATATTAATTATTAAGTATTTAATATTTTTTAGTAGATTATTCTCAACATTAATCGTTCAGAATATGACAATAAAATACGTCCTGCATGCAAGGCCTCTGATCGGAAATTTTCGAGAACCGTGGAACCACCTATTAAATGCTGATGTTCCCGGGTCCAGCTGTTAGGGTACCAATTATGGGCAATCAGTTAACCCCAAAACTTTGCGTAAGAACAATATGAAAATATAAAAATATTTTTTTTATAGTAAAAATACTATGTTTCGTTTGTGAAAAAAATATATTACCAGCAATATATTTTTAAATAAAATTAACAGTAACATATATATATATATATATATATATATATATATATATATATACATATATATATATATATATATACATATACATATATATATATATATATATATATATATATATATATATATATATATATATATATATATATATATATATAAAAGTGAACATAGAAGTCAACACTTAGAGGCGACAGTGTGTTTCATGCTCGATGCAATCATCGTGGCCCGATGATTGCATCGAGCATGACAGAGACTGTCGCCTCGAAGTGTTGACTTTTATGTTCACTTTTATATTTACACACGCTCTATCTCTGATATTGAACACTTTATCCCATAAATATAGCACACTTTAAGACTACATTTCTTCATATATATATGTGTGTGTGTGTGTGTGTGTGTGTGTGTGTGTGTGTGTGCGCGCGCGCGCGTGTATGTGTGTGCTGGTATGTAGAAAAATAGGAAAGAACACGTTAGATAAATAATCCGGAGATCTTTAGTATTTTTGTTTTTATTTGAAAAAAAAAACAGTGCTCCATGCAGAAGTAGAGCTTAAATTATAATTATTTTTTAAAAAAATATGATTCCTTCGCTAACATAAGAGTTTTCATGTTTCAAAAACGAGAGCCGAAACCCTCAATATAATTATTAAAATTAAATTGAATTAAGGTATCAAGCCCTGTTTCATCCTCAAGCGAATTTAAAAAAATTTTATAATGATTATATTGAGGGTTTCGGCTCTCGTTTTTGAAACATGAGAACTCTTATGTAGCGAAGGAATCATATTTTTTTAAAATAATTATATATATATATATATATATATATATATATATATATATATATATATATATATATATATATATATATATATATGTATATATATATATAGACACCAGCAATACATTTTGAAAAAAAAAATAACAGTAATACATTTTGGAAATTTACCAGGAATACATTTAAAAAATATATATATATTATTTGCAATACATTATTAAAAATACCAAGAATACATTTTTGAAACAAAAATATTACCACCAATAGATTTGACTGTCGTCAAAAACACTCTTTACAAAAATACGTCAAGGAAACCTGATCTACAAACTGATTTCTTACAAAGGATGCATAATCCATACATACAAATCTATCCTAAAGATCTTGTCGACATTAAATAACCCATTGAAGTTGATATGCCATCAATCAAAATAAACCAATCCAAATCAACTATGATGTAAAATTATTTGTTTATAAATAAATAGTCCTGATAGGATTTATCTGACATTGCACATGATCGCCAAAGATAAAATATTAATAAAGTCTGTAACTGAAAAGTTAGGGTCAAGAATATTATTAAGTAACACCGAAGGGGATCTTATGAAATGTAAAAGTAATCACAGAACTTTCCCACTGCCTGGTTATTTCTTTAATCTCTAAGCATTGTGATATCGGAAGAAAATAATTTTTAATTTCTAGCAAACGACTTTCGCTATCAATTACTTTCAGAGCCTCTCTGCAATTTAATTTCCAATCAAGAACAGACAGAACGTCATAAATTGAAACGTTAGTAACATTGTGGTCATAAAATATTTGTTGAGGTCAAAATTTGATTGTCATATTCTCTATGAAACCAATAAAAGAAATTGAGTTCTCGACGGGTGATGAAATAAAACTGACAGCGAACTGGTTATATTTACCCAGCAAATATACGTCAAGATGTCATGTAGCGTTTTTGAACATTTACATAAATAATAAATTTGCAACTTTCTTTTTGTTGGTGGAGGGTATATTTCTATTTGGACAGATATTCCACATTATCCTCAAAAAAAAAGAAAAGAAAAAGAAAAAAATGCAAAAACGCTGAAACTGAACAAGATAAATAAGACTGGATAACCGCTCGTTTCCGTATAAACCAGTTTGTTCCGAAAATAATTTGATCGCTGTTGCAGACTTGAACTACGGCACATTTGTAATTGTTCAAAGCCCACATCGTCAATGTGTTGTCTATACTGCAATTATGAGGAGTGGACATTAGCTACGGTTTCTGATATAGAGCGTATAGACTAACGTGATAACCAAGTAACCTCAAACCGCTCAGTCACGATGACTTGTTACTTTTTGCTAGAAAACTACCGATAGTTTCCAAGCAGTTTCGTCTACCTAATTTCAGACACAAGGCTTAGAGCAACTTAATCTACTGTTTTCAAACACTGCAGATTTGGAATATCTTACCAGTCTGATGATATGGAAAGGTTATCTTAATATATTGACCACGATTCGAACCCGAATCACATGGCCAGAAAAAAATGTAAATTTTGATATATGTGATTAATAGTTCTTCATGCAAGTTTGTTAGATAAATGTCACCGTTATTTTTTAATGATAATATCACATAACAGTTCACTTATATGATACATGCTTACGCTATCATATATCTTTCGATACATGACTGACGAGGCAGTTTTTTTTTCTCCCGCAGTGAATTGCCATTTCTTTCTGCTGTAGATCAGTTTCATGTTAAGTCTGAATGCGTCATTTAAGTTTCCTATTTTTAAAAATTGGACCAATATGCACTCACAGCCATTGGGTCATTTACTGGAATGAACTAAGTAAGCATCTCTGTATTTGTGCAATTGTATATCCCAGTTTCTCTGTTCGGCTGGACTTGGATAAAAGAAATTGAAATAAAATGACATTTAATATTTGCATTCAATGCCTTCATAAATGCAGAAAAGATGCCATTAAAACATATGTGAACAATGGATGCATATCTTCATGCAACAGTTGCATAATTGCCATCTAAATTTTGCACGGCATGTCATTTTTATTTTTGCTTTTTTTATCTGAAATTGCGTGTTGCTGTAATTGAATTCAGTTTTAAGGGTAAAACGCCTTGTGAATTTTTTGCTTTAGGCTGCAAAGTATTTAGCCATATATATAAGTATTAGATTATATAATTAGCAGGTATTCATGAAACTCCATCTCACTCTCTCTTTCTCTCTCTCTCTCTCTCTCTCTCTCTCTATATATATATATATATATATATATATATATATATATATATATATAAATATATATACACACACACGTATATATATAAAGATATATATAAAAATTATATATATATATATATATATATATATATATATATATATATATATATATATATACAATTATAGTGTTGTTACACATGGAATAAAGTTCCAATAATTAAAAACACTATTCATAAAAGAGTGCTCAGTACCAAGTAGATCTACATATATTTATTCAAATTTATGACATATACATGTTATAAGATCACTACAAAAGTTGCAATTTCACTTCACCACTGCTGGTGTCTTATGAAGGATTTGAAACAAAATTTCAACATTGATATGTTATAAGTTTGAATAAATATCTATATCTATCTATCTCTGTGTGTGTGTGTGTGTGTGTGTGTGTGTGTGTGTGTGTGTGTGTGTGTGTGTGTGTTACATTGTTTACGTTTTGGAGACAAGAATCAGATATGGCCTTCAATGGAATCTAACAAAAGATATGCATTCTTAAATTGTGTAATTCAACATTTCGGGCCTTGTGAAAGCATTCTCTGTTTCTCTAAACATCATTAGGCTGAACTGGAGCTTCTTTTATAATGGTAGATGACAGCTGGCATACTGCAGGTAGCGAATTTTCTTTATTAACTCACTCAAAGTTACAGCCCAGTAGACGTAAATTTAGACTGTTTAAAAATGGAGATCTCTACTCAAAAGCATTATTAAATACATTTCAAATACATACATATATACATATTTATTCGGCAAATTTCATACAAGTTTGAAATGTGTCCGAATAAAAGCGAAAAATAAATGAGGATACATGATATTTGTTTTTCTGTTTCTGAATTTTGTTGGTATTGCTTGTTCATTAAAATTAAAACTGGTATTATCATACTGTTGCGTGCGCACACAGTCACTAAAACGCCTATGGCAAATGTTGTGCTTAAAATCATGACGAGTGAACAGCAAACGCCGATTTCAAAATCCGATAAATAATTATCAGCATGCCATCGCCCTCATCTTGATAATAGTCACAATTATGCAAGAAAACTCTTGGTGACGAATTTTTCGCCAATTTTAAAGGCACGCTATCCTTACCTATGTGCAACGAAATTTTATAACGGTTATTGTCTCCATGGGAAAAATCAGCGGCTGTTCCGAACAGTTGTGTACTAATGTAAAAGAAAATGCATGAATCTATCTCTTCTCCTCCTATCTACAGATTAAATATCAATGTAGACTGGCTTTCTAGCATTGGCTGGAATCTAGTCATATAAATGGAAAACACTGAATTCTATACCGTATGATATGCAAATAGATAATCGTCCGATGGCTTTACCATGATGTTCACTCGATTCACAGATAATTAGTAATTGGAATCTCTGGAAAACCAGGATCGCCTACATCCTGATGAAGTATGACACTTTTAAAAATATCTACCCTTGTATATGCAAATGGATAGTTAACGGAAAAAAAAAAAAAAATCAATAACATTGCTTGTACACTATTTACATTATTCGGGCTATTGTCCTCATTTTGTCGCCATATTTATTTACAACGTTTCGGTCGTTGTACGCTCTGGCCTTCTTCAGGTGGTTGGAATGTCGAACTGACCCTTTACTTCGCTCACCGGGATAGACTGTTCCAGTTCCACGTACCATTTTTAATGGATGTCAGTTATCTCCTGTTAATTCCCCTCCCCACGTTCTCCACTGCCTTAACCGGGTATTGAACTCACACACTTTGGATGTCACCAACGCCTTTATCCACTGTGCCATGTTTCTTTGAGAACATATGTGTATGAATTTCTGGGTATTATAGGCGTAATGTCTTCAGCTACCATTTTTACCAGTGCTCATATTGCAATTTTTGCAGTTATCATTGCATGTTCTTACCAGAGCTCATATTGCAATTTATGTTGTTATTATCGCTTTTCTCTGGAACTCCTTATTACTGGTTCCCATATTGTATTCATTTCCATGCTTGGTCGGCTCAGGAGATTTTTGTGGCCTAGCATATGTGCTGATTCATTAAGTTTACGAATTTTCCAATAGTGTTCTTTGTCTACGATCTCAACCTGATCCCACAGAGTTATTCCATTTTACTTTAAATTTATCCACTGTGCCATGCGTCCTTGAGGGAACTAACTGAGATATCCGGAAGAAGCATGGCAAGTGGAACTAGAACAATCTACTCCAATGAGCGAAAGAAAGGGTTCAGTTCGATATTCCAAGAAGGCCGGAGCGTACAATGGCCGAAACGTTGTAATAAATATGGCGACAAAGATGAGGACAATAGTCCGAATAATGTATATAGGGTACATAATACCTCATCTTTGAAATATAGACAGATACTGAAGGATCGGTACTGACCCGATGCATCGGAAATATTAAAAAATAAAGGATAATATAAGGCCGTAAAGGTTGTAATAAATATGGCGACAAAGATGAGGGCAATAGTCCGAATAATTTAAATAGTGTACACAATACCTCATCTCAGAAATACAGACAGATCCTGAAGGATCGGTACGAACCCGTTACACCGAAAATATATATATAAAAAAAGGGCGGAGCGTACAACGACCGAAAAGTTGTCAGAAATATAGCGACAGAGATGAGGACAATAGTGCAAATGATGTAAATAGTGTACATAATAACTCATCTCAGAAATATAGACAAACATTGCTTGTATTTTGTCTTTATTCATGACCACACACGCACACACACACACACACACACACATGATGCACATACACACAATTGAATTTTCTATGTACGTATGTGTTGGGGGTGTATGTGTCGATATGTAAGAGTGAAATAGTGGGAGATTTAGTATTTCAGTGCAAACCAACTAATCAAAGAATTCTCAGATATCAGAATAATGAAGAAAAATCAGACTTTTCGTTCATTTATTACTGGATGCTGGAGAAAAAAATCCGATGATTGTAAGCATCTTCTTTTACCCTTTCTTCCCAAAAAGCATTGATATTTTATTTCTTTGCATTTGCATATTTTTCTATATTAATATATCTGCCTCTTTTGTTCGAACTTAAAAATGCGCAAACAGCACTATTTTATTTTTCCTTTTACTCTCCTGTGATCAGTTGATTGAATTGCTGTATGGAAACTAATTCAGAAACATTTTGAAAGATGAACGAATATAATTACAAACAATGATGACGCAAAAAAGAAAAAAAAGTATATGCGAAGGAAAAACGTCGCTTGAACGGCGATGTAAAAGCTAGCATTTTTATGGAGTGCTTGATAATTACAGGTAGAATAGTCAACAAGCGATAAGACGTAAAAAAATGAAATGAAAATCAAAAAGAGAGAGAGAAAAAGAAAGAAGATCTGCGGGGTGGAAGCCAGACGCGTGTAGAAAGCAACTCGTTAAAAATCGAAAGAAGAATCAGTGTAGAAAGACAAAAAAAAAAAAAAAACAAGAATCAGAGCAAAACTAGTAGAAGATGGCGGAAGAAATAAATTATAAATAGCGAAACGATGCAGAAAAGTATAAGAAAAACATCTTTAAAATAGGTATGCAATGCACGTACACACTACAAACGGTTGTAGAACGGAAGACGACAAAGCTAAATGCCAATTTGAGACGGCGCTAAAGAATATAAAATATTTGAAGGAACGGAAATGACAATGAACAAAATAGAAAAAAGCTGACGCAGTGTACGTCACGGTACATGAGTGAGAGTCGTGACGAAGTTTCATGACTGGGTACCCAAAAGTGTGTTTTTATTTTTAAGTTGGAAGGACATCTGAGGCCGTTTTGGAGTTTACCTTTGGCTTTGTAGTTTTTCCTTCTGCTTATGCTGTTAGGCGTCGAGGAGGAGACACAATTGTCTCTCAGCGGCAAGGCGAGTAACCTGGCGGAGAAATATCTTGTGGGCTCTGACAGTATCTGCCACTGAGTCTCTCCAAGTCTCCTTGGTCTGCTTCTCGCTCTCCAGCCAGAGTACCTGAGGGTGTATGCTCGTAGGGCTGGTTGGTTGATAGGCATATGAGTAAGGTGAGCGTACAATTTGATCCTGTGTCGTTCGATGTGTTGTATGACTGGTAGTGCCCCTACCATATCTGATTGACTGATCTTGTCTTGCCTGGTCTTGATCACTGCTTTCCTCGGACATTTCATCTTACAAGTGATCAGTTTCCTCTGAAGGTTTTTTTAGGGGCCATGTCTGACACTCTTATATCAGCGTTGGTAGGAATATGGCGTTGTTGAGATTTGCCTTGTTGCTCACGGCAATGCTAGGATGTTTTAGAAGAGGAATAAGTTGGTAATTCACTGTGTTGGCCTTCTAACATCTGGTCTGGATTTCTCGTTTTGGACTTAATTCTTGATAATCGGGTTCACTTTTAATCGTAGACCGGAGTTGTGTTATGATGTTCTCGCAGGATATAAAACATATCATTCGTAGTTATATTCAGCTTTTTTAACTTTTTCATTTCCTTCTTTCATTCACTTCTTTCTTCCTTTAATTATTTACATCTTTCTTCTTCGATTTTTCGTATGTTCTTCTTCTTCGTCATTATGGGTGTCATCATCGTTATCTTTTTTTCTTCATGACAACCGAAGTTGTGTTATCCTATCCTGAGACGACAGGATAATATGATTTGAACTAGACCTGAAAATGTATGCAATTTTTTATGAAAAATAGTCACCATTTCGATCATATTTGCCTGTGATACATGTAGCTTTTATACCCTTATCACCGAGAACGTATATTTATAACCCGGCGAAACAGGAAGCAAGTTAGCAGGAGAGAAAATCTAAGAAGACCTTGAAGAAATGCAAAAGCAGAAACAAACAAACGAATAGAAACAATATTTGCGTCAACGGTTGCGCGCGCACACACACAAACACACGTATGCGCGCTCGATCTCAGATAAGAAAACACTGGCAGTAGAAAAAGGAAGAAATAAAAGAAAGATGGGAAAGAGAAAATGAATCCGGAAAGACGTGAAAGAAAAAGAACTGAAAAAAGAAGAAATATTACAAGAGATGACGATAGCACTATTTCCATTATTCGGACAATCATCCTCATTTTTGTCGCCATATTTATTACAAAGTTTCGGACGTTGTACGCTCCGGCCTTCTTCAGGTGATTGGAATGTCGAACTGAACCCTTTATTTCGCTCACTGGAGTAGATTGTTCTAGTTCCACGTGCCATGCTTCTTCCGGATATCTCAGTTAGTTCCCGCAAGGACACATGACACAGTGGATAAAGGCATTTGTTACATCCAGTGACAGGACACAAAGAGCGTGATTTCAATATCCGTTTAATGCTGTGGAAAACTTTGAGAGAGGAATCAACAGGAGATAACTGATAACTGATATCCATTATAGATGGCACGTGGAACTAGAACAGTCTACCCCAGTGAGCGAAATAAAGGGTTCAGTTCGACATTCCAACCACCTGAAGAAGGCCGAAACGTTGTAATAAATGTGGCGAAAAAGATGAGGACAATAGTTCGAATAATGTAAATAGTGCACATAATACCTCATCTCAGAAATATAGACAGATACTGAAGAAGGCCGGGGCATATGAAGGCCGAAACGTTCTAATATGGCGACAAAAATGAGGAAAATAGTCCGAATAATGTAAATAGTGTACATAATATCTCATCTCAGAAATATAGACAGATACTGATGAAGGCCGGAGCGTACAACGACCGAAACGTTGTAATAAATATGGCGACAAAGATTTAGAAAATAGTCCGAATAATGTAAATAGTGTACAAAATACCTCATCTCAGAAATATAGACAGATACTGAAGGCCGGAGCGTACAACGGCCGAAACGTTGTAATAAATATGGCGACAAAGATTAGGAAAATAGTTTGAATAAGGTAAATAGTGTACATAATATCTCATCTCAGAAATATAGACAGATACTGAAGGCCGGAGCGTACAACGGCCGAAACGTTGTAATAAATATGGCGACAAAGATTAGGAAAATAGTTTGAATAAGGTAAATAGTGTACATAATATCTCATCTCAGAAATATAGACAGATACTGAAGAAGGCCGGGGCATATGAAGGCCGAAACGTTCTAATATGGCGACAAAAATGAGGAAAATAGTCCGAATAATGTAAATAGTGTACATAATATCTCATCTCAGAAATATAGACAGATACTGATGAAGGCCGGAGCGTACAACGACCGAAACGTTGTAATAAATATGGCGACAAAGATTTAGAAAATAGTCCGAATAATGTAAATAGTGTACAAAATACCTCATCTCAGAAATATAGACAGATACTGAAGGCCGGAGCGTACAACGGCCGAAACGTTGTAATAAATATGGCGACAAAGATTAGGAAAATAGTTTGAATAAGGTAAATAGTGTACATAATATCTCATCTCAGAAATATAGACAGATACTGAAGAAGGTCGGAGCGTACAACGACAGAAACGTTGTAATAAATATGGCGACAAAGATGAAGACAATAGTCCGAATAATGTAAAGAGTGAATATAATACTTCATCTCGGAAATATAGAGAGATGGCGATAAACCCTGCAGAATTAAATAAAGTTATTCGCATCCTTGAAGACCGAATGAAAAAGAAAAGGTCTCTGCATGACGTGACCAAGAGAGAAAGAGCTTTTTGTTTTAAAAGAACAAAAACAAAGGAAGAATCATAAAATGGAGAAATTACGAACGAATCCATCGAAAAATCAGATTCATATGGAAGTGGAGAATAGAGGTTATAGAATAAAATAAACGAAAGAGAAAGGCTCAAGAAAGAGAGAAATAAGTAATTAATGTCTAAAGGACTGAGCGAAAGAGGAAACAGGCCGGAACATATAAAAACAAATTAAAAAAAGAAAAACGTTTTAGAAAAATTCTTTCTATTTATATAAATATTTACATTTAGAAAATAATGGTGGATAAATGCAAAAATAAATATGAAATGAAAAGAGAGGAAAATAAAAGCGGAATAAAAGAAAGAGAAAACAAAAAGGAATTATAAAAAGAAAGAAAGAAAAAAAGAAAAAAAGAAAGAAAAAAGATGAAAGAAATGAATATAAATAAACAAAATAATTAATTAAACAAAAAAGAGAAAACAAACAAGAAAGACTAAAACAAAAAGCGATAAATGTAAGAGAGAAAGAAAGAAAGGAATAAAGAAAGAAAGGAAGAAAGAAAGAAAGAAAGAAAGGTATAAAGAGAAAAAGAAGGGAAAGAAAGAAAGAAAGAAAGAAAGGAATAAAGAGAAAAAGAAGGGAAAGAAAGAAAGAAAGAAAGAAAGAAAGAAAGAAAGAAAGGATCAATAGGGCAAAATTTTTAAAAAAGTAAACAAAAGACAGAGAAACAAATATATATAGAGGAAATGAAAAGTCAAGTAATACGGAGAAGGAGTGAGTAGCATTCATATAAAAATAACAAACGCAAAAGAGAAACGGGAATAAATTGGAAAGGAGAGAAGGCACTTCTGGGAGTGAAACAGAATGTGTAGAGAAGGAAAGGAACAAAAGAAAAGTGACAGGGTGTAATATCACAACTGTCCTAAGAGACTAAAAGAAAGAAAAAAAGAAAGAAAAAAGAGAGCCAGAGACAGTGAGTGGGTGAGACTTATTTTTCAGAAGAGGAGGAGCTAGTTTGCAACGAGTGGAATGAAATAAAAAAACGTCAAATAGGTGAAGAAATTTCAAAAGCTATATTAAGATGAAGGAAGAGATATATAAGACCTGCTAGAATATGAAAAACAGAATTGAAAAGACAAATGATATAGGAACCACAAAATAGTAATGAAAGAAGCTAAGGAGTAGGGGAATATTTCAGTTCAAGTGTAGGCGAATCGATTAACCAATTTGTTTTTACGGCTTACCAACCTCTTGCATGTTATTTAAAACCAGAAAATATTTTTAGATTTTAAGAATTGTTCAGAGTATAATGATGATATACTGATGCAAGTCTTACTAATTAAACCATAGCTAGTGGGTGGAAGAGGTGGGTTCAGCATTTCCCAAGGAAAGGGAATATAACACACCCGATTGTAATTGGAAATCGGCTCTTTTTAATTACAGTCGATTTCCATTTCTAAGTTTATTAACAAAAAATGTATTCCTAGTAGTTTTTTTTTCTAGTATATTTTTATATATTCATGTTTTGATCCCATTTTGAATGTTCACTATTTGGCCATAGCTGGGAGCCTAACAGGTGCTACCACCCTGAATCAAGCTGAACCTGGGAACATTAGTAATTAATAGGTGGATCGACGCTCTTCAAAATCTTACGATCATGGGACTTGCTGCCGGGTGTAGTTTATCATCATACCCAGAACGATTAATATTTGGTGGTTCCCTGTTTACATGATTGATATTATGTACCTTTATATGTTAGGTGAGACAAGTCATGTTATTGCGTTGCTTATGACACAGGGTACAAATCAAGTCCTGCTGAGAGTAACATAATTAATCTGATATACTAGCACATGACTAGTAGTAATACGATGTTTCTGGCCAGCCTGTAAAAATCAGAGATGGTCATATCATACCATTTTACATCCACCTCACATCCAAGTTTACAGTATTGCCAAGCGGTCATGCATCTAGGAATTGACTATGATCGACGTTGCTTAACTTCGCTAATCATACGAGAAGTGATGTTTCAACGTGATATGGCCGAAAGGCAAGTGTGGGCGAGAGAAATCAAAAGAAATCAAAGCAAAAGAATGAGAGAAGGGCGGAGAAAGAGAAAATATGAAGAGAAAGATAATGATGAGGGGAAAGCGAGTTGAAGCATATGAATCCGCAGATCAACACGCATCTCTTCTCCATGATGATAAAAGGTGACATTTCTTTAAATATGGTAGAGAAGAATTACACTGATTTCGGTTGTAGCATCGAGAAAGGGGTGACAAATATTGCGTAAGGCTGTTTGAAGGAAAAGTGGTTTTGGCGGGAAAGGGGTAAGGCTACTTCTGATAGGGATGCAAAGAGAACAGTTTCCTATTCATTTATGTCTGGGAATAAATGAGACAGTTATAGATGAGATGAATAATGGAAAACGACAACGTCGATAAATGATATGTGTGTTTCTAATAAGGAAGGAGCCAGAGGATATGAGGGAGAAAGTGGTTAAAATGATGGAAAAAGAGAACGACGATAGTTACTAGGAAGGAAAGCTTACGAAAAAGTGAAGAAGAAAGAAGAAAAAGAAAAATACGTGGAGGATTAAGGGTGATAAATCCACAAAAGGAAAAAGAAGAAAATAGAAGAAAATTAAAGATGAAAAAAGTGAATGGAAGAAGAAAATGAAAAAAGATCAAAGAAGAAAAAGCGAATATAAGCATGAATAATATGCAGGACGATGTGGAAGAAGAGAAGGAATATTAATAGAATCAGAACAAAAGAGGGGGAAAGAGGAAAGAAATTGCAGCGAAGAAATTAAAACGAAGAAAAAAAAGAAAGAGTAGAATAAAGAAAATTAAAATAGAAAGAAAAGTGACGAGAAATATAAGAAAAAGAAAGGGAGAAAAAAATGAAAAAAAGTATATATTTTTACCATTGCACATGCAATAGTATGTGTAAGAGTATGTGCAAGAGTGTTTAAATGAGGATATTGTAACGGCGGACGAGAACGGGGAAAGAGGTGCATACCATAAGGATATGTAACATAGTTAACCGTTGAACCTAGAAAAGCCCTGGGGAGTCTGTTCCACGCGACAACAGAAAAAGAAGAAGAAGAGGAAGAGGAGGAGGAGGAGAAGAAGAGGAAGAAGAAGAGGAAGAAGAAGAGAATGACGAAGAAAAAAGGAAGAAATATGGAAGTGAGTAAATGAGTTCAAAGAAGAGGAACTTAAATAAAGGATAAAGGAGAGAGAAAAGAAAAAATCGAAGAAAGGCAAGAAGAAGAAGAAGAAGAGGAGGAAGAAGAAGAAGAGGAAGAAGAAGAAGAAGTGGAGAAGGAAGAGTAGGAAGAAAAAGACAATGATGAAGAAAAAAGAACAAATAGGGAACTGAGTGAAGGACAACAAAGAAAAAGAACTTAAAGGATAAAGGAGAGAGAAGAGAAAACAGATGAAGAAGAAGAAGGAGAAAAAGAAGAAGAGGATGTAGAAGAAGAAGCAGATGAATATGGAGAAGAAGATGAATAAGAAGTAAATGATGATGAAGAAGAAGGAGAAAATGATAAAGAAAAAAAAGAAGAAATAGGGAACTGAGTAAAAGAGGACAAAGAAAAAGAACTTAAATAAAGGATAAGAGAGAGAGAGAGAGAGAGAGAGAGAGAGAGAGAGAGAGAGAAAAGAAAAAGTCGAAGAAAGGCAAGAAAAAGAAGGAGGAAGAGGAGGAGGAGGAGGAAGAAGAAGCGGAACAAGAATAGGAAGAAATGAAAATTATGGAGAAAAACAGTGTAAATAGGGATCTGAGTAAAGGACCACAACGAAAAGAACTTAAAGAATACAGGAGAGAGAAAAGAAGAAGAAGAAGAAGAAGAAGAAGAAGAAGAAGAAGAAGAAGAAGAAGAAGAAGAAGAAGAAGATGATGATGATGATGAGGATGAAGAAGAAGTCAATGATGATGAAGAAAAAGAAGAAGAAAATGATGAAGAAAAAAAGAAAAAAACGAACATACATATATATAAGTAGACGCAGTCGTCAACACCAAGCGATCGCATTCTACTTATATATTTCAACGCTATCTTCAGACGGCTTTATGATTGTCTTGAAGCATGAAACAGACTGTCGCCGCTAGGTTTTGAACTCGGTGTCCACCTTTCTATTTACATACATTGTATCTCTGACATTGAACACTTTTACCCAAAATATACCATACATTAGAAATATATTTTATGATGTTCATATATATATATATATTTTATATATATATATATATATATATATATATATGTGTGTGTGTGTGTGTGTGTGTGTGTGTGTGTGTGAGAGTCAGATGAAAAGCCATCAACTATGATAGATAGATAGATAGATAAATAGATAGATAGATAGATAGATAGATAGATAGATAGATAGATAATGAATACACTGAAATACATAGATAGATAGATAGATAGATAGATAGATAGATAGATAGATAGATAGATAGATAGATAATGAATACACTGAAATAGATAGATAGATAGATAGATAGATAGATAATGCATATACTGAAATAGATAGATAGATAGATAGATAGATAGATAGATAGATAAATAGATAGATAGATAGATAATGAATACACTGAAATAGATAGATAGATAGATAGATAGATAGATAATGAATACACTGAAATAGATAGATAGATAGATAGATAGATAGATAGATAGATAGATAGATAGATAGATAGATAGATAGATCTGGACTGAATGACATATGTTTAAATATGAGAAAATGAGATAGGTATATAGTCTATTAACAGATACAATCTGATACATATATACGTCAGTAATGACTGATCGATATTATAAGTGAAAACAAGAAAGGCGTTCGATTATTACTCATTTTAGGAATACCACAATATAGTTTCTCTCTAGGTATGCATCTTTATTCGCAAAGCTCCTTAAATATGACTTCTGTACAACAATACAGAAGTTCTGAAAACAAAAATAAAAGAAACACGTGAAGAAAGCAATTTCCTTTAGTTGAAGAATTTATTCCGCCATTTTGCTTGCATTTTTGTTGGGAAGAGTATGTCGTTTTGAGGAATTTTTTATTGGCATTTCTTAACTGATGCTCTGACATTATTCTTTTTTTACGACAGCCATCAAATATTCTGACATTTCGTTGTCATCGTCAAATACTCTTTAGCGATTTGCATTGTTTCGCTTTGTTTTCAAGTTTGTTTTTATACCTTGTTCGATAATTTATATATGTTTCTTTTTTTTCCCCTTCAGATTTGTTCAGCAATCTTATATTTTTCCTTTTCAGGAGATTATCAAATTTGACATCTTACTTCTTGGAGTTGAAGTAATTTCATTATTCAATATATTCCAGGGGTCAAAGGGAGGACAGATTTTAATCTCGTCTACACTGTTATAAAGAGAACTGGAGTATTAGTTCGGTGTAGCTGTCGAACTGGTATGCTGTGTTTAAAGAAAGATATGAGGAATATGGTAAAAGAGAAAACAAGAAAAATACTACGCATTTTTTTTTTTAAAGAATATAAATAAGTCTGGCAAACGTTAAAGAATATGTATCTGCAAATGATCTTTTAAAAGAAAAAGGCTAGGCTTAATATACCAAAGTAAATGATTACGTGAAAAGAAATTGTATATATATAAATATATACACTACAAGAAGCTTTCATTGCAGCTTCTTGTCTTATTGTTTACCACTTCCGTCTTCAATATTAAGAATGATTACTACTTTAAAATACAAGAGAGTGACTACTGAAATAATAATTTGGGATAAAAATGGATAGACCTATGTCGGGGTTACTAACATTAGCAGAGCTTACATAAATAAGTCTACCACAAAATCAAAGTAGTGAGGAGTGAACTTACAGCTGTTGTATTTGTCAATTAGAGAATCGGGCTGAAAATAAATCTACGGCAATATTCCCTACATTGGCGTCTTTCCTTCTACAGAATAAACCTTACGGTAAAAAAAAAAATAACAACAAACTATAAGTTCTACAAGAACTACTGGTCAAGTACAATTTATCGGTTGGTGAACTGACGAGCTGAATTCAGTTCTCATTCTAGTCAGTTACATTTATTTTTTCATAATGACTTTGGGAAATATATTTGTCTATTCATTTTCATTCCAGCTATGGACTAAGCAACAATATAGCCTGAGCTCTCTAAATTTAGTTAGCAATCATAATTACGAAAGATTATGAGGCTTTTTTTATAAGGGCATATCAACTGCCTGAGTCATTTAATGCCGAAATTCTATTGTGAGATTTGTAAGTTTTTCATCAAAAAATGTATTCCTAGTTTTGCATGTTATTTAAAACCAGAAAATATTTTTAGATTTTAAGAATTGTTCAGAGAATAATGAATATATACTGAAGCAAGTCTTACTAATTAAACCATAGCTAGTGGGTGTAAGAGGTGGGTTCAGCATTTCCCAAGGATACTAGCGCGTTAGGGAATATAAACCAGACTGTAATTGGAAATGTGCTCTTTCTAATTACAGTCGACTTCCATTTCCAAGCTTTTCATCAAATATATTCCGAGTATTTTTCTAGTATATTTTTATATATTCATGTTTTGATCCCATTTTGAATGTTCCCTGTTTGGCCATAGCTGAGATCCTAACAGGTGCAACCACCCTGAATCAAGCTGAACCTGGGAACATTATCAATTAATAGGTGGATTGGTGCTCCTCAAAATCTTCCGATCAGAGGACTTGCTGCCGGATGTAGTTTATCGTCATACCCAGGACGATTAATATTTGGTGGTTACCTGTTTATATGATTGATATTATGTACCTTTATATGTTAGGTGAGACAAGTCATGATCTTGCATTGCTCATGACACAGGTTACAAATCAAGTCCTCCGCCTGTTGAGAGTAATATAATCAATGTGATATACGTGCACAGAACTAGTAGCAATGTTATGTTTTCGGCCAGCTTATAAATATCTGTGACGGTCATATTCTTGACAAACACATTGAACATCAGCTGAGAATAACAAACTAAATATTTTGCCACACAATTCTCTTGATACATTCTTCATTATGAAGAACAGCTTCAGAAAAGAAAAGCCCGTCTACACTTCGCATTAAACTCCGATGATTCCCTACAAAGATAAAACAGAGAATTTCTGAGAAGGAATATTTGAAATGTTCCTGGGTTTGTCTAGCAGTCGCTTAACATTAAATTCAGAATAGAATATTTTCTTACGCAAACTGTCCTAATCATCGTAGGCACGGTTCATATATATATATATATATATAGATATAAATGAAAAGAAAGGACAATAATATATATAATCCGGTGACTTGTTATTTTTTTTTATTACAAAACAGTGCTCAATGTAAATTTACAGAGAGCATTAATATTATAAATTAACTGATTTAAAATGTTTTTCGCTACACGGTAGTAACCAGAATACTTACATAGTCGCAATGGATGTACTGACCCTATATAGCAACATGCCACACGGCTACAGAATAGAGACCATTAAATACTGACGACGGAAAGCATTCACCGTCAAGCAATGTGCGAACACTACTGTTAGGCGTATTTACTTTATTAAGACTCTCAAATGCATAGGCTGGTAGGCATAAATTTCGACTGTTTAACAAGAAGGGGTGTTTATTCAAATGCACGAATCCACGAAATACAACGTTTAAAACAATAAGATATGAAGTTTAAATTCTTATCAATCACTAGAACAAGTATTGAATATCTGTAACTATCTGTAACTATTTGATTGTGACATGCGCAATATATAACTCGGTGTTTTCTCTTTTGCTGACGAAAGATGTCATCTTAGAATTAATAGGTACATATCTCTTCCTGTTTTCTATTCCTATGCTGTCTAAATGTAACACATTAGGACAAGAATCCATTAGAGAAATTCAAGAATAAACCAAGAAAAAATGCAGCCTTCAAAGATGTCGCGCTTTCTTTTCAAATCTTGCATTTACTTTTTCCGTAAAAAAACTCGATATCCTTCGAGTTTGTTTGTTTTTCTCGCTATTCGCTTATAAGCGCGTGAATTGTTACATTACATAGTAAAATGGAATATCGTTATGAAGATGATGAGCATATCGTTTGCATGTGAGTCAAGAAGCTTTAAGCGGAAGGCGCCGTCAGATAGAGAATTGTAGATTGAATAAAGGTATTTATTTGATAATGGTGTTCATCTTCTTTAAAGGGATTTGATTTAATGATATATGTATATCAATATGAATTGATTAAATTGAGTTTTATCACCTTCGTTAACAAATGTCAAAAAGGCTTTAGATTATATTTGTTTTCACTCGTTTAGAAATCTCTTTTTAGACTTCGCATCAACGAACAATATATTTTGCCATTTCTATGGAATAAGTATGAGTAATTTGGTATATGATAATTATACGCCTGTCTGTCCGTCTGTCTGTCTATCTATCTATCTATCTATCTATCTATCTATCTTGGTCTGTTGATTATCTATCAATACATCTATCTATCTATCTATCTCGTTTTTTTTTCATTATCTATGCATCTATCTATCTATCTATCTATCTATCTATCTCGGTCTGTTGATTATCTATTAATACATCTATCTATCTATCTATCTATCTATCTATCTATCTATCTATCTATCTATCTATCCTCATCATTTAACATCTATCTATCTATCCTCATCTTTTCATATCTATCTATCTATCTATCTATCTATCTATCTATCTATCTATCTATCTGTCTATCTCGGTCTGCTCATTATCTCTTTATGCACCCATCTTTCTATCTAGGTCTATTCATTATCTGTCTAAGTATCCATCTCAGTCTTTTCATAATCTATCTATCTATCTATCTATCTATCTATCTCATTCTTTTCATTATCTATCTACCTCAGTCTTTTCATTATCTATCTATCTATCTATCTATCTATCTATCTCGATCTGTACATTAATCTCGCTATCTCTATTTTTTAAATCATTTCACCCCAAATAAG
Source organism: Acanthosepion esculentum (assembly GCA_964036315.1). Classification (NCBI taxonomy): domain Eukaryota; kingdom Metazoa; phylum Mollusca; class Cephalopoda; order Sepiida; family Sepiidae; genus Acanthosepion; species Acanthosepion esculentum. The sequence goes on from OZ038484.1 coordinate 13,575,955, forward strand.
GTGTTAATGCAACTATGGTGCAGGGCCGTAATACAGGGAGTAAGAGAGAAGACATTAGTGAGGGGAAGTGAGGAAAAGACAACTGATTTGCTCTTGTTCCGAACACTTTCTCACAGCCGCCGGTAGACTCTTGAACCTAATTTGTGAGAGGCTATACGGTGTCTCATTGTATTTGCTAATAGAAAGCTTGCCTCTTTCAGGACTTGCTTTCATTCTTTACGAGCATTGTCAAAGTTATGTCTATTACAACCTGTCGATCTGGTATAGTGCAGTGATTCCTCTAGACTATAGCGGCGAAACAGTAAGGGGTGAACCCGGGAGAAGATTGAGGTTCCACTTGCTATTTCCGAGCTGGAACGAAAGATTCGTCATCGGCTTGCTTTGAGCATTTCTCAACAGGATAATTCAAAATACAGGGCATGAGAAAGGAAATCAAGAAACTATTCCTAAATAGTGAATGGATAAAAACGAGTAAGTTCTTCACTGATGAGAGGGCCGACACGATATATCTGTAGACACTACCGTGTGGTCGGAATTGCCGGAGGACAAAACTGAAGAATACGTTATCTATCTATCTAGGTTTTTTCATTATCTATCTCTCTATCTATCTTAGTCTGTTCGTATTTCTCAATATGTTAAGATCATATTTTAAGACTAAATAAACAACAAGACCACACGCAGTTCAGATACACTTTAACTATAACTATATTTTGTAAGTCATATCGAAATTAGCATAGTTGCAGTATGAACACAGATTAGGTATCTGGCTTTTGAAGAGTCGAAAATGTGCCTTAAACTATTTGCGCAAGTTATTAGGTAGCAAACTTTGTAAATAAGTACCCCCAACTATTTCCCACACACATATATATATATATATATATATATATATATATATATATATATCGGCAGCGGCGTCTCCCAGTCGTGTCTGAGTATGGGGTTCCGTCATGAGTCCTATACGACAGAATGCCAATCGCTTTTTGGATGGGCGAATACAGGGACCTGGTGCACTGAGTGCCATAAGGTTCCCAAACGACCCTCCTCAGGTTTTGAATTCAGAGTTGTCCGTCTCCTAGACCAGTTGCCAACCAATCTATAGAAACCAGTCTGTCCTGCTATTTACCCATAGTTGGAGGGAGAAGAAGAGGATTCACACCTTTCCCAAGTGAAATTCACATAAGTGAATGCAAATGAAATTCACATAAGTGAATGTAATGGATTCGACTGGAATTCGAACTCGGTTCTCCGATTCCTCAATCCGACCCGTTATCCATTACTCCACTGTGTCCTCCTCTATATCTATCAATCTATCTATCTATCTATCTATATATATATATATATATATATATATATATATATATATATATATATATATATATATATATATATATATATATATATATATATATATATATATATATATATATATATATATATATATATATATATATATATATATATATATATATATATATATATATATATATATATATATATATATATAGAGAGAGAGAGAGAGAGAGACATTATTAAGTTTCTAAATAATGAAAAATTAACGGTTTATGCTGACATAAACAAATTTTCGCATTGAATAATTAGCTTAAAAAAATTAAATTTCATAGTCTAATAAAAGTCTTAAAAGCGTAACCCAACCATAAGATAGAAAAACCCTTTATGAAGTCGTCAAAAAAACAAACTGTAGTTCAGTGCGACGCTTTTATATATGAAACAGCCATAAAAAAATAAATAAAAATAAATGAATAAATAAATAGATAAAATAAAACAAAATTCTCTAGACACTTCACGACATATCATGGTGCCTTATCAAAATGGTCGCCCCAGCCGTTTCCATAGTAATTAATTTTGCGAATGAACATGCTTATAAAGATGCGTAAATTTCAAGATTGTTTATTCCTAAATTTTCGCTTTCGGAGGAAACATGACTCGATACCTTAATTCAACTTAATTTTAATAATTATATTGAGGGTTTCGGCTCTCGTTTTTGAAACGTGAGAACTCTTACGTAGCGAAGGAATCTTTTTTTTTTAATTGTTATATATATATATATATATATATATATATATATATATATATATATATATATATATAGAAAGAGAGAGAGAGAGAGAAGTGTTGATGTTAATAGTCGAAAGAAAATTGTCTTTTCTATACTAAAGAGTAACTAATGAAAATTTCGAAGATTGATATTTTAGTTTTTCCACAGTTTCTCACAAAAAGAAACAACATTGAATATCACTTTATTTTCATTATGTATCTCCGATCTTTCAGAGGCGAGACTTTTATTTTAATATTAATGTTCTATGATATTCAGGACCTGAGCTAGCATGGCTCATCACAATTTTCTATCCTTTGTAGAGCTTAGTAATATATATTTTTTATAATCTCCAGAACCATTTGACACAAAAAATGAGTAGGTTACTGTCGGCTTTCCTCTGTTCTTGTATTCAATTCTAAATTTACAACGCTCTGAAATATTCTTGAACTTGTGTATGTAAAATAAACTATGGATGATGTTAAGTCCTGCAATCTGATGCTTAATAATCTAAAACGACTATTAATGTTGGTGTTATTGAATTTTTATTTTTTACTTTGTTTATATATATTTATTTATTTTAATATGACATACTTTTTGTCTATTTATTGATTTTAAATAAGAGAAAGTTTTGAGTTAACCTTTCATTATTAATTTAAAAACAAATGGTCATGTATGTTGGCTTGATATAATTCATCAGACCTACAAATTCAAAATGAAATCAGAAAAAATAATTCCGGGAATAAAAAAAAAATCAAATTTAGCGAGAGTGTATGTATGAGAGTGGTGGGCGAATGTGAGAGGTAAAAGAAAGTTCTAGAGAGGGGTAACAGACAAGAGAAGAACAGGAAGGCCTAAAAGTGAAGGTGGGGATTAAAATTTAATAGAGAGAAATTTTAAAGAAAAGTTAGAAGACGGTTTAAATGAGTGAGATACAGATAAATTTGAATTAATTTTTCGATGCATATTTCATTCCCGAATCGCTGACCTAAATTAATTTAAAAACTGACACCGGAATGTATGTGTATATTAACCACTAATATTATCAATACACACACACACACACATAATAATTGGCCACTCGATATCGAGGACACCCGTTGCAATGCACAGTTAGCTAGCGCATATTGCAACATTTGCACAGGCATTTTCGAAATTTCCCAACTGGGAAATGCCCACAGAGCCCACCTGCAGTTTATACTGTTATTGGCGTGTGCAGAGCCAATTAACAGTTTTAGAGCGTTGGTGCGAACCCAGCGTGATCATAAATGAACAAGGCTGGCCACCTCAACTCGCAATCACGGTGTTTTTTGTGATATCGTGCTAGCTTTGGCCAACGAGGTCTTCCACACAGTTTCCTCTCCCAAATTCACTCACATGGTTTTGGTGGACCCGTGGCTATGGAACAGACACTTGCCAAAGATGCCCTGTGCTTGGAGTCCGATAGCTGCTGAAATTAATTCCAGCCAGGATTCGAACTGGGTGCCTCGTGATTCTAAAGCAACGCCTTAGATCACTCAGCCACACAGCCACACTGCTTACAGTACCAGATGTTCCCAAGCGGTCCCCCAGCTAAGTACTGACCTGGCTCTACGATGCTTAACTTCGGTGATCGAACGGGAACCGGTGTGTTCAGCGTGATTTGACCGTTGACTTTACACACACACACACACACACACACACACACACACACACACACACACACATATGAAGAAATATAGTCTTAAGGTGTGCTATATTTATGGGATAAAGTGCTCAATATCATACATAGAGCGTGTGTAAATATAAAAGTGAACATAGAAGTCAACACTTAGAGGCGACAGTCTGTTTCATACTAGATGCAATCTCGTGGCCTGAGGATTGCATCTAGCATGAAACAGACGGTCGCCTCTAAGTGTTGACTTCTATGTTCACTTAAATATATATATATATATATATATATATATATATATGTATGTGTGTGTGTGTGTGTGTGTGTGTGTGTGTGTGTGTGTGTGTGTGTGTGTGTGTGTGTGTAAAGATTAATTTTAAAACATTCAGATTATATTATTATAATACCAAAATATTTAATATAGAGAAAAACCATACATACGTAATAATTCAAACCTCCGTTAAATTCTATTCAGTTAATTATTAACATATTTTCATTTACTAAAGTAAAATCGAATGTCCCAAACATTTATTCATCGATATTTATTTAATTTTCTTCTATACGATAACCGAGTGATCGATGCTCAGTTGCCAAATTTTATATTTTTGCAATCACCTAAGTGTTTCTTCTCTTCTGACCTTCCCTTCGCAAACTCGTCAAGGACAGAATGTTTATTGCATATTTATTTTATTTCTGTTTTATGTATATATTTTTTTCGTGTTTTTGTAAAAGTTCTTATAGATAAAACGTCAAGATATATCTCTAAATTTTCTTCTTTATTTTCCCTTTACATCTAAAGAGGGAAATGTGAACAACACACTTTTGCAGAAGTTTTAGCCAACCCACCACCAAATGGTTAGCTTCGATTGTTCTGTGTTTCGAAAATCAATTTTGCCTTCAAGATATATATGAAGTAACCTTCAACATAAAAAAAATCCATACAATCTTTATCTATTATTGAATTGATCTATCAATTTGCTCTTCTTTTTAAAAGATTACTCTTCTTGTATATTTGAATGTAATTGCAAAAAACATGCAGTTGTTGCTTTAAGATCAATCATCTTTGGTTGAACTTGAGCGCTTCTGAATTTGATAGACTATAAGTATATTAGCAAACATTTACAAATTAATCACAATACTATAAAAATGCAATAGCATATTTCAATAAAATAATTTAAAAAAGATAGTTTGTTTTCTTTTCATATTTGTCGATCAATTACAACTCCGTTTACAGGAAACTTTAATTAAGTTGGATATTTCACTAAATCTTGCATCACTGTTTGTCGCCAACCTTTTTCTGCCTGCCGCTTCTTCGGCTCCCAGGTCATCTCTCTAGTATCCACTTAACGCATACATATGAAAACATAGCTTTCTTGGGATTATTTATAATAAAATTCATAATAATTAATTCAAAACTGTAAACAGATACATATATATATGTATATATATATATGTATATATATATATATATATTAAATAAAAACAGACCTCTTTAAGTTTCCATATAATAAATTATTTCACCCCAGCCCTTTTAAAGGACCGCGGATCATCAGATTTTACTTCCAAAAAGTAAAGTCTGATGATCCGCGGTCCTTTAAAAGGGCTGTAGTGAAATAATTTATTATATGAAACCTTAAAGTGGTCTGTTTTTATTTATTTTATTTTTTTAAATTATTAGCTCTGATTTACATTGAGCTCTCTGGATTTTATCCTCCTTGGGTCTACCCATACGGATTACCTAGTTTTTTGTAAACTATATATATATATATATTCCACGTACCATACCGCTTCCTCCATTTAATATTTTTGTTGGACAAATTACGACAACGTTGTCTCGGCGGCTGTGTTTTCATTTGAATGATATATCCAACATTTCTAAACATACAACATCATACCTGTTCACATTCACAATTCAGAAAAAAATCTTGATAATACATCTATACTTTTCCATGAAAATAATAAACATGAACTAAAAATTCTTGAATCTATCTATATTAAAATATTGAAACCAAACCTTAATAAAATAATATGTATCAACACGGCGATTTTCTCTCTTCCTTTAATAATTACACCTAAAATATTGTCCGTGAATACGAAAGTATTGAGGGGTCTCCCCTTTTCACGCAAATGGACTCAAACGAGGTATACATATACTACTACCAGTGAATACCCGGACAGTCTGTAATAGAGAAGGATAGCACAAGAGTCACCGTTAGCGGAGCACCTAGACTCAGTAAGGAGTCATACCACGATACTTCAATACCAAGACTGTAAATATATTATTGCTACTAACCCGCATTCCTGGATCTACTAACCCGTATTACCCGTTTGTGTTATTACATTAATACATTTATTTTCCTTATCCATTCCTGACGTTTCTTATTCATTGTTATCGGATTTCATCAAAGAATCCACAACAAATTGGCGACGAGTATATCGAACCCACACGGGAAGGAAATCGAAACAAAATTCTCCCTCGTTGTCCACGAAAAATTGACGACGAGTTATTCGTACTCACACAGAAAAAAAAAACAAAAAAAAAAACAAAGTCTCCTTTGCCGTTTTTTGCCAGTGTCCACAACAACTTAGCGACAAAAGATTTACGAGGAATAAAATACGGAAAAACGAGTTTTTCGTAAGACTTTTATCATGGAGGATTTTAAAAGTATTTTAGTAGAACTTGTAAAATACCAAACTGAACAGCAATTACAAGTCCAGGAAAGAATGGGAGAAAAATGTCAAAAACAATTGCTACAAACGCAGGAACTAATATTAAAGGTAGAAGGGTAACAAACAACAAAATATCGAAAAAGAGTCGACTTTTTTCCCAAGACGCAGTGTGGAATACGTTAGAGACATTCAATTACTCCCTAGTTGAGGATAAAAATTTTGGGGATGATTTCAGGCGTTATGAAGACATTTACAACATCGATTGTCAAATCTGGACAGAAGCAAAGAAGCTACGTCTGTTGCTCAGAAAACTAGGAACAGAGGAATACACAAAATTTATGGATTACATTTTGCCAAAAAAGACGAACGAATTAACATTTGACGAAGCAGTTACATGTCTTACAGAGCTTTTCAGCCCCAAAACGTCACTCTTCCACAAGAGGTGGAAATGTCTTAACCTGGAGGAAGGCGAAAATGAGGACTATTCTACGTTTGCCGCAATCGTAAATAAACATTGCGACGACTTCAAGTTGGCAGAATTAACACCGGACAATTTCAAGTGTCTCATCTTTGTTCAAGGTGTTAGTCTCAGCAAAAGGTAATGAAATGCGCAAAAGAATGCTTTCAAAACTACTATGGAAGATTTAAGTTTAAAGATAGTAAAATCGACCGTGCTAACCAGACGCTTCTTCGTGGCCGAACGGTTAAGGCACATAACGCGAAATGATGGTTCCGTATAGGATACAGGTTCGATTCTTGTCGGAGAACGAAACTTTTCTATGAAAATTTCTCGGAAATTCAGGTCGGTAAATGTTATTTAATACTGTTTATTATAAAACAGAGTATTTGCTTAAATACTTGTATCTATAAAAAGAACGTTAAACATATCATAAATGTATATATATAGCAACTGAAATGAAATAAC
>OZ038484.1:13588253-13603253 GCA_964036315.1 Acanthosepion esculentum
TAATAAGAAAGGAGGGCTTGGAGAATCTGATACTCACAGGACGAATAGAGGGAGAGAGAGACAAAATAAAAGTAACGCATGACATACCTAGCGGGCTTAAGCAAGTGGATGACAGTTCAGGGCCTGTGAAATAGAAAATGGACAAAACTTATTGAGAGCTACAAGGGATAAGGGGAGTTGAGAGCCATGATCACCTACGCCCTAAATGGACACGGCCCAGAAATAGAAAGATTCCTTAATTATGATAATATTCCTTGGTTACTAAAAGATTACATGAGCATTACACACACGCACGCACACACACACACACACACACACACCCACACACACACACACACACACACACACACACATATATATATATATATATATATATATATTAAAAAAAAAACAGACCTCTTTAAGTTTCCATTGCTATAATTTATTTAACCAGAGATTTTATTTTTCTCGGGATCTTCAGATTTCACTTTCAAGGGTGAAAAAATGAATTTAACATTTACCCTTTTGAAGGGCAGTATTAAGCTTATATAAGGTGGCAGAGGGTGGTGAGGGATAATGTGGGAGACATGGTCGAAATTAGAGAGGGAAGGGAGAGTTTTAAAATTTATTTTTATTTTTATTACATACTTAATATTGAGGAGGAGGGGAGTAAGGATCAGACATTGACCTATTTAATCGGTTAACTCACAAAAATCAACTATATTTAGGTAAAAATTCGGATTATATACATATATATATATATATATATATATATATATATATATATATATATATATATATATATATATATATATATATATATATATATATAAACCTAAATTTTACATAAATATAGCTGGTTTTGTTACTAGAACTCGCTGTAATTTAATGCTTGATAATATTCCTTCGGAAAAGGCTATTTAGTTCTGGTAACATATAACCAAGTACGACCTAACGCTTAGTAGGGTAGATCAGGCACTTTACTTGGGGTGGACCACAGTCAAGGAGAAGGGAAAATATAAATTCCCGTCGCGTCTCTCAGAGGATGTTCATGTAACTGCACTTCAGGTTAAACTTCATGATAATAAAACCTGTGACGGTCTGTTCAGAGATTTGCATCATTCAGTTCTTATCTGTTAAGGTGATAAATGTGTCTGGTTCCCCAGGAACATAGTAAATATATAAACGAATGAACATTTTAAAAAATGATTTAGTTCTAAGCAGAAATGGAATTGTTGTTACCAATCAAAAAATAACAACTGAAATTTTTATCGCAAATAATAAGGAAAGGCGACCTGGTGAATTAAATACTCACAATACATAGAATGCAAGAGACGTTGATAAGAATAAAATTGGGCTACTAATGGACTTAGAGAAATTAAAATCAGGAAGTTGTGGAGAGCCTAAGTTCCGAAGAGCCATTGCACAGAAACAGTAAAAACAAAAGATACTTTAAAAACAAACAAGATATCAATTATAATGATACACTTGTTGTGGCGCTCTCCCCCTTTTACTCAAGATGGACTCGTCTAAAGTATACTTATTCTGACAGAGTGGAGATACGTTGCATACACAGTGTGTTCACAAAGAGATACGTTGAGATAAGGTTGAGATACGTAGAGTCCACAGAGAGAGAGAGAGAGAGATAATTACGGCTTCACTTACAGACACTTGTACATATACTTTCTACTAACCCGTATTCCTGGACTACTAATCTTCATTTCAAGTTTGTATTCTTACGTTCAATACACTTATTTTCCTATTTCAATTACTGGCGTTATTTATTTATTTGTGCAGAATTCCATCCCCGGAATCCACAACAATACTGAAATAAAATATAGGTAATTTGGTCACTACTCATGTGCATGTAGTTTCATGGTTAGCGGCTCCGAATGAGAAATCAGTGAGATGAGTTCGAATTCACACAAGTCCAATGCAGTCGATTTCGCACAAATTGAATCCATCTCTTCCCCTTCCATATGTCTGGGGAGATTGATCTCTTTAGACTTTGTTCGAACCTAGTTTAAGAGAAGGAATATCCCTGAATACCTAAATCACTCTCCGGGCAAGGCAATGATTTTCCTTTGGGGTGGTAGATATATCCAGAGATGTGGTGAAAGTTCGCAGCCAGAGGCTAACAGTGGCAAATTTGAATCATAACATACGCCCCACGTACTGATTTTAAATGAAGTGGATCTTGCCTTCACTTTACAGTGTATCCTATTGATATATATGTGGGTGTCTGTGTGAGTGTTTGTGTGTGTGTGTGTGTGTGTATATATATATATATATATATATATATATATATATATATATATATATATATATGGTGTCCATAAAGTTCGTGTGCAATTTAAAAATGTCTAACTTTATTTGTATTTGCGATAGAAATAATTTGTAAAAAGGATTAGAAAGAAGTGAATCTATATCTTTTAAGGTTTTATTGAATTTTTTTCCACTTTGCCATATATCTTTCCTCCAACACTTAATAAACTTTTTAACATTGCAAATTACTACAAGATCTCATCCCACGTAAGACAATAACGCCACTAAGACGTAGGGAATTATGATTGTGAAAGAATGTGAGAAAAAGAAATAATATTATTAAGGATCAACAAATTAACATTCTAAGTGATATTCTTAACCGTTGTGTTATAATTAACTAAGCTTTGTGTACTAATCATCAATGGGTTTGTCTTGAGCATTATAACCTGACGAATCCCGTCCGTCTTTAGGCTGGTCTTGACTTCAGACTATTCTTTCTCCTAACTCAGTTGCAAACCAAGGCTAGAGAGACCAGTCTTCTCAGCTATTTAATCTACAGTTGGGCGGAGGACAGAAGAGTGGGGTTTATGCCTTTTTTGCGAAGACATTTGTGCGAAAGTGAACGCAACACACTAGGTCGGGTTTTGAACTCGGCTCGACGAGACCACTTTCTGTATCGATATCCTTTCCACTATTTGGCCACCCTGATTGACTAGGGACTCGGGAAATGGTATCGTCTGTTGGGCAACCCTTCCGAGTCGGACTAAAAAAGTGGCAATCAAAATATATATACGTAATTGACGTTTCTTCATTGCTAGAAGATGTGTAAGGAAATGAACTTATATTTCATCAAGGCGATATTTTCATTTTATATAACAAAGGACAGAAACACACTAGTATGCATGTAAATAAAATATTAAAAATAAGCATTTATGAATTGTGTATATGATATGTGCGTATATGTGTGTGTGTTAAAGTTCACACACTAAAGAGAAAAATGTCCCCATGCCGGGAAAAGGTCCCGGTTGGTGTTAGCACTATCGCATGATAGAAGAAAAAAGAAAAAAGAAAGATGACAGGAAATGTCCTGTTTTTATAGCTGTTTAGACGCGCCCTCTAACGACGTCTTGGGTAACCAAAGTTAGGAAGGTAACCCATATGGTAATATACAAATCAACTTAAATATATACTTAGCTTATCTTAAAATGCCTTAAGCTCCAATTTTTGAGCTCCGTGCTTGTTTTTTGTTTGTTTGTTTGATTGTTTGTTTGTTTGTTTGTTTGTTTGTTTGTTTTTTGTGAATAGGTATTTACTTAGTTATGTGTGCTAATCGTCGATTCCATTAGGGTATATAATTATGGTCCTATAATAAGCAAAAACGTGCGTATAAGATGGTGTTACCAGTTTCGAAAAAAGTATGTAATTGGTAAACATTTGAAACATTAGTCAATATTGTTACAAATATTTTATAATAATCCCAAATTAGCCCATACTATTTTAAAAATATCTCCCAAAGTTCCAAGTATAGAAAATTAAATTTTAATTTGAGTTTCCAAAAGAGTCCCAATCTATCCCCCTCTAGGGTGGTGGCCTTTATAACCACTAATCTTGACGAGTCATACCGTGGAACAAAGCTAGTTTTACAAGAGATTCCTTGATGATCGGATTCCCTGCACAAGTAGTAAACGCCCAAAATGTATAGAGATATTAGGGTTGCTGAAAGTCGCACGGGGTGGGGGGTTAAGAATTCAGAAACAAATTCACTTTTCTAACGAACATACGTTTGCCAAACATCGCACTACGGTATGCGCATCGGTTCTTTAATGAAAATGTTGTCTGTTGCTGAACTCTTGCTGACCTTTTCTTGCCTAAACACCGTTTACCAAATCCAATTCCCATCGCAGTTACCCGCCACTGTTTCCCGCCACTCACACGCAAGCACCTGCGCTACGACCCTGTTATCAGAACGGCCGAGAATTTGATTTCAAGACAGGCGTCGCGAATAGCGTTGGCCACGAGGGAAAGCATAGTAGGACCCAGAAAGAAGAAAATCGAAAAGGGAAAAGGTAGGTCTGACGAACGAAAATTGCATTTGCTATATCTATATTGAAATATTACATTGCAGCGACATTCAGAAAGCGAACGAAACAAGTAGGAATGATCAGAAGAAGAGCAAAGCAAAATCGACTTATTAAACGCAGCCAGCTTGGGGCAAAATCAGTGGAAATGGTTTTGTGTGAAATGCTGCTTGAGCAAGCAAAATCGAGTGCAGGACGCGAATATACGTGATGATATATTTACGGCGACAGAAGGACTGAAGATATGTGCAAAGAAGCGAAAGATTAGACAAGAAAGTAACCTTTTCCATTGCTTTATCTTGTAGACGAATGTAAACAATTAAGACTGAGAATTGAATAGTAGCACAACAGTAACAGTTATAGAAGTGATACACAAATGAAGACTGGTTTATATACAAGGATGGATCAATATCTTAGTCACCTGAAATGTTGTTATTAACTAAATTTTGATTTGGTTTGGTTTGTTTTTGCTTTACGGCATATCAACCTCAATGGGTTATTTAATACCGACAAAATTTTTTATTGCTGCTGTTTTTTAAATTATTGCTGATAATAATTTTTCCTTCAAAAATTATTGCTGGTAATAATTTTTTTTATTACAAAGTATTTTTGGTATTTAAACCTATTTTTACACAAGGTTGGGTGTTATCTATTTGCCTATAGCTGGGACCCCAACTGGTGCTACCACCCCGGGTTAGGGTGGACCTGGGGAACACTAGCAATTAAGAGGTGATTCCACGCTCCTCAAAACCTCCTGGTCAGGGGACTTGCTGTTGAACGTAGTTTATCGTCTTACCCAGGACGCGGATGTAGTTTAATGTCATGCCCAGGACGATAACTGAATTTTGACCTGATGCTTTCACTATATATTGTTCTATTAGAATGATTCATATTCTCCACCGAATTAAGTGCAATTCCAAGGGAATTGAATATAATTTAATATAAGTATTTAGGATTGGTATAAAACATCCAAAAATATGTAAAGTGAAATTCGGAAAAATCAGTTGAATACTTCGTTAAATTTCGTTATCAACTTTTCACTCTTTAAGAGCATTTTGAAAACCACTGAAAACTTCAAGAAAAAAGCTTTACTCCGGCAACATTTCTAATTAGACTGATTGATATGTTTAACAGTATATCAACTCCTTATGGGTTATTTAATGCCGAAATCTTATATTTTGGGGAGATTTGAAGTAATTAAGAATATGTTATATGTAATTCTATCTTGACAAATCAATACATGGTAGATGATTTCATTCATATATATATTGGTTGGTTTTGTTTCACGGCATATCATCATCTTAATTGCTGGTGTTTCCCAGGTCCACCTTAAACCGGGGTGGTAGCACCTGTTAGGGTCCCAGCTATGGGCAAATAGTTAACACCCAAACTTGTGTAAAAATAAGTTTTAATACCAGAAATAATGTTGGAATCTAAATATTCTTCACTTCTTTTTATACTTCCATGGTAAAATGCATTTCTTTAATATATAGTGTGTCGATCATACAATATATTGTTGGTAATATTTTATTTAAAAAAAATGTATTTCTGGTAATATTAATATAAAAGTGGTTATTTTGCTAAAAAATGTACTGTTGATTTTTTCCTTGTGAGTTCATCATTTCTCCATAGTACTACCACACAAGGTCTCCCGATTAGAGACGTTACTGCCGAATGTAGTTTACGCTCATACGCAGCAATACTGTTAATTAGAAATGCTCTGATTAATTTAAATAATTTTAACAGTTGATGTAGTAATGTAGAATTGTCATGTAAATAATTGCCTAATTAGCATAGATGAATCAAAGTCTACATACAACGCCATGGAGTAATGGTAGGAGAGCTCTTGCTATTCGAGATAAATAACTACCAATAACATAGGAAGGAAATCCTACTTCATAACAGTAACATTTCAATAAAAATATCCGTGAACAATTCAGTGAAATATGTACCTTGGAAACATACTAAATATATAAACATGCTGATAAGATATAAAATTAAAATAAAAGATGGCTATATTTTGAAAATTAAAGCTAGTATAAAATAGTGAATAATTATCTCTCTATACTTCTGAGATGAGGTATTACGTAAACTATTTACATTACTAGAACTATTGTCCTTATCTTTGTTACCATATTTATCACAACGTTTCGGCCTTTCAGTATCTGTCTATATTTCTGAGATGAGGTATTATGTCCACTCTTTACATTATTCGAACTATTGTCCTCATCTTTGTCGCCATATTTATCACAAAGTTCGCCCGTTAATGTAGTAATTTAGACATGTGTTATCATGTTATATGTTATTTGTCTTTATCCACTGTGCCATGTGTCCTTAAGAACATACGGCACAGTGGATAAAGACATATACTACATAACATGATAACACATGATCTAACCAACGCCTTTATCCACTATGCCATGTACCTTTAAGGACACATGGCATAGAGGATAAAGACGTTGGTTAGATCCAGTGACAGGATCCAAAGAGTTGTGAGTTCAATACCTGGGTAAGGCAGTGAAGAACTTAGAAAGGTGAATTAACAGGAGATAACTGATAACTGACATCCATTAGACCTGGCACGTGGAACTAGAACAATCAACCCCAACGAGCGAAATAAAGGGTTCAGTTCGACATTCCAACCCCTTGAAGGCCGAAGCGTACAACAGTCGAAACGTTGTGACAAATATGGCAACAAAGATGAGGAGAATAGTCCGTATAAGGAAAATAGAGTGAATACTTATAATTAAATATATATATATATATATATATATATATATATATATATATATATATATATATATATATATAATTGAATATAATAGCATCTATAGGAAAGTATAGAATTTAATTAAATTACATAGTAAAATATTTTTAAATATTTTCATATTTATATTTTATGTAATATTATCTTAACAAGAAAAAGGTGATATGTAATAAACAGCTACTTTTATTTATACTACTTACATACGGATTGCATTCCTCATCTTTGCTGTTATTTTTAACAACGTTTCGGTCGTTCTGTTAAATGAGAAGTACTAAAGATAAGAACTAGAAAATATATCTTTAGAGAAGGGAAGAAGATTAAATAAAGTTTCCAGAATTCCCGGTAGGTTACCCGGATCCACATACACTTGATGAAGGCCGGGGGCACAACCGCCGAATAGTTGCGATAATAGCAACAAAGATGAGGAGAACAGTCTTCATGCAAACTAATGATCTCAAGAAATGCAGACAGAAACCTAATTTTTGATTAGTCGAAATGGCTCGGGATGTTATGGTTAATTCGAGAATTCTAGTCTAAAATTGATTTACGATGGAAAAATTTAAATATTTCGTCATTATTAAGATCAAATGCATGGTTTGCATATTGTATATGGTAGAATAAATTATTTCCTTTTGTTATATAAAATAAAATATTTATGTCAAATAAATATATATTTTATGTTAGTGTGCAAGAGAATTATTGATTTAACGAAGTATGTATTAGCATACCTTTCACAGCAGATAAAACCGAATCGGTATTTAAAGTTCAAATATCGGTTAAGAACAGTGTTTCTGTAGCAAAAATACACTTAGTAAAGATGGCCATTCCCAAATCGGCTTTCTGTACGAAAGAATCCGGAGGTAAATTCTTCACTTAGTTATTCTATAATGGTTGATAGAGAATGATACTCCGAATCATGCAGATACCTTGAAAGAGCTCCTGTAACCATTTTCAACATGGACAGGGGTCAACAATTTGGTTTGATAGAAAAATCACAGAATATACAATATCCCATTAATATCTGTCCTTCACCGCGTGTAGTTACAGTGAGAGAGGTGCTCTATGCAGTTTCAGCCTTGACAGAGTTCATCAACTTGTGTTTAATATTTGATAGAGAAATGACTTAATAAAAAATATCCTATAAATATCTTACTGCTCCACGATTAGTGATAGTGAAAGAGCTGCTGTATCCATTTTCAACATTGACAGGGCTCGGCAAATTGATTTGATCGTTTGGCATTTGGAGCGGAAGTGAGCAGAGACGCTATTATCGTAATGCATTACGCCACATGTCATAACCTTTTTAATAAATTTGTTATTAACCAACAGATGTTGGTAAGAATCTCATTATATATTTACAATTGAGTAAACAATATATCATGTGACTACGTAATATTATTAAAATAAATGATAATAACTAAGGTGATCGTGTCATTTTTTGTTATTCAAAAAACAACGTATTTTTCTGGCTGAATATGGTAGACTATACATTTCTACATATCAGATTAATGTTAGTCATGCCAATAAGAGGGAATGTGAGAGCCCTCAATATTTACATGATGAGGGGAAACACATTGAAAATAATTTTAAACTTCTACAAAACCCTAATTACTTCATATTCAACTCAAAATATAAGGCTCGTCGAATTCTCAAAATAAAGGAATGAGGCATATATGCAAATCTAACGAAACGAGTTCCATTGCTCTACCCACAAAGATTATCACAAATACAATTGAAAAAAAATATCTAAGCTTAACATAATGATTACAACTAATTTTAAAGCAATAATTAATTAATTAAAACCAAGATAATTAGCTAAAACTTAAGGGGTAATCTATATTCTCAACTGTAATAACTGCCGCCAAGATTATATACGAAGAATCGTAAAGAATTTAAATAAAAGTTAATATGAACACGAGAGACGAGAAATGTTTTGCATAACAAAAACTTCAGTGCATAAATTGCTCACCGTAACGAGACTGACTAATTTTGATTTAGAAAATTGTTAGTTTAATTAGAAGATAAATCTATTTGCTGAGTTGGAAAATGTACAGAAAGTGCTGTAATTGCTAGATAATTTACAGAAAAATTTACAAGCCGCTTCTTAAAATATTACACCTTTCTTGGCACACCTTCTATTATCAAATTGGAGAAGAGTTAATGAGAAACGTGATGGAAACAAAGGAAACGAAAGTAAATGAAACCGGTTAGATTGTTAAATTTTATTTCCACATATTATTAAAAATAATTCATTTTTTTCTTTATGTTTTTCGATGTTAAATATTCTCGATATGAGACGTTCTCTTTTTTGTGTTAGTGATCCAAACGACTTTCTTGAACTGGCAGGGAAAAGTTCTGTGTGAAGGGCTATAAAACAATTAAGATTGGTCTAAGAAATGGTGAAGGAATTATCGGCATTCTTATCTTTTAATGACCCCTGTGTTTTCTTAGATCTATATCCATTTTCGTGTGCGTTTGTCAGCATGCGTGTATATATGTGTATATCCCATCTCCATACATACACACCGGAGTAGCAAAATTATGGAAAATAAATCATAATATTTTTTTAAAAACCCACATTACAACCAAAAACATTTGCGGTTTCTCTCTTCCTTTATATAGATATATATATAAAAAATTTAAAAGGTCCAAATATATATTGACCACTAATATTATCAATCTATATTGCGTTTATATGTATATATATATATATATATATATATATATATATATATATATATATATATATCATTCGCAGTACTGTTTCGCTGTATCACAGTTTTTCAATGCGTCTAGACAACCGAATGCCTCAACCCAGGATGGAAATCCAGTCAGAGTTTCTCCCACTGGTCAATCTTCATTCACAGAATGAGATAGCTAAATCTCGCATAGTGTTTTTAGAAATCTAAACAGATATCAATAAGCCGGAGTGCTTCATTCATTTTACTGAAGAGCTTTGCATTTACACAGGTTGCTCTTCTTTGTATAATTAGCCTGTCATTCAACAGTGCTCACTTGAAATATATCTTCAAGATATATATATATATATATACACACACACACACACACACACACACACACACACACACACACACACACACACACACACACACATATATATATATATATATATATATATATATATATATATATATCAATTATGTAGTGCGTATTCAATTTATGTAACGTAAATCATTCAAACGAAAAAAAACTGCACTATCTTTCGATGTTGCATTACTACCTGGAATTTAACAAAAACACACTGAAATGTCTACCTGATGATGGTCGTTCGAAACGACTGAAATCCCGGCTAGTAGAAAAGATAAGACCTGATAAAACTGGAATTTATAAACAAGGATCATACCATTCATTAACGGATTCGAAGTTGATTGTATTTTATTATTAAATATTGTTTGCGAGAGTGGTTCTTGCCATATAATTAGCTTCAGTATTTGTTTTTCGTTTGAATGATTTACGTTATATATATATATATATATATATATATATATATATATATATATATATATATATATATATATATACATGAGTTTCATTAAAAAAAGACTGAGATGGTACTGCGGCTATGATTTTATTTTATTTTATTTTACTTATGTTCTTATAACATTCCTCTTTTATGGACGTAAATCATGTAGTAATTGTCCAAATATTTTGTATAGCCGAGCTTTTTCGGCTATAACTATTATGAAAGATGATTTTATTTTTAATTTTAAATGAATGTATGGCTTGTTTATGTATGCATCTAGAGTTGTAGGAACGATTTTATTTCCAAAAATTGTCAGGACATTGCGGCCGTGTTCATAGTTGATATTTAGTGAAGGCTTTTTTTTTTTGTTAACAATGCTTCCATTATGTTTGGCCTATTTTTACATGTGGATGAGGCTATTATATTTGTATGATTAACAAGTATGCTGCGGATAGAGTTTGTTAGTTCTCCATGTGTATTCAAATGGGACCTAATTGAGCTATGGTCAGAGAAATGTAACGTGAGTCTTCTTTTTAGGCATTTTACAGTATATCCAATATAATTATTTATGAATTTGGTTTGCTCCGTAACACAAATCCTTCCGTGAATTTGTAAATAATATTGGTTCATTGTAATTTGAATCTTGCAGGTGTGTTGTCGAGTTATCATTGTTGACAATGAAGTTAGAAAACAAGAATCGTGTCCTTCCAAGAGTGTCAGTGAGTTAACGTTTTCTTAATCTGTTAGCGAAGTGATTTCGCCAGTAATTACACTAATTTTAATGATTTATTCTTTGAATGACATTTTTACAATATTAATTAAGCTGCATTATTTAATAATTAAAAAAAAATGTTCGATCTGCAGTAAAAAAAAATTGCTGAAATCTTCTAATTATTGGACCAAGTCCATGTCACGTCAACGGAAAAAAAACTTACAATAATAGAAATTTTGAATTCTTGCATTTCTACATTATTCAAAAATCTAGCGTCGCATTTCTGCATATTCAAAAATATTCTGTTAACGACAGCACACTTTTTAATAAAACATCTTTCGACAAGCATCAAATTCATTTTCGTCTTGGAATTCTAACCGAAATTACCTGAAATTGAGAAGAAAAGGACGTCTATGCCTGAGGATGATAAATATTTTTTACCGAAAGTACTTGCAAGCAATATGGACTGAACATCTAATCAACTGTACAATTAATAAAAACAAGGATCGCGTCGTTCAACGAGTGGTCAGTGAGTTAATGCCTCATTAATCTGTTAGCTAAGTGAGTTCTCCATTAATTACATTAACTTTATTGATTCATTCTTTCAAAGACTACTTTACAATATTAATTAAACCGCATTATTTAATAATAATAATAATAATAATAATACTAATATATATATATATATACATACATATACATATATATATATATATATATATATATATATATATATATATATATATATTTAAATGAGTGACAGACAGACAGACAGAGGAAGAGGGAGAGTGTGAATGTGAAGGAGAAAGAAGTTGCACTGGGTTAAGAAAAACTGAATAGACAATTTTATTTTTAGCCATCATTATTTGGTCATTGATCTTCAATTAAAGATTTTATTTTCTTCTTAAACGGACTTTTAATCTTTCAGATCAGATGTATCAGTTTTTCTCTGTTCACTTTTGGGATATCCGTTTCGACTGCTTTGAAATCAGGAATCAAAGTTTTATTTGAAGAATTTTTTTCTGAATATGTTATTGTACTTTGAAAATGGAATATTGCTCGACCTATCAAGTTGAATTAACACATCTGACAATGAGATCTGTTTAATAATATGTGAAGAATTCTGTTGTCGACTGTGTCTTGATATTCTGAATGGATTTACCTCTTCTATAGAGTTCTATATTTTTCAAATAAACACCATTTGATATTGTTAAAAGCTTCATATGCAGACTGGAAATTTGGTGTGGGATTTTAACGCATCAACATTGAAAGTCTACTTGATACCAGTTCAAATCCTGAGTAAATATATTTTTAACAGACATATGATAATTAATTTTCATTTCAATAAGTCCTTTTTATTTCGAAAGAAAGTAATTGCAATTTATTTTTATTTTACCAAAATATATTATGTCCAATATTGTTGAGGGTATATTAAATATTTTAGTCACTTCAGCAAGCCTGGAGAGTAAGAAAAACGAAAGGTAGCTACAAAAAGAAAGTTTGATGAAGAAAGCATTTCTTTATGATAAGTAAAAAAGCAAAATGCCTAAATATTTTCGATTAGCTCTGTTTTTACTAAGCTTAAGTACAAAATATTATGTATTCAATTCGTAATCTTATTTCAATTAAACTCGTAATTATTCTAAAATTAAAAAATGCTGCCGGATATGAGACAAAAATCGGTCGATGTTTAAATGATTAAATTAATGCGTCAAATCATTATTAAAGTCCCATTTCCTGCGTGGATCTGCAGCGAGATTTATGGACAAATCCGATTTCAGGCGCAGCTCCGGTTGTAAATTTTACAAGTTATTTTTTACACAAAATATTAACGGAGACGAAATAATAATGTTTGATGTTTTCAGCATTTTACAATACGGGAAACATTAGTGTACTCTTGGATACTAAATGTTATATTTCATGATAAAATAAAGTTTTATGTTATATTTCATGTAAAATAAAAATTTATGCTATATTTCATGATAAAATAAAATTTTATGTTTTATTTCATGTAAAATAAAGTTTTATATTATATTTCATGATAAAATAAAATTTTATGTTATATTTCATGTAAAATAAAATTTTATGCTATATTTCATGATAAAATAAAATTTCATGTCATATTTCATGTAAAATAAAACTTTATGCTATATTTCATGATAAAATAAAATTTTATGTTTTATTTCATGTAAAATAAAGTTTTATATTATATTTCATGATAAAATAAAATTTTATGTTATATTTCATGTAAAATAAAATTTTATGCTATATTTCATGATAAAATAAAATTTCATGTCATATTTCATGTAAAATAAAACTTTATGCTATATTTCATGATAAAATAAAATTTTATGTTTTATTTCATGTAAAATAAAGTTTTATATTATATTTCATGATCAAATAAAATTTTATGTTATATTTCATGTAAAATAAAATTTTATGCTATATTTCATGATAAAATAAAATTTCATGTCATATTTCATGTAAAATAAAACTTTATGCTATATTTCATGATAAAATAAAATTTTATGTTTTATTTCATGTAAAATAAAGTTTTATATTATATTTCATGATAAAATAAAGTTTTATGTTATATTTCATGTAAAATAAAATTTTATGCTATATTTCATCATAAAATAAAAAAATTATGTTTTATTTCATGTAAAACAAAGTTTTATATTATATTTCATGATAAAATAAAGTTTTATCTTATATTTCATGTAAAACAAAGTTTTGTTATATTTCATGATAAAATATAGTTTTTTATTATATTTCATGTAAGACAAAGTTTTATGTTATAATTCATGATAAAATAAAATTGTATGTTACATTTCATGTAAAATAAAATTTTATGTTATATTTCATGATAAAAAAAATGTATTTTTTTCATGATAAAATATAGTTTTATGGTATATTTCATAAAAATATAACAACGTGAATTATATGGAGGGCATCACTTCCAGAAAGGCAGTGATCGTAAATAATCTGTATTGATCCCGTCCTTTCTATGTACAATTATACGTTCACCAATTGCTATATTTAGTATATTCTTCTCCTTACGGTTTGGACCAATTTCACCTTAAGACTTACGGTCATATCAGGGTGAAACACTAGTTTTCCTTAATTAACATTGAGCATTGTCAGTGCCTAGACGTGAGAATACTAGAGACAGTAAGCGGAAGGTGCAATGGATAAGGTCTTGGAAATCAAAATTGAAGAGAAGACTGCGAATTCCAGTCGGATTCGTATTACTCATTTACACGCTAATAGACTTGGGAGAGGTATGAATCTTCTTCTTCTCCGCTAGCAATGGGTTACATATTAGGATTTTTGCCAAATAAATCATAATTCTTACAATCTAAATATTATTTGAATAAGCTGCATGAGGTTGATAAGCCGTAAAAAAGGTCAATCAATCAATCAGCCCTGTTGCACTTAGAAACACATCAAATATTCTTGGCGTGGATTTGACGCAATTAGGGAAACAATCTTAGATACTTTGAATCTATACTTTTATTATCCGCGATCTATCGACTGCACATTCAGGCTTCGATGTCATTTTCCTCTACATACCAAAGGTAATCTGTGGGTGCGTGGAGGACACTTTAACACGGAAAACTCAATCTACGAATAATTTCGAATTGTACCATATGTTTTCCTTCTGAGATTTTCTGCCAAAAATCCACGTGCACCATTGTCATAAAATGAAGCACTT
>OZ038484.1:13608253-13643253 GCA_964036315.1 Acanthosepion esculentum
TACTTATTCTGAAGCACAAGATTTCTTGGTAAACGCAGATATCTCATGCGAAATCCCGTTGTCCTGGAAAAACGACTTTGTCGTAGATCTATGTAACCTTGCACTGAATCGGATAGATATTCGTTAAAATGTCTTATTCATGAAAATAGTAAATACAGTGATTGTATAGAATCATTATCCGGGTATTTTAACAGTGATGGTATATAGAAATATTTTTTCCAATTAAAATAAAATAAATCACTTTTTTATTTTTTATCTTGAGCATATATTTCATACACCCAACACACGTACGATTTAATTAACTTCTAATTTCCAATAATTATCATGGGATTAAATAGACTAAATTATTTATTTTCTGAATATTTACAGCTGAAAATAAGATGCGTCTTATCATATCAAATAGTCAAGGTATTATTAGTAAGAATTTGTTTGCGAAGTCTTGCTTATATGGCAGGGTTTAAACAGTGCACCACAGCTACACGTGTCACTTAACACATAGCTTGGGAAGAATGATAGTTTCATGCCTTTCTCAAGGGCATTAGTTTGGAATTTGAAATAGGCTCTTTGAAACCATTTTCCGTGCCTATAACAGTTGCACTACTTGTTCCTCATAGGCACACACATAAACTCCGATAACCACTATATATATATATATATATATATATATATATATATATATATATATATATATATATATATATATATATATATATGTTTATCAAGAGACTTTCTGCTCAAGTGTTTAATATAAGACACTTCCTACGCTACATTAGGTAAACAGACGTAACTGAAACTATCTTATTAATTACATAGGCATATATTTTAATATACTTTATTGTTATACGTTATTTTTATAGATACAAATATTTAAGTAAATGCTCTGTTTATAATAAACAGTATTAACAACATTTATCGGCCTGAATATCCGAGAAATTTTCATAGAAAATATGTGTCCTCAGGACAGGAATTGAACCTGTATCCTGCACGGAACAATCTGGTTAGCAAGGTCGATTTTACTGCTTTTGAACTACAAATTTCAATGATTTCCCTCGAAAGTTCATATATGCTTGAAACGTATCTAAACGTAAACTAATGACGTGACACACTAAGAAATAATTCGTTTGAGGGAAATTATTGAAGATTGTAGTATAAATGCAGTAAAGTGGACCTTGCTAATCAGACGCGCCTCTGTAGCTAAACTAGTATAGAATGTCAGACTATATATATATATATATATATATATATATATATATATATATATATATATATATATATATATATATATATATATATATATACAGCGACAGGGAGAGAAAGAGAGACAGGGAAACATAGATAGATAGATAGATAGATACGGAAGTATTACTTAACTGCATTTGCCCTTATCAAAGCATTTACTTAAATATTTGTATCTATACTAATAATGTATAATAATAAATTATATTAAAATTATTATCGGTACATTGTTCCTTTTGTAGTGTGTATATATATATATATATATATATATATATATATATATATATATATATATATATATATATATATATATATATGTAAAAGTGAACATAGAAGTCAACGCTTAGAGGCGACAATCTGTTTCATGCTATATGCAATCGTCAGTTGCCTGACGATTGCATCTAGCATGAAACAGACTGTCGCCTCTAAGCGTTGACTTCTATGTTCACTTTTATCTTTACACACTTTTATATTGAGCGCTTTATCCCATAAATATAGCACATCTTAAGACTATATTTCATCATATATATATATATATATATATATATATATATATATATATATATATATATATATATATATATCCGAGTGGATTTGTTTAATCGTTGATATCATATTTTCAGTTAAACTAAACTTAGATTTATATCATATTATTGTTGATATCATATGTTGATATTATATCATATGATGATATCATATCATGTTGTTGAACTCATACTGTTGATATTATATTGTCTGTTTAATAAACAGTTAATGACAAAATCTGAGGAGAAGGAAATAAATAAGATTTTGTAGGCGATGCACGCATATATGCCGCCATTTCCAAATTGTATAAAAAATAATTGTACTGTGACGAACATGATTTCAAATGTATGCATTCTGGCTTTCATTACTTTCACATGTTATATTATACTAACTTGGCGCAATTATTCAATTATTTACTCAGAAGCAAAATTTGTTTCGTATTTCTAAAAGTACGAAAAAGAATTGGAGTATCACTACATTAGTTTAATTTAATCACATTGTCAAATATATATTGCTAAACTCTATTTTTGTTGAAATTGATAAAACGTCACTGAATTACATACATTCATGTGAAGCAAATTTTAAGTATATAATATCAAGATTTTTACTTACGGATTTTATATACATACATACATACATACATACATACATATATATATATATATATATATATGTGTGTGTGTGTGTGTGTGTGTGTGTGTATATATATATATATATATATATTCTCTTATTATATACTTATATATATCTAATACTCTATTTTTATATAAATCTCAGATCTTTTCTATCTAGACGTTTCTCTCTGTGTGTGTATGCATATATATATATATATATATATATATATATATATATATATATATATATATATATATATATATATATATATATATAATTCCCCTTATTTTCTGTCCTTACATGTATTTAATATTCTACTTTTATTATATCACAAATCTTTTCTATCTTTCTCAGTAAAGCAGTAACTAACAAACTATATGTATATGTGTGTTTGTTTGTGTGTGTGTGTAAAGAATAGGAAAGGAATACCTTTTTAAAATTACAAAATATATTAATAAAGATAATAAAATACTTTAGAAGGGGGTATGTTTCAACAGCCTGAATAAAGTTGCTGATTTCGATGATTGTAAGCAGTTCCGTTCCCACTCGGTAATAATACTGACAGCAAACAGATCAAGCCTCAGTTTTGAACAAATATAGTTGTTGAGTTTACCACGCCTCGTATTGTCTTTGTGTTGTGTTAGCTTTTCAGCAGCCTGTCTCGTAGAATTTCTCTTTCCAGCCTAAGCCTAATGGAACTTCTGCTATGTATGTAAAAATTATTGTTAAAAAGGAACTGCAATCGGACGTGACCAGGCAGCTCTGCTTCAGTCACTTTCTCATCGCCATAACTCAGCTTTCTTCTAACTTTTCTACAAAATATTTTCATGGTAATTTTTATGAGCTTTCCTCAACAGTGCATTGACTTTACAAATTCAAGCCCAGTACTAGATTGGCAGTTAGGTCTCAACATATTACTGTTAAAAATTAGTAGATTTATCCGTAAGTTCTATGCTAATATTTTCTTCTCTGGCAATTCATGTTTATGGAACTCTCTTCCCGCTTCTGGCATTCGAGTCAACATTGATCTTCAAATATTTAAATGCAATGTCAATCGTTATCATCTATTCATTTGTTTTCTGTTCTTTAATTGTTCTATTTCCTTAATAATGCATTATTTTTCATATATTCACTCACATTCAGTAACCCCTTGCATATTTGTAAATTTATTGCATTGCTTCCGGTGACAAGATGAAATTTAACTAACCTCTTCCGCTGACATGGTGTGGAAAAGCTATATGGAATCAATTGCTAAGTCTGCTGCTAAGAACGGTGGTTCACTGTGTTGTGGTAGGAGGTTCTTTTTTTCTACCTTACATATGACTTACTTAAATCTACCATTCGTCCATGCATTGCTGCCACATGTGGTTTGGTGTTTCTGCTATGTAGTTTGTACTGCCACTTTAATAATGTTTACTACTTCTCATAATCTATCACACTCAGTATCCTTATTCGTCTTAATACTTTTATTATTTGCCTAGATTGGCGTGTAATAATGATATATACCGGGTGTCAGAGCAAAATTGTCCAAATCTTGTAACCCCATAATTATCCATCCCACAAATGGTTTAATATCTAAAAAGACCTCTAAACTAATTAAGTTTCTTTTTTCCTGGTTTTCAGATAAGACATTTAGCCAACTTGACACCATTTTGCGTAAGATTCACTGAAAAACCCTTTAACTTATTTAGCTAAAAAGAGAGCAGGTGGAAATTGTTTTGTGTCGAACCCACTCTCTTCCGAATTGAACAATGGTGAGAGGAAAAAGATTATTCAGACCTTCAGAAATGGTACTAACTTTCATACTCTGACTCCCATCTCCTTTCAAGAACCATCAAGTGAACAGTGAATACGTTTAAACAAGAGGCGACAGTAGAGAGGAAAACTGGATCAGGAGGTCACAGCAGGACGAGAGATCATCATTTCAACTTAGAGCTAAAGAGATCAATTAGAAAAGATCCAACTCAATCCATAAGACGTTTGGCACGTGAGAGAGGAGTTTCCATTATGACAGTCCAAAGAGCAGTGAAAAAAGATTGAAACTTAAGTCGTACGTGGAACCTGTGAGGCACCTTGTTACTCCATGACAGAAAGTCATAAGGTTAGAGAAGGCGAAGATCATCTTGAATAGGTTGGAGAATGATCCTGAAATAAAAAATATATATAGTCCTACTGTTTCGCAGATCATCAGTGTGGCTAGACGTCCGGTTGCTTCTAGCCAGGATCGAAACCCGACTGAATTGGTGTCAATATATAGATATATATAGATATATCACATTCGTCCCCCAACTGTCATACATTCGTCCCCAACTTTCATACATACACTATCGCTATATTTATTTTTTTATTCCCGGAGTTATTTTTTCTGATTTCTTTTTGAATGTGTCGGTCTTACGAATTGGATCGTAATTACGATTCCAATGTCATAAATCATAACCATAGAATATTAGTCTTTAAGCCCTATTATTATATATATATATATATATATATATATATATATATATATATATATATATATATATATATATATATATATATAAAGAGAGAAAGAGATAAAAACAAAATGATATACATAGATCGATAGATATATAGATCCAAGGAAATTTCTCGATTCTAATAAATGAATTTTCTCCAATCAAGATTCGATATTTGGTAATAAATTGGGTTCAAGCCGAGAATTTCGTAGATAACATTATCTACTAACTGTAAATGATCACTTCTACTACTTGTTATTTAATCCATTGTTATCCCCAATGAATTCTTTTTGTTAAATACGGAAAATGTCTGTGAAGATTTAGATAAGAATGTCTAAATTCGGGCTGTTGCATCAAATATTTCGTGTTTGACAATGACATGTAAATCTTCTTCGTAACGTAAAAGAAACGTAAAATGTAAGTTGTCGCGAACAGGCACTTTTATATCTATTTTTGTATTAATGCTGTGCCCTCTAGAGATCTATCCATGAAACTTTTTTGTTCATTATTTTTATCAACGGCCTTCCCGATGTCCTCAGTTACCGACTCAGTTTACTCTTGTCTTAGCAGTAAGTCTCAGGGTTTTTATAAGATCAAATTGGTAGCTGATCTCGCAAATGACCTACAATCTGCTATTAACAGGGACAAGAAGTGGTTTGTTTATTTGAATTCCTCTAAAATGAAATTGCTCTCTATTATTCCTCTTAAAGAAACGTTTGACATTTTTTAAATCCCCAGGACAGCAACTCACTTCACCTTCTTGGTTTCACGTTTTGAATTAGACTGATTATATTGAAGTAAATTGCAAAGTCTGCTGGAAACGTCAGTTTACAAGTTTGTGCCAGACGATGTTTATCTTCAGAATCTTTGTGTGCACATTTAAATGTCTACCTTTCGTCCGTCCATCGAATATTGATGCCACATCCGAGCTTGCTTATCTCATATGCATCTAGATATGTGATACGTTAAATGTCATACGAATAATGACGTTGAATAAGCGTTAAAAATCCATCTTAATTTAGCATCTAAACTTGAAATTCAGGAAAGTACTCATTTACTAATAAGTATGTGGCTGCACCATCTTAATTGTGTACAGGAATTTCGATTCTAAAATTCTTTATACTGGAATCTACAATTTGGAAATTCATATAGATAAATAACTCTAACCATGTCTTGCTTTTTTAAAAAAATTATAAATGTTTAATTTGAATTTTAAGGTATATTTCCATCAGTATCTGTCTATATTTATGAGATGAGGTATTATGTACATTATTAGGACTATTGTCCTCATCTTTGTCGCCATATTTATTACAACGTTTCGGCTGTTGTACGCTCCGGCCTTCTTCGGTTGGTTGGAATGTTGAACCGAACCCTTTATTTCGCTCAAAGGGGTAGACTGTTCTAGTTCCACGTGCAATGTTTTGATGGATGTCAGTTGTCAGTTATCTCCTGTTAATTCACCTCTGAATGTTCTCCAATGCCTTAACCGGGTATTGAACTCACACTCTTTGGATCCTGTCACTGGATCTAACTAACGCCTTTATCTACTGCGCCATGTGTCCTTGAAGAAGGCCGGAGCATCCAATGACGGAAACGTTGTAATAAATATGGCGACAACGATGAAGACAATAGTCCGAATAATGTAAATAATGTTGACAAATATCTCTAACCATGTCTTGCTTTTTTCAAAAATTTAGAAATGTTTTATTTATTAATAAATATTAAGATCTTTAAGTTATTAATACTTGTAAATAGTATTAAAAGGTATTAAAAAATATATTGATTTTTAAGGTATATTTCTGTATATATATATCAACGCATTTACTTCTTTGTATGAGCATGGGGAAAATATTGGTTGTTTAGAATTATGAACGAGGTTTTTCATCTTTTTTCAGTATGTCACAATGACTCAAACGTAGAGCCCCTATTGATATCGAATTCCTTACTGTAGTAAGATATTTAAATATAGGCTGTTAATCACTGCCTCATAACATAGTTTTTACTTAAAAGAGATAATCTGCTAATCAATCCCTGGTGACGTCTTTTTCTTAAATGTCATATCCCTTCAGGATGTAGACGATGATGGAGCCCTTTTTTTTTATTAGCTGTGAATTGCTACGATTTCTCGGGGACAATAGTTGAGGTTTAAGTTTTGAATTCAGAATATAGTGGGTATCTTCATCTACGGTGGTTTTCATCTAAGTTAGAGAGGCAAGGATATCCTGATATTTATCCCATAACTGGGGAAGAAATATCGATCAATTCCTTTACAAATGACACTTGTGTGAAACTGAGGCAAAACCAGGCTGAATCCACTTACAGCGACGTCCCTCTAACCAAGCATCCGCACGTGGCTTGCAAACTAAGAAATATTATTTAAAGATATTTTAAAAGGAGAAAAAGGAAAAACATAAAATATAAAAATAGAATAAATTTAAAAATATATGTCAGTTATTGATGATTAAACGTAAGAAGAAGAAAGAGAAAAGAAGAGGACGGAAACGTAGAAGAAGAAGAAGAAGAAGAAGAAGAAGAAGAAGAAGCAGAAGGAAAAATGAAGACGAGAAAGAAAAAAAGAAGAAGTAAAATAAGAATAGGAAGGAAAATAAAAACGACGAAGAAGAAAAAAAGAAAAAATGAAGAAAATATTCGAAAGAAAAGAAGAAGAAAAAAAGAAGAGAAGATAAAGAAGGAAAAAGAAAAAGAAGACGAAGAAGAAAAAGGAGCACAAGAGGAGATAAAGAAGAAGATAAATAAAAAGAAGATGAAATAAAATTAGAAGACGAAAGGGGACAAAAGAAGACCATAAAGAAAAAAGAAGAAATGAAGAAGACGAAGAATAAGAAAAAAGAATAAGAAAAGAAGACGAAGAAGAAGCAGAAAAAAGAAGACGAAGAAGAAGAAAAATAAGAATAAACAAAAGAAGAAGAAGAAGAAGAAGAAGGTGATGATGATGATGAAGAACGAGAAGAAAACATATGAAACAAGATTGCTAAAAGAAGAAAAGAACATGAAAAGCAACGAAACGGTGTTGTTAAAAATAAAGTTAAAATAAAAGAACGAGAAAGAATCACAATATAAAAATGAGGCAAAGAATGAAGCCAATTTGAAAATAAAAGAAAGAAAATAAAATGGCATCAAAGAATAAGGGAATGGAAATCTTACAGAATGTGAAAAAAGTGTAAGAAATAGAGTGAAGTGTAAAAGAGAGGCGAGAGGAAGAGGAAAGGAGAGAGAAGGAAGAAGAAAAAAAAGGAAGAAGAAAGGACAGGGGAAGAAAAGAGGCGAGAGGACGAAGAAAGGAAAGAGGTAGAAAGAGGCGAGAGGAAGAAGAAAAAAGAGAAAGAAGAGAGACGAGAGGAAGTAGAAAGGAAGGAGGACGAAGAAAGGGAAGAGAAAAAAGACAGGCGAGAGGAATAAGAAAGGAAAGAGGAAGAAGAAAGGAAAGAGGAAGGTGAGAGGAAGAAGAAAGGAAAGACAGAGAATAGAGGTGAGATGAAGAAGAAAGGAAAGAGGAAGGAGAAAGGAAAGAGGAAGAAGAGAGGTGAGAGGAAGAAGAAAGAAAAGAGACAGAATAGAGGCGAGGGGAAGAAGAAAGGAAAGAGGAAGAAGAAAGGAGAGAGGTAGAAGTGAGGCGAGAGTAATAAGAAAGGAAAGAGGACGAAGAAATGAAAGAGGAAGAAGAGAGGCGAGAGGAAGAAGAGAGGAAAGAAACAGAATAGAGGCGAGAAGAAGAAGAAAGGAAAGAGGAAGAAGAAAGGAAAGAAACAGAATAGAGGCGAGAGGAAGAAGAAAGGAAAGAAGAAAGAGAAAGGAGAAAGGAAGGAGAAAGGAAAGAGGAAGGAGAAAGGAAAGAGGAAGAAGAAAGGACAGAAACAGAATAGAGGCGAGAGGAAGAAGAAAGGAAAGAGGAAAGAGAAAGGAAGAAGAAAGGAGAAAAGAAAGAGGAAGGAGAAAGGAAAGAGGAAGGAGAAAGGAGAAAGGAAAGAGGAAGGAGAAATGAAAAAGGAAAGAGGAAGAAGAAAGGAAAGAGGACGAAGAAAGGAAAGAGGTAGAAAGAGGCGAGAGGAAGAAAACAGGAAAAAGAGAAGCGAGCGGAAGAAGAAAGGAAAGAGGAAGAAAAGAAAGAGGAAGAATAAACGCAAGAGGAAGAAGAAAGGATAGAGGAAGGAGAAAGGAAAGAGGAAGAAGAAAGGAATGAGGAAAAAAGAGTCGAGAGGAAGAAGAAAGGAAAGAGGAAGGAAAGAGGAAGGAGAAAGGAAAGAGGAAGAAGAGACGCAGGAGGAAGAAGAAAGGAAAGAGGAGTAAAGAAAGGGAAGTGGAAGAAGAAAGGAAAGAGGAAGAAGAGACGCAGGAGGAAGAAGAAAGGAAAGAGGAGTAAAGAAAGGGAAGTGGAAGAAGAAAGGAAAGATGAGTAAAGAAAGGGAAGAGGAAGAAGAAAGGAAATAGGAGGAAGAGAGATGAGGGGAAGAAGAAAGGAAAGGGAGGCGAGGGGAAGAAGAAAGGAAAGAGGAAGAAGAAAGGAAAGAGGAAGAAGAAAGGAAAGAGGAAGAAGAGGGCGAGAGGAAGAAGAAAGGAAAGAGGAAGAAGAGAGGAAAAAAGAAGAGATTTAAGAAAGAAACGAGCGAACAAAGGGAACAAATAAAACTTGAAAGGAATTTTATAAGGAACGAAACAAGAAAAAGAATGAGTAAAAATATTTGACGATCAAATCAATCTGAAAGCACAAGACTGCTTCTAATAACCGAAGTTGTTTTGAAAGGGTTCATGAAATTTATGAAATCTAACGATAACTATTCAAGCCATCCCGTCTTGTTGACCGAATAAAAACCGCCGAAACGGGTCAATACTTAGATGCGTAGCAGCTCAAGTGTTCACATCGGATGACAGGAAATTAACCACGTTCAACTCCATCATTATTTTGATTGTGTTGAGGCTGAAACATTAATCAATAGACACGGGATTAAGAATTCTTAATAAGTAGATAAAGGAGTTCGAATAAGGTAAACAGTGGGGAAAAAAGTAGCACAGCAGAAAAACAGGGGTCTGAAGAAAAGTAAAAGGGGCTAAAGGGAGAAACAGAGAATCGGTGATAGCAATAGAGTTGGTCGGATGAATCGTCGGTAAAAACATACGTGCATGCGTGTAACCACGTGCACGTTCGCAGTCAAAAACGGCCCTAAAGCCAACACGGGCGCGATAGCATGCATTTATGTGCGCCTGTATCTCAAACGAAGACCTTATCTCTAATTGCGAGGCGAATTGGCTGAGTCATGTCCGGCAGTCATAGAAAATATCGCAGTGTGAATGAATCATACGGAAATGGGAAGTATAAGAAGCTCAGAAGCAGCGAAGAAACGCAAAACAAACTCGGCCGTGTTCTCAATGAACTGAACTTTACGATAGACGAAGGGTTACTTTTCTAGGCTTTTATGCTTCCTTGTGTATCTTTCTGGTTTACTGTGATATGTAATAAATCCTTGTGTTTTTGAAGCGATCAATAAAGTTTGTATCAACACTTTGTTAAAAGAGACATCAAGACGTACATATCTCACCAAAATTAACGGCTACTCAAATACGAATATCTACTAAAAAGAATATTTTAAAGTGATAAAAATATGCCGGATTATGTTATATTCCGACCTAATAGGAAAATATACTTGAAAAACAAGGTGGATAAAATAAGTAAAGGTTTATTGTAAAAACTAGTACAATAAGAAAAAAGGTAACAGTTATGAACAAGGTCGTCGCCAGTAGTGAGTGCTAATAGGAAAATATACTTGAAAAACAAGATGGATAAAATAAGTAAAGGTTTATTGTAAAAACTAGTACAATGAGAAAAAAGGTAACAGTTATGAACAAGGTCGTCGCCAGTAGTGAGTGCTAATAGGAAAATATACTTGAAAAACAAGATGGATAAAATAAGTAAAGGTTTATTGTAAAAACTAGTACAATAAGAAAAAGGTAACAGTTATGAACAAGGTCGTCGCCAGTAGTGAGTGCTAATAGGAAAATATACTTGAAAAACAAGATGGATAAAATAAGTAAAGGTTTATTGTAAAAACTAGTACAATAAGAAAAAGGTAACAGTTATGAACAAGGTCGTCGCCAGTAGTGAGTGCTAATAGGAAAATATACTTGAAAAACAAGGTGGATAAAATAAGTAAAGGTTTATTGTAAAAACTAGTACAATAAGAAAAAAGGTAACAGTTATGAACAAGGTCGTCGCCAGTAGTGAGTGCTAATAGGAAAATATACTTGAAAAACAAGATGGATAAAATAAGTAAAGGTTTATTGTAAAAACTAGTACAATAAGAATAAAGGTAGCAGTTATGAACAAGGTCGTCGCCAGTAGTGAGCGCTAATAGGAAAATATACTTGAAAAACAAGGTGGATAAAATAAGTAAAGGTTTATTGTAAAAACTAGTACAATAAGAAAAAAGGTAACAGTTATGAACAAGGTCGTCGCCAGTAGTGAGTGCTAATAGGAAAATATACTTGAAAAACAAGATGGATAAAATAAGTAAAGGTTTATTGTAAAAACTAGTACAATAAGAAAAAGGTAACAGTTATGAACAAGGTCGTCGCCAGTAGTGAGTGCTAATAGGAAAATATACTTGAAAAACAAGATGGATAAAATAAGTAAAGGTTTATTGTAAAAACCATTACAATAAGAAAAAGGTAACAGTTATGAACAAGGTCGTCGCCAGTAGTGAGCGCTAATAGGAAAATATACTTGAAAAACAAGGTGGATAAAATAAGTAAAGGTTTATTGTAAAAACTAGTACAATAAGAAAAAGGTAACAGTTATGAACAAGGTCGTAGCCAGTAGTGAGCGCTAATAGGAAAATATACTTGAAAAACAAGGTGGATAAAATAAGTAAAGGTTTATTGTAAAAACTAGTACAATAAGAAAAAAGGTAACAGTTATGAACAAGGTCGTCGCCAGTAGTGAGTGCTACTATTGGAATATCGGTAGTTCTCGTGTAAGTCGGAGTCGTACTCAACAGATCCCAGCTAGCAATATTTACCAACTTCCCCATGGGGTAGGATGTGACACAAGGCTAAAAATTTTACGTAAACCCCGCATAAACGGGTTCGGGTGTGTCTGTCTCTCCTCTTCAGCATAGTCTCGTCCGGGTTCCTATCTGCCCAAAGGTAGAGATTTCAACAACAGCTAAGAACTGAGTAGCAGATCCCAGCTAGAATATCTAGCTACTCCCCAACGAGAGTTGCATGTGGCACAAGGCCGGGTTTAACTTGAGTTTTCCGAGCGCGTAGCCTCGGTCAAAAATATTCCCTATTTCAACTCGTAAAACGGGTTCAGGGTCAGTCCACCTCCCTGAACGAGACTCTGCCATTCGTCGGAGCCTCGTCCTGGTTCCTCTCTGCACAGAGGCAAAGAGTTCGACTGAATTGCTGCAACAGGTCGCAGCTAGCGATAACTAGCTAACCCCACGAGGCTTTCATGTGGCACAAGGCCGGGTTTAACGTAGGCTCGGCCAAAAATATCCCCTGTTTGAACCAGTAAAAACGGGTTCAGGGTCAGTCCACCTCCCTGAACGAGAGTCTGCCCTTCGGCGGAGCCTCATCCGGGATCCTCTCTGCCCGAAGCTGGAACAGGTCGTAGAAAGCGATATTTACTTGCCAACCCATCTTCCCACGAGGGAAAGATGTGGCACAAAGCTGAGTTTTACGTGGGTATTCCGAGCCCGTAGGCTCGGTCAAAAAATGCCCGTAGAAACTGTAAAAATAGAATCAGGTTGGTCAACCTACCCGAACGAGACTCTGCCCTTCCGCATAGCCTCTCTGCTCAGAGGCAGGGAGTTCGACCGTCTTGCTGGAACAGGTTGCAGCAAGCCTCTGTAGTCCGTTGATTTACATATACTTATAGGTAGTTATTCCTTATAGTGTAGTCACTCATGGAGGTGACAGGTTATTCCATTACATCAGATTTATAAAAATCCATTCTAACACACACACACACACACACACACATTCACACACAAAACAATCTCTCTCTCTCTCTCTCTCTCTCTCTCTCACACACACACACACACACACACACACATATATATATATATATATATATATATATATATATATATATATATATATATATATATATGTATTTTTATAATTATTTTTAAAAAAATATGATTTCATATAGACACAGAAATTACCGTGATTCGAAACTGAAACAGAAGTCCTAAAGTTTAATTTCAAATTAAACTTAAAATTCATTCTTTCATTCTCAAGCTATGGTTAGAACACACACACACACACACACACACACACACACACACACACACACACATTCACACACACACACACACACACACTATCTCTGATATTGAGCACTTTATCCCATAAATATAGCACACTTTAAGACTATATTTCTTCATATATATATATATATATATATATATATATATATATATATATATATATATATATATATATCTGATATTGAGCATTTTATCCCATAAATATAGCACACTTTAAGACTATATTTCTTCATATATATATATGAAGAAATATAGTCTTAAAGTTTGCTATATATATGGGATAAAGTGCTCAATATCAGAGATAGAGCGTGTGTAAATATAAATGTGAACATAGAAGTCAACACTTAAGGGCGACATCAAGTTACCTGACGATTGCACCAGCATGAAACAGACTGTCGCCTCTAAGTGTTGACTTCTATGTTCACTTTTATATATATATATATATATATATATATATATATATATATATATATATATATATATATCAGTGATTATTCTGGGGATTTAGGCTAATCATATAGTAATTCGTCGAGCCTAGAATAATCCTTAACAGAATGCACTGGTCGGCCGTTTCGTCCTATCAGCTGAGACTCATCAGCAGTGCGTATTCACTACCGAGAAGCATCGAAACCGGACCGTTTCGATATAACGCCATACCAACTATACAAGGAACCTTGGTGACGAAGAAGACACAAACTAGACTCGACATATATATATATATATATATATATATATATATATATATATATATATATATATATATATATATATATATATATATATATATATATATAAGGGGTTGTTTATATATATATATGCGTGTGTATCAATATATGTAATTGTTGGTGCGTCTTTGTGAGATTGCAGAATCGTTGCTGGTTAGCTTTTCAAAACGTTCTCGCCTCACAAAAATAAACTGAAAGAAAGAAAGAAAGAATGAAAGGAAGTAAGAAGGAAGTAAAAGAAAGAAAGACATAGAATGAAATAAACATTGAAGAGCAAGGTATTCAATGCTGTTAGTCGGCGACCTTTTCGGAATAAAGTATTCTCATAGGCAATAATTATATTCGAGATCGATTCATAGTAAAATGCCTAAATCATCTCAAATATGAAATGTATTAGATTATAGTAACTCGCTAACACTATGAATTAATACGTGCAAACGGTTCCTTTGATTGCTGTATTTCTATTGTCAGCAAGGTATTCTGTCTATCTGCACAGATTCGCGGATAAACAGTTCATATTCCCATTCCTATTTAAGGAGACCTGTGTTCTTGTTTGCTTTTACATCTTTGGAATCAAGACATGGTGCATGTATCCAGCTGGTCTTTAGAATACTCGAGTAAAAAAAAAACGAATGGTGTGCTTAGAGGTAATTTTCCCCGTGATTGTCAACCAGCTGCATGCAGTGGTCTTTGACTAATCTTCAGTAAACCTCCGAAGATCAGCATATACAAATGGTAAACCTTATTTGATTTTTGATGTCATTAAATTAGCAAAGATATTTGCTAACAGTTTGACACTATTTTCTTCATATCAGTAATTATTGTGATTAAATATAAAATAATTTACAAGTTTATATTTTTATATTATACAATCGCTGCGTCTACTAGTCAGGAGATATCATCAAATGTCTCTCCTAATTTCATTATTTTTATATTAAATTAAAAATATTTTATGCAACTTTTTTATTTTGGTTTAAGATTGATCATTTTATTATTTTATTGTGTCCGTGTGTTCTTGCTGCCGTGCATATGTGTGTGTATGTACGTGATTCCCAACCTAAAGAACACAATCATTATTGCAAATGTTTTAAGAACAAGTTATATATTCGTGCGAACATACATAAATACATACATACATGTTCATATATATATATATATATATATATATATATATATATATATATATATATATATGTATGAGGACAAACGAAATGGTACCAATAAAATCAGCACGATACACATTTTTAAATATTATTAAACATATGACAGAAATGAAGCACAGAGAAAAAGGTTTTAACTTCGTAATTTTCGGACACGCCTGTGTCATTTATCACCGGACTGAGGAATAAATAGAAAAATGCGAATTACTTACTGACAGATGTTTTTGTACATGGTGTATTTTTCAGTAGAAATCGTATTGTTAAAAACCCGATTTCTGTCTGATTCCTCGATGACCGTAAATTCTTATGAAAAGAAACTTAAATTTAGAGTTTATTTATACATACATACTTACATATATATATATATATATATATATATATATATATATATATATATATATATATATATATATAGTAAAAATAAAAACATCTTTGTTAATGGCTAAAAGTATAGACGATAGCGCTCGGAATTACAGAACATTTGCACAGATGCTACACATTCTGTGTCCAGAAAAGGAAACACTTTTTCAAACAGAAGAAAAATTAAATAAAAACTTGATCGCAGTACCTTGTCTGTTGTCTTTAATGGTACATGTATAAATGAAGAATTCTGATTTTGCTGGTGTGTTGTTATTTTTTAGGATAAGGAGAGCTGTTCACAATTTTTTTTGTAGTAGGTTATTAATTTGATATTTTCGTTCGGTTCAATTGGGGTAGTATATTTCTTTTATGTTATTTCTAAGTGAATATTTATCTTATTTGTAGACACTATCATTATGATTTACTTTGGATGAAATAGTCTAATTTGGTGGTCGATGAGGTTGTTAAGGAAGCCGTTGTTAACTAGTGTCTGTTTTGTATTGTTGTTTTCTTTAAGGAAAAGTAGACTAGACTGGTGTCCTCTTTTTAGGAAGTGTTTTATCATTGCTATTTTTTTATCTAAGTGGCTATTCACTCTTAAAGTTAAGGTGTCAAGAATTTCTGCTAGTGTTTTTTTTAATACACTGAGGTGGTAAATGTGTTGTTACTGTATTCTATGAGAATGTCTAAGGATGGGAGTTCATTTTTGACTAAGTTTGTAGGTAAAGTTATGGACAGATTTTTTTCAAATGTGGTCTTGAGAGTATCTATTTTTGTGTTATTAATTAAAGTAAAAATATCGTCGGACATATATTTTAGGTTTACAGATTTGTTTAAATATCATATTTATCATCTTTTACAGATCTGTTTAAATATCATGTTTTCTACATGGGACATGTAATAATTAGAGAAGCACTAATAACATTACTTTGAGTGTAGATGTTGTCATTATGGTCATAGAATGGGACTTTGGTTGTCCATGCATGT
Organism: Acanthosepion esculentum; assembly: GCA_964036315.1. Classification (NCBI taxonomy): domain Eukaryota; kingdom Metazoa; phylum Mollusca; class Cephalopoda; order Sepiida; family Sepiidae; genus Acanthosepion; species Acanthosepion esculentum. The sequence continues at coordinate 13,624,624 of OZ038484.1, forward strand.
AATATTTTTTTAGGATATTTGGTCTGATATTTGGCGGTGGGATAGAAATATTTTTTACACGGAATTGAAGATAATGTCAATGGTTTGATCGATGGGGACGTTTGTAAATAAAATTTTTGACTTCAAGTAACGCTATGATACCTTGGGTTGGTTTTGTGCTTCTTGGAAATGGAGGAATTCGTGGGTGAATGTGATGATGTAATTGGGGTTGATAACTCCACGGAGACTCGAAAAAGAACCGTCAACATATTCATAACCTCGAATAACATTAAAGTCGGTTTCCTGAAAATGCCAAAAAAAAATCTTTGGAGACTACCAAACTGGATATTAATATGAAAATATAAAAACACATAAGCCCGTATACCCACTACGACCAATCGTTTCCCAGATCCCAACCCCTATATATGGAGTATCAAAATTCCGTAATGAAATCATTATCCCATACCTACCCATCAATCTATCCACGCTATATCAAAGTAATTCTTCCTCCATGTTCGTCAATATTTCACGTTTCTTGGCAGATCTTCTATTATCACATTGTTGAATATTTATTATCAAAACTGATGTAAACATGAGCAAAAAGCAAAAGAAAATAAACGAGTTTGGCTAGTCTATAAACCCAAATTTATATTTTAAAAAATAAATTAAAAATTCTTAGCATTTCTCCTTTCTTCGTGCGGATGTTTCATCTTATCATCGTAAATACTAAGTTAGTTCGATAAAATACTAAGGGATGTAACACATCGCATGGACACCTTTTTAATTTTTCCATTGTTTTTCCACACAGACACACACACACACACACATACACACAAGAAAAAAGAAAAAAGACAATAAGAAAACTGTAGTTTCAGCCGACGCGTTTCGTCCAATGTGGGCTAAAAGTGAAATGAAATTCTTGAAACAAAGTATCTATAAACAACAAACAAAATGTCGCTAGCAACTAGAAGAATTTAGAAACGGTGCTGTATGCTCAACTGTAAAATTACATCAATTATGTTTGAAGATAATATTTTCACGTGTAGAAATATTGTTTGTATTGTTGTGTTGTCGGAGTCAACGTTTTCTTTTGATTTCTTGATATATTTGTTGTGTTCGTTGGCTTGGGAGAGTAGTAATTCTGTTATGAAAGGGGATATTGAGAAACAAATACCTGGGTGTAGATTGATATTTGTATAATATTCAGTATTTGTTGTTTATAGATACTTTGATTCTATAAATTCATTTCGTTTTTCGCATTGAAAACGTCCACATTGGACGAAACGCATCCGCTAAAACTACACTTTTCTATTGTCTGTTGTCCTTTATAAGCATTGTCTTTTTCTACAGGTTAATTCTGAGAAGTTTTTACACACACAGACATATATATATATATATATATATATATATATATATATATATATATATATATATATATATAGATAGATAGATAGATAGATAGATAGATAGATGTCAAATATGTGGTGCAGTTAAATCCATATTACAAAGAAACATTCATGCAAATAGTAAATTAGTAATTTTAATGATATAAAATGTCGAAATTCCTTCGGTAACTAAATGTTAAAGATGCATTAACCTACAAATCACTCGATGAATGTTATGATCCTTGTTTGTTTTTTAATTATAAGATCTGTAAGGTCTTTCTTAAATACGCAAATACTTTCGACTGTACATTCAGTCATCTTCAGGCATGGAAATTTTTTATTTTTGTTAAAATTCAGGTAGCATCCGAGACGAAAAAATTATAATGCGAATCGAAATATGTTTTGTTTTTATTTAAATGTGTTATTGATAATGTTTGTATCCGTTATCAATAACACATTTAAAAAACACAAACTAAAAGTGTCAAGTTATTTTATTTTAGAAAATATTCATTTCAGCCACAGTTGTATTGATTAATAATAGTTCACCGTTGGTATAAATAATATATAAAATAAAAATGATTGATGAATTTAAATACCCCATTGGGAAGTGTAACCCTGACAAAATCAAATTCAAATATTAAATTCATAAATCACTGAGAACACAATGACGATATCCAATTCGTAAATAATTATGCAATGTTTTGGATCAGAATCACGTTAGATAGGGGAATACAGAATTGACAATATCGTATACGTTTCTCAGACTGTGCAAAAGCATTATACATTGTATTGCACAAAGATCTATTTGAACCGCGATGAAAACGTGATACATATGGAAATAGCCCAGAATATAGACTGGGGAGGACCGCCTGCAATACGGATTGAAATTGAATTGATTTAACGGCTCGGATTGAGGAATCGGGGAGCCGAGTTCGAATTCCAGTCAAATCTAGTACATTCACTTACGTGCTAGTACTCTTGGGAAAAGTATGATTCCTCTTCTTCTCCCCTCATTTATGAGTAAATAGCAAGATAGACCGGGTTCTATAGCCTTGGATGGCAATTGATCTACTGCAGAAGCAAATGGCAACCTACTGCGGGAAAAAAACTGCCTCCCTCGTCATGTATCGAAAGATACATGATCGCCTAAACGTGTATAATGCATGGCACACAACTGAGTGACTGACTTGCTAATACCCTTGGGAAAGTCATGAATCCTCTTCTTCCCCCCTAGCTATGGGTAAATAGCAAGACAGACCGAGTTCTATAGCCTTGGATGGAAAGTGATCTACTGCAGAAAGAAATGGCAACCTATTACGAGAGGGACAAAAATCTGCCTCGTCAGTTATGTATCGAAAGATACATTATAACCTAAACGTGTATCAAGTATGGCACATAACTTAATGGTTATTAAGCTTGTCTTGCTCGATCAATTTCGACTGAACAGTGAGTTCGATTCTCACTGTGTTCTCAACATTTTGATCCTGCTGTCACATGTTAGCTACGCTTAAAATATCAGCATAGCTGGAAAGTGGGGTAAAATGGGCCCGGATATATTTAACGAATTCAACGAGGTAATCGTAAGAAGGTTTGGAGAGTTTGTCGCTAAAGCGTATATTTAATGCAAGAGAATTAAATACAGCAAGGAAACTAGCTAACATAATTGCATAAAGAGATGTCAGCTTAGTGAAGGTAAAGGAGAGAAAAATATTGTTAAAAGCTAAAAAGGAGTCGATGTGGAGAGCCATAACTTCCAATGTCCTAAAGGAACACGGTTCATAAAAGAAGACATATTATATGATAGCTCAGTGTTGTTTTTTTTTTATTTTAATATTATATTAATAATCTCCTGAGCCGATCAAACATAGAAATTAATACAATATAAAGGCGTACCAGAGAAAAGCGATTATAACAAAAATTGCAATATGAGCTCTGATAAAAACATTAAATGATGACAGCAAAAATTGCAATATAAGCACTGGTAAAACTGGTTGCTGAAGACATTAGGTTTATAAAACCCAGAAATTCATGCGCATGTGTCCTCAAGGACACGTGGCACTGTGGATATAGGCGTTGGTTAGATCCAGTGATAGCACCCAAAGAGTGTGAGTTCAATACCTGGTTACGAGAACTTGGAAAGGGGAATAAACAGGAGATAACTGATAACTAGCATCCATTAGACACGGCATGCATACCCCATTGAGCGAAATAAAGGGTTCAGTTCGACATTTCAACCACCTGAAGAAGGCCAGAGCCTACAACGGCCGAGATGAGGACAATAATCCGAATAATGTAAATAGTAGACATAGATAAATTTATTTGAGATTAATCTTTACAATAATAATCGAAATTTTACAAGTATCCTAATCTAATTTTTTTTTCTTGAAGTTTTTTTTTAACTAGTTCATCCTCCGCTCCTGTACAGGTGAAATTTTATGTTGGTTCTGTATCGTTTAGGTCTGCTTTGTTTTTCTTCAACGGGATAATGTTTTAAGCGGTTAAAAGGCCAGTTTCTCTTTTCATTTGAAGTGAAGACGTAGAAGCGTGTGATTTCGCATTACATGCGCCATTTGTTCCACGTGATAAAACACTTTCGCTGAATGAATAGGTTGGCAAATTCAAAAGACGATGGACCCATGCAGGGAGAAACCAATTATTTCAACACTTTCTGGCATCCTATATTCGTTTACCCGGGTGTCTACCCATACTTCTCTCCTCTCTATCCACTCGACATTTTACCTTTGTAACTCGTCCCCAAACTATGTTTTTCAATCAACAAAGATTATCTGTATTTTAGACAGAGAAACGGAAACATATTTGATAAATTGGCTTGCACACTAATACGCACGTGTATACGCGAATCATAGGTATATTTTCATTTTTCCCTCTGTTAAATAAGAAAGAGGTAGATGCTGATTTATGGATATAGATATACACATATATTTCGTATATACAGTTTTCAACAAATATTTTAGGCCTCTAGTGTGAATAGCATTACAATTATATAACTTGAAATTGGAATTCTAGTTTTAATCAAAACATAATATACAGGGTGACCCAAAAAACGGGAACTTTTTACAATCCACTAAAACCAAGAGTGATGGAAGAAAAATATTTAATTCATAGTAATTGAAACCTTAAACCCATGCCATTTAAGAAACAATGATGGAATTTTCATTTTAAAAAAATTACGTCCTGTAGAGGGCGTCCTCCTGTACGAATGCATTCTTGAAATCTACTGTTGAGATTCCTCATTGACAGCTGCAACATCTCAGCTGGGATACTGTGAATTTCATTCTCGTTACTAAAATGTTTACTTGCTCAAGGTCACTGTCTCGCTGTGTTGCCACTTGCTCATGTCTGGCAATACGCACTTCAAAAATTCCCGTTTTTTGGGGTGACCCTGCTTTTTTTTATGTACAGCCTTGTGTAAATTAATTTAAACAAAAACAAATATTTCCGTTATTGTTTTCTATCTTTTCGTATTTATCCAATGAAACATGACCCAAAGCATATGTTAGTACATCGTATGTTCATTCCACGAAGTCGTTCCTTGCACATTGACTACAGATTTTCGATTGAATTTAAATCAATAAAGTTTCCGGGCCCGTCTATAGTACTCACTGCTAAAACTTGCCAGTGTGTCTGTGCAGCGTTACAGTTTTCGTAATCTTCCTTGGAGTAACGTCCATCGCAGACAATGGCCGTAGGACAACTAATCGACATTCGAGACAATAGTGTCTGGGCGTGATAAAATTCTGATGCAATCACGGATGACGCAATATTTTTTAAGGCCAAACAAATTTCATCATACGCCCCAAAAATAGATTCATATTAGTGCACACCACTGTAAATGACCTAATCTGTGAAAAAATAGTAATCGATTATACCCTGCCACTCCAGTGTGTCTAAAACTGACCGTATGGTGAAAAAAAGGAAACGAAGTAGTTGGTTCAATTAATTTTCACAAGGGTGTATTTTGAATGTGCTGTAAATAATAGATTTTAACAAGAACTACTAAAAGTTTAGGCACTCCCAAGGAAATGTTTTATACTTATTCTTATTCTTATTTTATATGCCCTATCCCCAACGGGATACAAACAATCATGGCATTCAACAACTTCTTATATTTTGTAATATTTTAACAACGTTCATCCCTTTCCTATGACTCCCACCTTGAGTTCCCATCATCTATTCACACAAATACATCAGGTAGTTGACCCGCTGCCTTACCCTGTCCATTTTGCCATCAATCTGTTTTTTAAGTCTCAAATTCTCCAAGCCTTTTTTTTTATCATTATACGTTCCATAAACTTCAGCTGCGTATTTCTGATATCAAATAAAAGTGCCCTTTGTTTTTCCACTTTCCGCAAGACAACTTTGTTATTTTCTCACTTCATTAACGGCATTCTCCGCATTCTTCCGTAAAACAACATATTTTTGACTCTCGATTTCTCTTCATCTCCTAGAAGACTGTCCGGAATTCACTACCATATAAGATGGTTTATATTACACTAGCAGGTTTCGCCCGCTCGCTATCGCTTCGCAAAGTAGGAATATTCACTACTTGAAATATTTAAAATAAAAATTTAAATGAACATTTCGTTCATAAATTGGCTTGATATAGCTAAGGAAACATTTAAAAATAGATCCCAACTTGTTGAAAAGCAAATCTCAAACACTTTTCTGTAATATAAGACAATATTCTTAAATAAAACTAATTTTGATATGAAAATCAAAACAATTCTTGAATAAAACTCATGATAGATATTTAATTAATGAAATGTACTTTTTAAACGTGAAGTGTGATATCGCCTAGAAGTAGATAATATATAATACATATATTCAGCTTCCAAATTACTATAGAGAAGATTTTGGTCTTTTTAACCGCAGAATTCAATGAATAATTGTGCCTCAATTTCGCATTTATTCATATAGATTCCATAATATAGATTTTACTTAATTAGCTATTATGTTTCTCTAAATCTTCAAATATTGAATGTATAACTAATTCTAATTTCTATTTTCCCATTTTTACACTATATTAATTTTATCTTAAGAATTGCCCCCTGTTCTGTTACCCATAAAATATAAATAATTGTACGAAAAATTAGGATCTTCGTACATCATATCGTCTTTAAATTAAGTGACATCGGAAGAACTATCGCTGAACTTTTAAGAGGTAAGTTTAAACATTAATTCAATATTTAAATGCAGCGATCAATTTTGAGTTCTGTATTTAATTGATGCCTATCGTATCTACTGCTCCCTAGCTATTGTGATGATGGCCAAAGCAAGCGTCTTCCACAGGAACTAGCTTAAATGACACCCTATAATGCGGCTTTTATGCTAGTTTATAATAAAAGGTGCACTGTAATTTTGGATACAAAAGGAAGATAAGAGTTACTCCCCTTGAGCTATGAAAGTAACGATAATGGCTAGTATAAAATGTTACTATATATTTTTAGCCTCGCATAATCTGGCAAGCCTGAATCTGAGTTAAAGGAAAATCGTTCCCTGCGCCTAAATCTTCTAGGTATTTTGAATGAGCTACGAATTATTGAAATCGGACCAGTGGGAACGAGGAGTTGCTTCGAAAGCACAAACACATACTCTGTACTTTATATATAAGATAACAGTTCAGCGCTTTTTCTTCTGAAAGAAAATTCCCTGTTTTTAGTAGTTTGCTTAGCTTTTTGAATGCATATTCTGAATTAGATATCACATTTTCTGTCCTTTTGTCAAAGGTACATTCGTAATTCTCATCTAGGTTTTTTTCTAACTGTTAATAGTTCTTTCTACTCGCTCTGTTTTGATACCCTGATTTATTTTTTTCATGTGCCGTGTCCTTTCAGGACGTAGGCGATCATGGCTCTCCACTTCCCCGTATCCCTTGCAGCTCTCAATAATTTTTGTCTCTCTGCTACCTCCCTCAGAGCAAGTTCTGTCATCCACGTGCTTAATCTCGCCAGGTAATGCCATACGTACCTTTCCCTTGTTTCTTTTTCCCTCTATTCGACCTGTGACTATCAGGACCTCCTTCCTCATTATGTCTCCCAGGAACTTCAGCTGCCTCTTCCTGATATTAAGTATAAGACTCCCCCTTCTTTGCACCCTCTCTATGACCTCATCTTTGCTCACACGCTTGGCCCATGATACCCTCAGCATCCTTCTATAGAACTACATCTCTGTCTCCTTGAGTCTCTGTTTCATCTTTGAGGAGACCGTCCAACATTCGCTGCCGTAACATAGAACAAATAACAGGTCAATATTCTTTACTTTGTTACGAAATAAATCCTCTTGTCACGCAATACTCTGCCCAGCTTTTGTAATGCGTCCTTGGCCATCCCAATACGTCTACGGATCTCAGTGTTGCATTTACCGTCCTCTGTCAAAACACTTTCCAAATATTTAAACTTCGGCGTCTGCTTGATACTAGTGTTTTCGACCTACAAATCGCATTTCAGGCTCACCCTTTTACTGATGAACATGCATTCAGCCTTCTTGTAGTTTATGCTTAGTCCTTTCTTCTCGCTCTCCTTTGCTACCTCCTGTAGGAGGTATTGTAATTTCTTTTCCATGTCTGCTATCAGTACTCTGTCATCTGCGTATCTTATGTTAAGATTGTGGCAACCAGTGCTGAATCCCAGTAGGATTTCCAAAATCTCAGAAGTTGCCTCACTCCTTTAATTTCATCATGTGAAAAAAATTCTGGCAATCTAAAAACTAGCCTGCAAAGGTTTGATAAATCTTAAAAACGAATCAATCAATAAATCAAACGACGTCTCCAGATGCCTTGATCTATCCCCTATCCTTCTCTTCATCCTTTCCTCTATCACTCCTATTTGGTCTCACTCCAATTCTCTGTAACTCCTTGCGTGCTAGTGGCTTCCCGCCTTGCTTGGGGTGACACGCTTAAAAAAATTCAATAAAGACGAATGACTCATTCTAAGTAACCTTTCTTTAAACATATCTTAAGGGATAGTGAAAAATATGTTCCATACTACAATATTCAACTCAGAAAAGAGCGGATTTTACAAGGCGAAATCTCCAAGATCGTCACCAAAGCTGAGCTTCATGGAAGGAAGTTGATGTTGCGTGTTTGGTGGAATCATTCGGGTATTTTTCATAAATACAAGGTAAAAGAAATGCACATGTACACTTACAGAAGCTGCAACATCTCCATCAAACTTTAGTAGAAAAGCATCCTGTTGTTTTCAGTAGGAAAATCTTCAGATTCAAGTGTTTAATGAAAATATTTTCACATCAAAAACTATAAAACAATCTCTTGTAAATAATTATGAATATATAATTAAATAATATATAATTGTACTTCATTTTTTAAAGAATACAATTGACAATCAGTCAAGTTTCGAAAATATTACATTTCATCATGAGTACATCCAACCGATTCTCCTAATGATATATTTTTAGTGGAACATTCTTTTTTTTTTTTCACCAGTCTAGGTTTGTTTTACGGCATAAAAACGGCGATGGGTTATTTAATGCCGACAAAATTTTTATTTCAGGTAATATTTTTTTCCAAAAATACATTGCTGATAATATTTTTTAAATGCATTGCTGGGAATAATTTCTTTCTTTCTGCTAATAACCATTTCCAAAAATTTATTACTGGTATTAAACCTATTTTTACACATTCATAGTGTTTTGACCCTAGTTTGGGGGTCAACTATTTAACCATAGCTGGGACCCTAACAGGTGGTACTACCCAGGCCATGTTGGACAGGGGAACACCAGCAATTAAGAGGTGGTTCCACGCTCATTAAAACCTGATCAGAGGCCTTACTGTTGGGTGTAGTTGTTGTAAATGCTGAAAGATTTTATCGCAGATACTTGGCGCAACATAGACAGTTTTTTTTTATAGAGGGATTTTGTGAATATCATGGAGAGAAAATGTGGAAGTTTTAATGAAAATCTGAACAAAATAAACTCTCGTATTTAGTATCAGGAAGAGAATGTTGAAATTACTGGAACACATAACGTGAAAAGAGAAATTGGAGCGTTTGACACTCACAAGATATGTACAACTCGAGAGAGGTAGATGGAAACAGACTAATGAATTTATGTAAATTGATGGTAGGTCAGGAGCTGCGATTTACAGTAAGGCGCATAATATAGTTTGGTTTGTGGGTTTAACGGCATTATCAACTGCTTAGTGCTCATTTTACGCTGAAATTTAATTTTCTTGGGAACATGAGTATTTTTTTTCTTTTTAAAATATCTATTGCTTGTATTTTTTTGTCTTTTACAAAAATATGTTGCAAAATTTATATATATATATATATTTTAAATCTTTTAAATTTACATATATATTTTTAAAATCTTTTGCTGGTATATTTTTTTACTGTGAAAATGTATTTTTATACTTTTATTTATTTATTTATTTATTTACAGAAGTTTGGGGCCTCAATATTTACCCATAGCTAGAAACCTAACAGGAGCTACTACCCCGGTCAGAGTGAACCTGTAAACTACAGCATTTAAGAGGTGGTTCCAATCTCCTCAACACCTCCCGATCATAGGCCTTGCTGCCGGATGTAATTTATTGTCATATCCAGGAGGAGGCACGGCGGAGTAATGAATAGCGGCTCGGATTGAGGAATCGAGGAGCCGAGTTCGAATCCCAGTCGAATCCATTTGCATTCACTTCCAGCCCGTAAGTGAAAGCAATGGATTCGACTGAAGCACAAAGGTATGAATCCTCTTCCTCTCCCGACAGCTATGGGTAAACAACAGGACAAACCGGGTTCTCTAGACTTGGATGTCAACTAGGTACCGCAGAAAAAAGTCGCAACGTACTGCGGGAAAAATCAGCCGCATCAGTCATGTATCGAAAGATACATGAACGCCTAAGTGTGTATCACGCATGGCCCATAACTGACTGGCCCAGCACAGTATTGTTTCGTGTTACAAAAGATAGGTATTTGTGGTGATCCATGATCGCCCCATGTCCTAAAGGAACCACGGTGTACAAACGTAGTATAAGACATCGTATAATAATAGTAGAATTTCCCTGAAATCATTTTAGATGCGTTGAAAATACGCAACTCTCTTAACCACCAAGCGAGCTCGAAGTAGCATTTTGGTACCATATCAACGACTATCGTTCCTAATTTAGTTGCTCATGTTGTCTGCGAGGCTCACCTGTGGTAAGAATTTCGACTGCATAATGCCTACCTCTCTTCTACTAATCTTTAGAAAATCGAGAAGGAAGCGCTCGGAATTTGGACACTTTCAAATTTACACATGCTCGAACTCTCAGCGAAGTAAATGAAATAAGAAGTCATTATATTTTAGCCTACAACCCACAATAGTGCAATGTTTTGTCTGACGCGTTGTTGACCTGAAGCTAACAGATCTGTGCCGTTCGTTGGTAGATTTAAAATCTAGAGCAAGGGTTGAAAACGGGATTTTCGCTCGAATGCTCAATCAACGAAGTAATTTTCCGGGTTTTTAATTCCAGGATTTACTTCCTCTATCCGGGATTAACTGGCGCTCGAACCTTGAACAGAAGACCTTGGGCAAATCCTTCTCTCTTAAGCGATCTTGTGATCAGCCTCGTCCATATTTCATTATATCTGAAATATATAACAGAAACGGCAATCTATTTGTTCACGTTCGCTGCTATAATTTTCGCACACCCGAATCTTTCTTTCTCTTCATGCGAATAAATATCTTAAATCTATTCTGAACGTAGGGGACAACAAAGGTTACGAAATATATGAATTTGATAAAAACTTTCTTTTGGCAAAGAACAGGATTTAAATAATAATATATATGAAGAATATGTTACTTATTTTTTCTTTATATAGATAACCCTATTTTATCAGTAAATCTTCATATATTCCTGAATATTTAAACCGGTTTTTCAGTGTATTTATATAGTAATTTATTAGGATCCTTCCGATAATAATATGATATTCAGTGCATATTTATACAAAAATAAATTCAGTATGATTATGTTCGATATATAGATATATCCAGTGAGTAACAAATGCATACATACTTACAGGGGTTGGACAAAATAGTTGGAACAGGTGAAAATTCCACACGTATATTTGAAAGACATATAATATTAAGAACTTTAAAACTTCATAATTGCTGGTTATATCTATTGTAAATATGTTTTAATTGTCTTATTTAATTTTGAGAATTTAGTAAAATTTAAGCTAAATGCGTGACCTCTCCGAGTTCGAAAAAGGGCAAATTGTTGGAGCTCACATGGCAGGAGCCTCGATCACTAAGGTTGCTGAACTGTTTGGTTTTTCAAGAGCTACCATATCAAGAACTATGACGCAATTCGAGAAACAGGGCAAAACCTCTAGCAACCGTAGCAATTCGAGCCGAACTTGCAAACTTACTGACAGGGACCGACGTGAATTGAAATGCAATGTGGCAAAAAATCATTGGGCCACTGCGGCTAAAGTGACTGCTGAGTTGAATAATCATCTGAATAGCCCAGTTTCTACTAAAACTGTTCGTCGTGAGCTCCATAAGGCTGCATATCATAGAAGAGCCGCCGTAAGGAAACCTCTTCTATCCACTCGCGACATTCAGAAGAGGTTGAAGTGGTGCAGAGATCTCAATGTCTGGTCTGCAGATCAATGGAAGCAAGTCATATTCTCAGACTACTCCAGTTTTTATCTTTTACACAACTTCAGGGTGAGTTTATATCTGGACGCATCCCAAAGAAGCTTACAGCCCTGACTGCCTTCTTCCAACAGTGAAGCATGGAGGTGAATCAGTGATAGTTTGGGCCGCCATATCATGGAAATGCCTCGGTCCAATAGTTGCCCTGCATGGTAGAATCAACAACAAAGATTACCTGAACATTTTGGGAGATCATATTCATCCAATGGCCTAGACTTTATTTCTTGATGGTGACTGCATCTTCCAAGAAGATAATGCTCCAATACATACCGCTCAAGTCGTTAAGAATTGGTATGAAGACCATGAAAGTGAGCTAGAATACGTGGAGTGGCCTCCCCAATCTCCAGATATCAATATTATTGAACATTTGTGGGGCATTTTGGAGCGAAAATTTAGGAGCCGCTATCCTCCATCGTCGTGTCGTAAATTGCTGGAGAAGGTGTTAACGGGAGATTGCCTGAAAATTCCTCTGGATGAAGTCAGGAAGCTGTATGATTCAATTCCTAGACTTATTAAAGCTGTATGTGAGGCTAAAGGAGGACTAACTTCACATTAAATAAATTTTCTTTGAATTTAACAAGTGTTTCAATTATTTTGTCCAACCCCTGTACATAACCGTTTTATTATTTTATTTTGTAGCAGGATAAGTAATTCGTACATAACAAGATGTGTCCTGTCTGACAGAGGATCATTGTCATAACGTTTAGCGGCAGGGTTTTACAAGACTAGATGTTTTTCATGACGCCAACACATCCACTCATGCTAATTTAAGTTTTCATCGAGACACCATATCTTGGAAGGTTATCATGTTGTATGCTACCCGTTTGCTCCAATGAAAAGCACATCCACCCTTTACAGGTTTTGTTTTTCGTCCTGCGGGGCGACATCTCACCATCTTAACCTACAGAAAAAGCTCGTGAAGGAGAGGTATTAGATGCCAACTCCCCGTCCATTTGGCATGTAGTACTGGGTTGCATGTTACCAATAGCAGGCCTAAACCTAACCTAACCTAATGCTTGCATTAGTTCCTAACCTGTTAAAGGGTCTCCCCTTTTCACACAAATGGACTCACGTAAGGTATACATATACTACTACCAGTGAATACCCGAAGAGTGAAGGAGTCGAGACGGAACGACAGAAGAGTAGTAGAGTTCAGCAGTAGTAGAGTAAGTCACACACGGAGACGGTGGCAAGGGTCACAGTTAGCGAGCACGTAGACTCAGTAAGGAGTCATCTGCGATACTTCAATACCAAGACTGTATAATTTAGTGCTACTAACTCGCATTCCTGGATCTGCTAACCCGTATTACCCGTTTGTATTATTACGTTAATACATTTATTTCCCTTATCCATTCCCGGCGTTTGTTATTAATTGATATCGGATTTAATTCCAGAATCCACAACAAATTGGCGATGAGGAATTCGAACTAACATGGGAAGGAAATCGAAACAAAATTCTCCCTTGTGGTCCACAACAAATTGGCGACGAGGAGTTCGAACTCACACGGGAAGGAAAACGAAACAAAATTTTCCCTCGTTGTCCACAACAAATTGACGACGAGGTATTCGAACCTACACAGAAAAAAAAAACAAAAGTCTCCTTTGCCGTTTTTTGCCAGTTTCCACAACAACTCGGCGACAAAAGATTTACGAGGACTAAAATACGGAAACACGAGTTTTTCGTACGACTTTTATCATGGCGGATTTTAAAAATATTTCAGTAGAGCTTGTAAAATACCAAAATGAAAAGCAATTACAACTCCAGGAAAGAATGGAAGAAAAATGGCAAAAACAATTACTACAAACGCAGCAACTGATATTAAAGTTAGCGGGTAACAAACAAAAAAATACCGAAAAAGAGGCGACTTTTTCCCAAGACGCAGTGTGGAATACGATAGAAACTTTCAAATACTCTCTAGAAGAGGATAAAAATTTCGGGGATTATTTTAGTCGCCACGAAGACATCTTTAACATCGATTGTCAAAACTAGATTGAAGTTAAGAAGCTATGTCTGTTGCTCAGAAATCTAGGAACAGAGGAATACACAAGATTTGTGGATTACATTTTGCCCAAAAAGACGAACGAATTAACGTTTGACAAAGCAGTCACATGTCTTACAGTGCTGTTCAGTCCAAAAACGTCACTCTTTCACAAGAGGTGGAAATGTCTGGAAAAGGGCAAAAATGAGGACTATTCCACGTTTACCGCAATCGTGAATAAACATTGCGACGACTTCAAGTTGGCAGAATTAACACCGGACAATTTCAAGTGTCTCATCTTTGTTCAATGGTTAGTCTCAGCAAAAGATAGTGAAATGCGCAAAGGAATGCTTTAAAAACTACAAAATGAAGCTAGACTAATACTACAACAATTATCAGAAGATTGCCAAAAATGCCTGAGTATAAAGAAAGACTCGAAGAACTTTGAGGAGTCAGGAGTATCACATATACGTAAGTTAGACAAAAGTTTACGTTCTTCAGCCTCCCCGGAAAGAAAACAAAAATTCTATAATAAGGGGAAAAGTGCAACATATAGGGCAAATTATGACGAAAATCGAAGCAAATATAAGCACCCCCCCCCATCTGCATGTTATCGATGTGGAGAACTACACTGGAATAAGGATTGCCGTTTTAAATATAAAAACTGTCTTGTGTGTGGGAAAATGGGGCACAAGGCATCCCAATGTAGGAATAGAAAAGCTACTAGTAGGATAAAAGCTACTAGGATGCATGACGAAGACAATACCAACATAAGGAAATATGTGGAACTTGAAATCTTAAATAAAAAGATAAAATTGCAACTAGACTCGGGTTCCGATCTAATGATAATTAACCTACAGACATGGAAAAAGCTTAACAGACCAACCATGTTATATACACAAAAAAATTGCTAAGTCGGTGACAGGAAAGCGTATAAAATTCGAAGGAGAAATAATCGTAAATGTTAAATTTCACGGGAAAACAAAAAACTCAAGATATACGTAATGAAAGATACAGAAAATCTAGTGGGTACAGACTGTATGCAAAAGTTCGACGTATGGGATTCACCTATCAGCTCGTTTTGTAAGGGTGCCGCTAGAATTGAATTGAAAGAAAATGTCCAACCAGTATATAAAAAGAAGCGAAACTCGCCATTGGCTACCACAGATGAAAACAGTAAAGATTTATACAAGGCAGTAAAGGAACTACCTGTGACCTTGCGAGAGATAAGAAAAGAAGCGAAAAAGGATGAATTTATACAGAGGACGAAGGAAAAAATAAATAAAAACCGGTATACACCTACAGTACTGAAGAGATCATTCAAACAAGAATGGGTCTATTTCAGTAACAATATGGCTTATGAGGAACCAAATACAATAATTAATAGACTAGGAAACGAGATGTACACAAAAGGCTAAATATTTACCCACAGAAAACATATTGACCAAATACAAAAAAGACGGGTTGAAGAGCCAAGCTCGTCACCCGCAGAAAACGACGAGTCGATGGAGCCGATCTTTGAAGTTTTCGAGATTCAAAGACCACAAGAAGACACAGAAATTGGAAGGACTAGCAGGAAGAGAAAATTTACAGTGCCTCTAATTGTCGACCATAAGAGAAAGGAAAATCTATTAACTCCCCCTAATAGGGATTTAAGGAGGGGGGTGTTAAGCGATCTCCCCTTTTCACACAAATGGACTCACCCAAGGTATACATATACTACTACCAGTGAATACCCGAATAGTGAAGGAGTCGACACGGAACGACAGAAGTGTAGTAGAGTTCAGTAGTAGTAGAGTAAGTCACACACAGAGACGGCGGCAAGCGTCACAGTTAGCGAGCACGTAAACTCAGTAAGGAGTCATCCGAGATAATTCAATACCAAGACTGTATATATTAGTGCTACTAACCCGCATTCCTGGATCTACTAACCCGTATTACCAGTTTGCATTATTACGTTAATACATTTATTTTCCTTATCCATTCCTGGCGTTTGTTATTCATTGATATCGGATTTCATCCCGGAATCCACAACATAACCAATGAGAGACTTGTGCTTCTTGACATTCAATACAGTTATATCATTGCACTATTACCAATTAATTTATATTACAAATATTAATAACCCTTTTCTGACAATAATTGTCAACGTTAATTCCTGATAAATGCTAACACACTCTGTGTATAATAAAATTTATAGCTGGTCACACGTATTCGTGGATAGCCATGGATAGGCAATCCTTATTGCAGACGCTTGCTCAGCTGCATTCGTGTTTATTCAACACTCACAGAGACCACCGGTTTATACTGCATCTATGCAGAGCAAAACGTATTTACAGTTTCTGGGAAAGAGCGTTTTATCTCGCGTGATCAACAATTTGAACAAGGCCAGCACGCTCAAGCCCTCGGCCACGGTGACTTATGACTTCGTGCTAGCACAGCTATCGACGACCTCCAAGGTTTGAGCCAAACCGTGGTATGGATTTCAGGCACTTTCCAAATTGCCGCACACTGGGATCTACCCTTCCAGTCCGATAACATCAGGAAATCTCCTTCTAAATAATCTACCCTGGAGAGATTCGAAGCCGGGTCTCATAGTAAGAATGCGAACTTTCTCACCATTACAGTAAAATAATCAAGAACATATTTATATTTTCGGTGTCAAGCCAAGACTGTTAGTAACGTTTGCTTCAACCAATAACCAGATATTCCTACTTGACTATCAATACATTTCTGTAGTAAAAACCATTAGCAAAGAATTTACATTATTGATGTTAACATTATTTGTTTGTTGCACTAAAGTTAATTCATGAACAATGATGTTATATTGATTTTGATTTCTAGTAAATTACTATACTAAAAAGCATTAAGAATATATTTAGCTTGGAGGCGTTAACAAATATTATGTCAGTATTACTAAATTTAATTTCTTATTAATTACGATATAGTCCAATCTGATTGCCAATACATCTCTGTACGAAAGTCATTAACATTATACATAGTAATGTTATTCTCTCAGCAAAACTAACTTTAATTCCTGAACACTGATGTTATATACCTATCTGATTATCAACATATATTTCTATAGTAAAACTATCAGCAATGCATTTACATTATACATGTTAATTTTATTCTCTCAGTAAAACCAACCTTAATTCCTTAACACTGATCATATATACCTCGCTGATTGTCAATATATTGCTATAGTAAGGCCATTAACAAAGCATTTACATTATACATAGTAATGTTATGCTCTCAGTAAAACTAACATTAATTCCTGAACGCTGATGATATATACCTATCTGATTGTCAATGCATTTACATATACATAGTAATCGTATCGAAGTAACATAATTTCTTGACCTCTGACGTTTTCTTCTTATCAGATTTTCAATATATTTATATAGTAAAATTATTCGTAATTAATATACATTATATAAATGCGGATTATTTACCATGGTTAATGAATCTTCCCACTTATTCAGGCAAGTTTTATTTTGAAATTGGGGAAATCTCTCTCTAATTATCCATTTAATTCCGGCCAAATATATCCATATTCTGCATGATAGTGACTGGATTAGATGAAGATTTATTTTTATAGTCGTGAAAAGATTGAGTGATATTTGCAGTCATGTCAGTAGTTTCTTTTCTCAAACGTCTCGCGTCTTCCAGCTTGATTTGATTTTCAAAACCTGAAATACATTGAAAATCATTAACTTCCATCTTCTTAATTCCTCCTCTTTTGTTATTCTATCTACTTAATAAGGTTTTTAATTTCTCAAATTCACTCACACTCAGAAACCCCTTGCGTCTTAGTGACTCTTTTGCCTTTTATGGAAGGAAATCATAAAAAAATATTTAAAAACACAAAGGTCTGATGTCGGGACTAAAAGAAAAATGCGATTTTTTAATTGTTCCTCCTTTCGCCCTAATTCCGCTAACAAGAGTAATTAGAGTAAATTAATGATTTTATTTAATATTTATATCCTACCCATGATATCATAAATTGTTAAAAATCTTATGTTGTAATTCGTTATTATCTTAAAATGCAAGCGACACCCTCTTGAAACGGAACATTTTTAGACATGCTCATATCACGTTGAGTGATGGGTAATTACTATTTTAGTGAATCAGTTGTAATGAGGTATGTACATCCCATTCAGTGAAGAATAAATTTGGTGTAAATTATAATAAAACAATGTTCAACAGCGGGTTGATAAGTATAACTCTACACAATCGTTCCGAAAAACTGAGCTCCATCGATGAAATTTAATGTCATGCATATGTCGGGATCATCAAGGCATTATTCATTTAGAATTCTTAGACACGGTGGAGTAATGGATAGCGGCTCGGATTGAGGACCCGGAGAGCAGAGTTCGAATCTATTACATTCAGTAATCAACTGATTATAAAAGTTTTCGATTTCAACAAAGAAGAAGACGTAAAAAAAGAGGAAGTATGTTAGAGAAGAAGAAGAAAAAGAAAAAAGAAAGTAGAGAACAAATAGGAAGAAGTAACTTAGAGAAGAAAAGAAATTTCTTAGAGAAGAAGAAGAAATAAAGAAATAAAGAAGAAGGAGAAGAAGAAGAAGAAGAAATAAAGTAGCGGAGAACAAA